>CM045734.1:25933563-26266063 GCA_024760905.1 Plotosus lineatus | reverse complement strand
TCATTCCCATCCCTTTCCAGATGTTTTTCTGATTCCTGGATTCGTTAATCAAGAATCGATTCACACACACATCACTCATATGAAAAAGGAAATTCTGAAGGCCTATTTCTTTCTTTAGAACCTTAAAAAGTCAAAAGTCTGACCAAAATTATATAATTCCTCCACTGTCAGAAGCAGATAATTAAGCTTCAAAGGTTGTGGGCACCAGTGATCTGATGGGAAAGTGCTGGGTTACTGATCACAAGGTCTGGGGTTCGAGCCCCACTATCAGCAGGCTGTCATTGCTGCCCCCCCCCCCGTCCCCAAGTGCAGCTAACTGGGTTATCAAAGGCCATATCTCTCCATGTCTATCATTAGAAGGTCATGTAAAAAGCCATCGCTGACTTTCAAGAGTAGCTGCATAGCCATCAGCGTGTTTCTGCCCTGCGATGGCCGAGCGTGCTGTCCAGGCTGTACTCTGCCCTCGCCCAGAGTCGGCTGAGATGGGCTCCAGCCTCCCTGCGACCCTAATTAGGATTAAGCGGTTCAGAAAAAGAAGAAATGAATGAAGTTAGCTTGTTTTGTGACGTCATTGCAGCTTTAATCTTTGTTTTCTATGTTGCTTTGCAACAATAGTGTGTTTTTCATTAAAGTAATTAACACTGCAGATTATTTAACAACATCCAAAATACTGTACGTCCTCTGTTGGGTTTACTTTGTTGAACGTGAGAATCGTTGTGTGGATTCGACTCTTGGAGCCGACTCCTGATACCGGGAATCAAAATCGTACTCGACTCGTTTTTTTAATTCTCTTCAGGTTGGCGTTGTTTCCATGGAGACGAGCGGAGAGACGAGTTGTCCTTAAAAAGCGAATTGTTCCATCATGTGTAAACTTAGTGTTCACGAAAATGAATGAATGAATCAATGAATGAATGAATGGATGAATGTGTCAGCTTCACTCACCCTGCATAGCGGTTGTTGTAGAAGTTGGCGCTCGCGACATCACAAAACACAAACCATCCGAGGAGAAGCGCGGCGCGCGCGCTATTAACTTCCATGTTAAAGAAACGAAGAGAAAAATCTGCTACAGGACCGTCATATTCTCCAGATTTTCATGTAAACATGAGAAGAAACACTACCAGGTTTTGGTTCTGGTTCCTTCCCGGACTGTTGAGGTGTGAAATAACTCAGGTGGGGGAACATCGCGCGCCCATCTCCACTTTTAAAGCACGTGCGACTTACACCACGTGATCCAGTGTCCCATTTTGGACCAGAGCGCTTATAATCGGGTTGCCAGATTGGTCTTATTTACTCCGCCTAAAACTGTCATATATGTCCACCCGCGCGCGCAGACATCCTGTATATAAACAGCTCCCATAAATATATTCCAACAACCAGCTATATCTATGAATACAGAAATTTCACTCATTTTCGTAACCTCTTAATCCTTCTAGGAGCGCAGGGAGGCTAAACACTATCTCAGGTGACACTGGGAAATTGAAAGGTTCACCCTGAACACCCTGAAGAGCTCATCAGACTGTTCATTTCTGTAACCGCTTCATCCTAATTAGGGTCGCAAGGAGGCTGGTTCCCATCCCAGCCAACTCAGGGCGAGGGCAGAGTACACCCTGGACAGCTCGCCAGGCCATCGCAGGGCGGAAACACGCTGACGGCTTTTCAGCTACTCTTGTCGAAAGTCAGCGATGGTTCTTTTACATGCCTCACACCATAGACAGTGAGAGACATGGCCAGTTAGCTGCACTGGGGGGGGGGGGGGGCAGTGACAACCTTGTGAAGAGTGGGACTCGAACCCCCAACCTTTGGATCAGCGATCCGGCGCCTGAGACCACTAGACCACCACTGCCCCCTCATCAGATTGTCTTCTTCTTTTCCTTTCGGCCGTTCCCTTCAGGGGTCGCCACAGCAAATGATCTGCCTCCATCTCTCCCTATCCTCTGCATCTTCTACTCTGACTCCAACGACCTTCATGTCCACCTTCACCGCATCCATAAATCTTCTCTTTGGTCTTCCTCTGGGCCTTTTGCCTGGTAGTTCCAACCTCAGCATCCTACGACCAATATACTCACTATCCCTCCTCTGTACATGTCCAAACCATCTCAATCTAGCCTCTCTGACTTTGTCTCCAAAACATCTAACATGTGCTGTCCCTCTGATGTACTCATTTCTGATCCTATCCATCCTCGTTACTCCCAAAGAGAACCTCAGCATTTTCATCTCTGCTACCTCCAACTCTGACTCCTGTCTTTTCCCCAGTGCCACTGTCTCTAAACCATGCAACATTGCTGGCCTAATCACCGACTTGTACACTTTTCCCTTCATTCTTGCCGATACTCTCCTATCACACATCACACCGGACACTTTTCTCCATCCATTCCAACCTGCCTGCACGCGCTTCTGTCACATGGCTAAAACGCACACACTTCACACTCACCCAAGGGGCACAAGCAATTTGCCTTCTCCGCTTGTCTTTCCCCATTATAGCCTCACTGTGCTCGGCCCCTGGGCAAGGTCTGTAACCACAAATGTGCTACTGTCCACCCAATGGTATAAATGGGTACCAGTAACAATACTGGGAAGATAAAGTGTGATGGATGAACATCTCGTTCAGGAGGAATTGAAATCCTGGTTGCTTTGTGGTATAGAATCTGTGATAAGTTCCGACTCTGATGAGCTAGGAGGCTTGTATGTAAATGTCCAACACATCTGGCTACCTGCATATCTTTGGACTGTGGGAAGAAACTGGAGTAGCCACACCCACACAAGCACAGTTAGAACACGTAAAGTCCACACAGGAACACCCAACTCCAAATCTCGAACCTGAGAACTTCTTGATGTGAGGAAACCAGAGTAGTTAACTCGGCAGAAGTTATTTTCTAAAGCAGGAAACCAGACAACCCAGAGAAAGTCGAGATAGATAGTGAAAAAACTACACACAGACAGAGAGCTCTTGAGCTCAGGGTGGATTCAGGACAAAGAGTCTGTGAGGGTTTAAACATGCTGGTTTGTATACAATCTGCCTTGTGCAAAACAAATGTGAATTTGATGAGGGAAATTGGTTCTCGGGTCCCTAGGTAATTCTGCAATGGCCTCTAGCTTCAACTCTATGATGAGTTACAGGACTGATGATGAGCGCAATAGCAACATTTATTCCCAACTTATTTTCACAAGCGTTCTCCAGTGATTCTGAAGGACATTAAGAACCAAGAACCAAGAAAGTTACTTCTACAAGTATAAATGTCCTCAAGTCCTCATGAACCTCCACATATTTATAAAGTTCCTACACCAAATGCATCTCATGCAGGCAGTAAAAGGTATAAAATCCTCTGTCCTATTTCCCCCATTTTTTTATTACAATGCCCAAAATGATCTGGAGTTGGGTCTGACAATAAACAAGTTGACTTTCAGCACTATTTTCCTCCAGTGCCGCTAACTGGGTTATCAGAGACTGGCCATGTCTCTCCCTGTAAGGTGAGGCTGACTTTCAACAAGAGTAGGCTACATAGCTGCATCGTTGTCAGCGTGTTTCCGCCCTGCAATGGCCTGGCGAGCTGTCCAAGGTGTACTCTGCCCTTGCCTGGAGTCAGCTAAGATGGGCGCCAGCCTCCCCATGACCCTAATTAGGATGAAGTGGTTACAGAAAATAAATTAATGAATGAGCACCTTTTGTTACTAAGTTTACAGGTTTGAGGAGCACCGCATCAGATCACATGACAAGGTAGTGGTGGTCTGGTGGGTAACGTGCTGGCTTACTGAGCCGAACACCCAGGGCTCAGACCCTACGATCACCCAAACCAGCCATGTTTCTTACTGTCTATGGCTAGAGTTATGTAAAAGAACCATTGATGACATTTGACCATTGGGTTGCCGTCAATGTGTTTCTGTCCTGCGTTGACCTAGGGAGCTGTCCTGGGTGTACCTTGCCCTTGCCCAGAATTGGATGAGATGAACGCCAACCTCCCCACGACCTTATTTAGGATAAAGTGGCTCAGAAAATGAATGAATGAACGAATGAATGAGATGACATGACAGATGTCATAAAGTGAAAATGGACTTTTATCATGTGTCTCAGCTTGTTACGTACTAAAAATGGTCATGAGGAATCAATGCACACAATGTTTTATCACCGCTGTTAGCAAAGACTTGCCTCTGTAAAACTTTTAATTTCCTTAAATCCAGATAATTACAGTTTTGGCCATAGAAGTGTTTATAGTGTTACTTAATCTGTTGTATTCATCATAACAGCTACTGTTGCTTTCACAGCGTGGAACTTTCGTCAGCTGTAAAAAAAAAAAAAAAAAAAAATCATCACCACCCAGAAGACTGCACTTCTAATTGGAAGAAGGCTGTAAAGGTAAAAAGATACAAAAACAAAACACGAACAGTTGCTGAAATATAATATTTGCTCATCTGTCTTTTGCTAGGATGAGCGCCAATGCTATGGAGAGACTTGGGTTGGTTAGAATCCATTTTATAAATAAATGTCTCCTGTAAGCTTGGATGAGAGTAGCTTCCAATGAGAGACAGTCTTTAAGGTTACAACTTAAAGAATTGTTTATGTAATTAATCATATTTTATACAAAATGGCATAATGGTTAGCACGTCCGCCTCACAGCAAGAAGGTCCTGGGTTGGACTCCCACAGTCCCAAAACATGCACAGTAGGTTAACTGTCTGTCTGTCTTCCTTTCGGCTTTTTCCCTTTCACTCAGGAATCGCCACAGCGAATCATCTGATTCGCACGTTTGATTTGGCAGAGGTTTTTACGTCGGATGCCCTTCCTGTCACAACCCTTTAGCAAGGGACAGAAACACGCTGACGGCTTTGCAGCTACTCTTTACGAAAGTCAGCAATGGTTCTTTTACATGCCTCTCACCACAGACAGTGACAGACATGGCCCACCTTTGATAACCCAGTTAGCTGCACTGGGGGGGACAGTGACAACCCTGTGGAGAGTGGGACTCGAACCCCCAACCTTTGGATCAGAGATCCAGCGCCCTATACCACAACTGGCTGTTCTAAATCGACCCTAATGTGTGAGTGTGAGTATGAATGGTTGTGTGAGTGTTGGCGATGGCCTGTGAAGCTGTCCATGGTGTACCTCACCCTCGCCTGGAGTAGACTGAGATGGGCGCCAGCCTCCCCGCGACCCTAATTAGGATTGAGCGGTTCAGAAAATGTATGAATATAATATATCAGAAAGCAAAATAGAACTCTGTATGAGATGTTCCAACCTGCCCTCCACCAGGGTTAGGTACCGTAGAACATGATGCAAGGTTGGTTGGAACACTAACCAAGATCTCATACCTCAAGTGTAAAATCTGTGTTGTGCACCTGATGAGCAGTCAGTGCTGGGTTTTACAGTGGCATCGCAGCTCAAATGCTCTCTTGTATAAAAATGTAAGTCATTCTGTCTATGGATGTCTGCCAAATGATATACTGTAAATGTAAATAGTAATCGCTTTAACAAAAATTGGGTACCAAAATGATGACTTTTGAAGACAACTGAAAACATTCCAATTGTTGTTTGTAGTAATATTTTTAAAACTTTAATTTTTAAGAAAATTATATTTTTACAAATTTTAAGAATATTGTAAGTAATATGTTTCATCTCAGTCAAGCAGTCACTATCATGTAAAGTCATGTCCTAGCAGTGGTGGGACGTGTATTTGGTTCCTGGGCTTTCAGCTGAACTTAACAGATTTAATCTACCTCTTAATACCACCATTATAACCTCGTAATTATACAAACAAATCAATAATGCAATCTCCACAAATATACAAAAACACAATATAACAAGGCGTGGCATTGCACACAAAGTGGAATTTCACACATTTATGAGAGTGAGAGAGCAACTTTCGGCTGTTCCCTTTTTCTCAGGGGTCGCCACAGTGAATCATCGCATGTTTGATTTGGCATAGGTTTTTTTTTTTATCTCGGATTCCCTTCCTGACACAACCCTTTCTCAAGGGACAGAAACAGGCTGACGGCTTTGCAGCTCCTCTTGATGAAATGAAAGTCAGCAATGGTTCTTTTACATGAACCTCACACCATAGACAGTGAGAGACATGGCTGGCCTTTGATAACCCAGTTAGCTGCACTGGGTGGGGGTGGGGGGGTGGGTGGGGCAGTGACAACCTTGTGGAGAGTGGGACTCAAACCCCCAACCTTAGGATCAGCAATCCAGAACCTCTTACCACCAGGCCACCACTGCCCCCCCCCCCCCCCACACACACACACACACATTTCTGAGAGTAACTCTGAGCATTACAGAACTTCTACTTGTGTTTACCACTTGAAGTTCCTGGTAAATTGGCACTTAGCCCACTGTAACAAGCGTAAACCTCCTTGACGGCTCCTTGTGATGTCTAACTTTTCTGGAAAAGTACACTTGAAAATGTATTTTTAAGAATGTCCGACACCAAGTTAATTTCCTCTCCTCCATCAACCATTGTGCATGTAAAAAATTCGAACAAATTTATTGTGTGCAGCTTGCTTCAGACTATTCATCTAGTTTTGCTTTGACCGACCAATCAGAGGATGGAAAAATACTGACATTATTGTAGGCCATCTAGATTGACATGGCAGCACATAGAAGCTGAATTCTGATTGGACAAAAAAAAAGCTAACATCTACATGCACCTACTGGAAGCAGTGCAGCCATGAGACACACTACGAAAAGAATAGACTGGTGGGAATAAATTACGACAATTTACCGGAACAAATACTCGAATTTAAGTTGTGAATGTAGGTCAGTCCAACTGATAATATTTAGGCCAGAAGAGAAAGCCTTGCTGTCCCTGACGGACTACCACTGGTATATAAAATGTACATTTCTGTGTGGAATCTGCATGCTTTCCATGTGCTTGCATGGGTTTCCTCCAGGTACTCTGGTTTCCTCCACGGCCCAAAGACATGGAGATTAGGCTCATTGGTTATTTCAAATGAAACCGAGGTGTGAATGTGAGTGTGAATTGTTGTGTGTGTGTTGTCTTGCATAATGGTCTGGTGAGCTGTTCAGGGTGTACCCCACCTTCGCTCCGTATCAGCTGACTTAGGCATCAGCCTTTGCACAGACTTAGTCGGATAAAACGGTTTGGCAAAGGGAATGAAATCAGATGAGATACTTGCGGTATGTATTTTAAAACAATTCCTGTTGGATTTTGATCTAGAATAAAGCAATAGTATTATATAATACTAATCATCATCAGTTCATTTTCTGTAACCGCTTCATCCTAATTAGGGTCGCAGGGAGACTGGTGCCCATCCCAGCCAACTCAGGGCAAGGGCAGAGTACACCCTGGACAGCTCGCCAGGCCATCGCAGGGCGGAAACACGCTGACGGCTTTACAGCCTACTCTTGTCGAAAGTCAGCAATGGTTCTTTTACATGCCTCACACCATAGACAGTGAGAGACATGGCCCGCCTTTGATAACCCAGTTAACTGCACTGGAGGGGACAGTGACAACCTTGTGGAGAGTGGGACTCGAACCCCCAACCTTCGGATCAGCGATCCGGCGCCTTATACCACTAGACCACCACATGCCCCATATATAATTCTAATATAATATATAAAATATAATAGCTGTATTATTGTTTTATTATTATTTCACTTGCTCTATAACCATCCAATCTTGTTATTGCCACTTTTGGGGCAACCGTGACTCAATGGTTATAGAAGTATCTTTGGGACCAAAAGGTCGCTGGTTCAATTCCCAAACCAGCAGGAAGCTGTGTGGTGGTGGGGGAGCGAGTTGCATCTTCGCTTCCTCCATTTTCATGGCTGAAGTGCCCTAGAGCAAGGCACCTAACCCGCCAACTGCTCTCCGGGTGCCCCCAGTGTGTGGCGGCCCAGTGCTAGAAACCTGTGTGCTCATTGTTTGTGTGTAAACGTACTTTGGACGGGTTAAATGCAGATATAGTACAACCATTTCCCTTGCTGATTAATACAGTATATAGCATAATAATAATAATAATAATAATAATAATAATAATAATAATAATAGTAAAAAAACCCAATAATATATTTTAAAAACTTTTAAAAGGGGGAACATCTTATTTTATTTAGGACATTAAAGTCAAGACTTTTGCCAGATGAACTTTTGGCACAACACAGTTGACATGACTTTTAGATTTTCTTGTCTTTTTTTCTTGTTTTATATTTTCTTGTCTTTATTCGCCTATTTGTTATAGAATAATCCAAACGTAACTAAAAGTAATCAGATTATATTTTTTTATTGTGCGATTTGAGTTATGTTATCGGTTAGATTTTCCAACAAGTTCTGAGTAACTGTAGCACTGTTTACAGGTCATCCTCCCAACCCTGTGAGTTTAGGGTACCAGCTTTGGGTCCTTCATGATCCATCTTTCAGCATCTTCAGTGGGTTGCAAAAGTTTTCTCACCAGCTTGGAAAAATACAAATTTGACTGTTTTCTTGATTTGTAACTTCCTCCTGCCTGCTACTTCCGTACTTAACATCTGAAGCATGTCTGCTGTTTCTATTAGATCTAGTGTAGATCCTCCTGGCCAAGTTAAACATGAAAAGAAAAACCTGCATTTAGATGTTTTATTTAGCAGTTATGAGGGCAGTGGTAGCCTGGTGGTTTAGGGCGCTGGATGGCTGATCCTAAGGTTGGGGGTTCAAGTCCCACTCTCCACGAGGTTGTCACTGTCCTCCCAGTGCAGCTAATTGGGTTATCAAAGGCGGGCCATGTCTCTCACTGCCTATGGTGTGAGGTTCATGTAAAGGAACCATTGCTGACTTTCGTAAAGAGTAGCTGCAAAGCCGTCAGCGTGTTTCTGTCCCTTGCTAAACGGCTGTATCAGGAAGGGCATCTGACGTAAAAACCTCTGCCAAATCAAACGTGCAAATCATTCGCTGTGGAGAATCCTGATAAAGGGAAAAAGCCAAAAGGAAATCTCTCTCTCTTTCTCTCTCTCTCTCTCTCTCTCTGATTCAGCAGTTATGAATACTTATGCAATATGTTTCCCAGTTTCCGGGAATTTTTCTGAAATATAGTAGTAATTAGCATAATTTTAGAGTTATGGAACATTATTCAGATCAAGACGTATACAAAAATATGTATTTTAGAACAAATTTAATCAACCAACAAGAATAGAGGGTTTTTTGTTTAACATGAATACAGGGATCCCTTGCTACTTCGCGCTTCAATACAGCTTCAATTCAGTGCATTGCGTTTTTTTTTTTTTTTTTTTTTTTTTTTTTTTTAAATATTCATCGAATTAAAAAAAAAAAAGGAAATTAAGGAAGAATTGTGGGGGAGGAAATGTCTCAAAACAAGGCCAAATATGCAAAAAAATCTCCTAAACAAACACAAAACAAAAAAACAACCCAAAACCCCCCATCAAAACTACTTACATTTTATGTGAGGTGCGCATCTGTGAGCGCGCAAGTCTGTATGTGTGTGTATATTTATATTTTATTTACATCTTATTCATTCTCAGTCCCACTCTCCACAGGGTTGTCACTGTCCCCCCCAGTGCGGCTAACTGGGTTATCAAAGGCGGGCCATGTCTGTCACTGTCTATGGTGAGAGGCATGTAAAAGAACCATTGCTGACTCTCGTAAAGAGTAGCTGCAAAGTCGTCAGTGTGTTTCTGTCCCTTGCTAAAGGGTTGTGACAGGAAGGGCATCCGACGTAAAAACCTCTTCCCAATCAAACGTGCGAATCAGATGATTCGGTGTGGCGACTCCCGAGTAAAAGGGAAAAAGCCGAAAGGAAGACAGACATTTACATCTTACTCATTATTTCTTAATATTTAATTGTTATTATAAGCATTTATAGCATTGAATGTGTATTTATTGATATAAACACACACACATATATATATATATATATATATATATATATATATATATATATATATATATATATATATGCACGGATACATCAGTCGAGGGGGGATATCCTACTTCACAGAATTCGCGTGGGGATCTCGGTCCCAATTAACCGTGGAAAGTGAGGGAGCCCTGTACTTCTGTAACCCACAGTATGTTGTGCTAATAGTATTTACATGAAGCATTTATATTTATTGTACTGTACTCTACATTAAATATGTTTGTCAAAGCAGCTGAGTTACTATATCTAATGAATGCATTCTGTAGTAGACATCTCCTTGTGAATTTTTCATTCATCTCTACTTGTCTGTAGACATTCCTGCATTTATCAGAAAGCGACAAGATTAAAAATCTGTCTCTGAGGCTTTGCGACCACATAGCAGTCTCACATTTTTCACATGTTTTACTCTGTGTCTGTGTCAACAGCACGCCACCTGTTTTATACTGAATTGCTTTGGGAACAAATGACTGCCTGAAATGCACGCCGGCAGGACAGCATGGTTCCTAGATGGTGCCAGCCCCTTGTGTCCACAAAGGGTCGAAATGCTAATTGCTTTGCCTTTCACATATGGCATTAATGTATGAAACAGATTGGTACTTTCTAGACAGAAATAACAGGATCTGGTATTTAATAATAAGCACATGAATTATATTCTCTTTACAGCACAAAGATATTCAGTGAAATTTAGCAGCTTTCTACTGTCTATCACCCACATTTTTGTTCATAATACAATTAATAGGTCAGCGGCAAAGCGAAGAAGGATGCATATACAGTACTGCAAAAAGGCAGCACAGTTATTCTTTATGTATTTATGGGGTGGTTGTTTTCCTTTTTGGAAATACTGTAAGCCAATTGGTTGAATTGTTTGACTGACATGATTTATTGGTTGTGTTGTGTCCCATGGGTGCTGATGGTTGATGATAATAGTGCTGTGATTTTTACTGTGTGTCTCACTCTTCATGTCGATGTAAAATTTCTCGTTTTACTCAGTAATAGTTGCTATGATAGTTTTAGAAGCATTATCAGGGAACATGGACAATCACACTTTTCTGGCAATTGTAGCTTAAGATATAAATGCAGATGAAGACGAAAGGTAAGGTGGAACCTATAACCCGAATGTGTATATCACTGTCCCATCTGCTATAAAGTGAGTACAGAGCTCTTTCAAGAACTATTTCTACTCACTGAGCAAAAATAGTTTTGCCCTGCCACTGGTAACATGTAAGCCAGTGCAACCTGTTGCATGGTCGAGTGGTCGGTGACTAAACCGTCTCCCCCACCAGGGTCCAAATTTGGTGAGTAGCGTGGCTAGCAACCCAGTAGGAATAAAAAACAAGACCTATCAAAGGGCGGATGAACTCGTTAGAGTCAGCGGCCAGTTAGCTAGAGATGGTCAATAAAAACATCCTGCAGAAAGAACTTTGGGCGTCTACTGCGGATTTTTTGCCCTTCGTATACAGCCATGACAACTGTTATGGCTGCCGCATACGCCAGAATTCTGGCACGGCACCAAGATTGATTGATTGATCGAGTAAAAATGAACAGAATATTTTGCCACGCTACATCTAAAATTTTATAGAGAATTTGGTATATGTGGATTTATTAATGAATCGCAGCCTTGAAGCTATTCAAGCACAATATCCTACGTTATTGCTTGGTTATATCATTGTGTATGCAATTAAATTTAATGAAAACAATAAAGCAATTTAAGAAGAGAACAAATATACCAGTAGTATTTCTCATCCTGAAAAGTTCAATAGCATATTTAATTGCAGAGAAAGCACAAAAACAATCAAACTACTAAAACTGAGTGCGGTATTGCAGACATGATTGTATAATTATCAAAAGGCAAGTACTAGGCTGTTATCGAATTGATTAATTAACCACAACTTTAGTACATTTCTGCACAACATTCACATTTGTGAAGTTCACAAAACCACAAAACCTTTAAAACCACTCTCTGATTTTATTATTATTATTATTATTATTATTATTATTATTATTATTATTCTCTACTGCCTCTGAGCTGTGCTATTCCGAATCTAAAACGGCCCTGAGGTGTTTCTGAGTAGATACAGTCAGGAACACAGGGGTATATTCACAAGCTACTGCATGCATCCTGTTCATGGTTTGTGGTCGGATGGAAAAATGTGCTTGCATAAATAGAGCATACACCATATTGAGGTAGAGTTCTCTTGACTATTTTGAATCAGTCCGTTTCCATGGACAATTTCTGAAATGTCCTTCCTTTAAACAAACACGCCTTTACAGCTGTTCTGAAGTATGAGGTTTCGACTACGTCTGCCATTCGCTTTAGGTTTCCTCAAACCAAGATGAAAGTAGAGCAACAACATTCGGTTCTAAAAAGCACCATTACAGTATAATATCAGCATATGCAACAGCAGACCACACAAAACTCTGGCTCTGTGAAATCTAGTCCCAGTTTTATATTAAAGAAGATTTATGTTAATATGATTTATCTATGTTCACACAAAGATTTATGTTCATATATACAGTATATAATGACAGGGGTCTTTTTGTGATCTTATTTCATTGTACTGTGATATTTTTTGTCTTGTCTTCCAGCACAGTGACAGCGTGTCAGAGAAAGAATGTTTATTGCAGCTATAACAGAAGTGATACCAAAAATTCAGGTATTTTGTAGGGCAGTGGTGGCTTTATGGTGAAGGTTCTGGATTACCTAAAGGTTGGCGCTTCAAGCCCCAGTTCCATCAGTCCTTCACTGCTGGGTCCGTGAGCAAGGCCCTTAACCTTCAATTGCTCAGTTGTATAAAAAAAAGATAAATGTAAGTCACTCTGGATAAGGTTGTCTACGAAAGGCTGTAAATGGAATTGCATGATTAAATTCATAAAAGCCATATTTTGTTGTGTTTATTTTATAAAGAACGGTCATAGTTGGGAAGATTGTCATATAGGATCGACCTCCCTGACTGACATATACATTCATGTACGTATATGTGTATATAATATCAATAAATACATATTCAACGCTATAAATGCTTATAATAACAATTAAACAATCAAAAATAATGCACAAGATGTAAATAAAATATAAATACACACACATACAGACATGCACGTGTGCACACACACATAAAAATGTAAGTCGTTTTGTTGGGTTGTTTTTATTTGTTTGAGGGTTTTTTTTTTGCATAACTGGCCTCGTTTTGTGACATTATCCTTAACTTTTCCCATATTTTTCCTTAATTTTATTATTTTAAAAATATTTTTGAAAAACCCGCGATACACCGAAGCCACAGAAACTGAAGCACAAAGTAGCGAGGGATCACTTTTTATACATATATATATATGCACAGTGATCCCTCGCTTATTGATGATTAAGCGGTTCAGAAAATGAACGAATGTATGAAAAAAAAATAAATAAATAAAAAAAAAAAATATATATATATATATATATTTTTTTAATATATATATATATATATATTATATATATATATATATATATATATATATATATATATTTTTAAATTTTATATTTTTTTATATAATTTTATATTATAAAATATATATATATATTTTTATATATATATATATATATATATATATATATATATATATATATATATATATATATATATATTTTTTTTTCATACATTTGTTCATGTTCTGAACCGCTTAATCATAGTTAGGGGCATGAGGAGGCTGGTGCCCGTCTCAGACGATGCTAATTGAGAGCAGAGTACACCCTGGACAATTTACCACTCCATCCCAGGGTGCCCACACTCTGATGGCACAACTTTGTGATAGTGGGCTTTAAACCACCAACCTTCAGATCAGTGAGCACCCTACCACGCAGCTATCATTCTTGGCTGTCTGTCTTCCTTTCGGCTTTTTCCCTTTTACTCAGGAGTCGCCACAGCGAATCATCATGATTCGCACGTTTGATTTGCAGAGGTTTTTACGTCGGATGCCCTTCCCGTCACAACCCTTTTAGCAAGGGACAGAAACATGCTGACGACTTTGCAGCTACTCTTTATGAAAGTCAGCGATGGTTCTTTTACATGCCTCTCACCATAGACAGTGAGGGACATGGCCCGCCTTTGATAACCCAGTTAGCCGCACTGGGGGGGGACAGTGACAACCTTGTGGAGAGTGGGACTCGAACCCCCAACCTTTGGATCAGCGATCCAGCGCCCTATACCACTAGACCACCAATTCTAGGCTGTCATGTTCCAAAATGTGGAAGACAAGCAGCGTGAAAAGCGTAGGTAAACAGAGCAGCATGTATAGTATATAACAGGGATCACCAACGTGGTGCCCGCGGGCACCAGGTAGCCCGCAAGGACAATATAAGTTGCCCGCGGACCTGTTCACTGCTATTTTTAGGACAGGCCCATGGCTCCATAGCGCCACTCTTCATTGAGCTGCATCTTATTTTTTTCTATATATTTTTAAATCCAAGCAATATCTTCACATAGATGAATCTCATTAATTATTAATAATAACATATAATTAAAGGTAAACTGAGCAAATTTGTAATTTCAGAAGTGTATATCGACCTGGTATCCCTTCGCATTAATTGGTACCCAAGAAGTAGCTCTCAGTTTCAAAAAGGTTGGTGACCCCTGGTATATAATATATACAGCAGATAATATCATGGCTGAAATTGTACAGCAGATCTACTTCTTTTGTTTACACCTCTGTCAGTAACCACATGCTCGCGACCCCCTTCTTTCCCCAGCATGCCAAGTCAATCTTTCTGGACATAAAAATGGTGAGAGATGGTGTCTTTTACGTTTCCATTTTACTGCTAGATGTATCAGAACCACAATAGAGCTCTGTCCAAAGTTTAGAAATGGGAACAAGTAGTAAAAACTCTGTGGTTAAGAGATGAAAAGAAAAAAAATGAAAATATGCATAACAATGGAACGATTTCCTCTGCAATGGCTCTCCACGGAACACTAATGTCACCAGGCGATTTGTTTAAACTGCCTTCTGCTGATTTATGGGCTTTGTTTCTACTGTGAGGTGCACGAGAAGCATGCAGTGTCTGGCATGGATTAAATAAGCATGTGGTGAATTAGGACCGAGCAAGGTCATGGTGGCAGGAAATGAAATAGCCAGAGCACATGAAGTTCAGCTTTGCCCAGACTATTAGTGCTTCATATCCCCTCTGGCCATCCTGCTTCAGGTGTTCTGTCATTGTCTGATTCGCTGGTACCAATTAAGCACCAACAGATCCAGCAGTTCTGCCTCAAAGAGCTTCTTAATGGTATCCAAAGCAGCATGTTTGGAAACTCTCCCACTCTCCCAGCATGTCGAATGGCTATTCAACTGAGTTTCAGGGCGACATTTGTGAAGACTGTCTCTCTGTATAGCTATTGTGTTACAGGGCTGAACTCCAGACAGAACACTTTTGTTTGAGGAGGTATTAAATCATCTGTTTGTGGGAGACTTCAAAGCTCACTCTTCAGATCTAAAAGGCTCCGATTAAGCTTTTTCCAATGTGCTGTAGATGAGCCGATCCTATCCCCTTTCTTTAGGCCCCCTTCCCTTTGCTCTTTGTAGAGTATACATGATCCCCATCCACCTTCCTGCATTTCCACACTGCACATTATCAGAGTGTTTTTATTAAATGTGAGGTGTTGATTTCAATGTGTTACAGGAAGAGCACTGATGAGAACCGTCCTAATCAGTTCTTGTGCTCAGCTGAGCTTATGTCTAACATATGGATAAATTAATCAAAGTTCCTGTGGTATAATACTCACTTGTACTTACAAGCAGGAAAACTAAGCTAATGTTAACTTATGATTGTTACTGGTGTTCCACAAGAATGTATGCGTTCACCCATTGCTCTTTATTTTCTTTACTTCTTACCTATTTTGAGTTGCACATACGCGTCAGCTAATTTCATCTCATGGTAGGTGCTCACTGGACAGGACAGGAATCTAGCACAGGGCTGATTCAAGGAGTCTAATCACACTCACATTTACAGCTATGAGCAACATAGCAGTATTCTAACAATTTAGTTTCAAGAGTATTGCTGCAGACGGTTGTCAGGTCAGTTGAAATGTCATTTCTATATTGTGTCAAAGGTTCTACCACTTTCCAGAGATGATGTGATTAAAAATCTGCTAACCCTGGGCTTACACTGGAACACAATGTCTGTGATTTCTATGATTCGAGAAAGTGTGGAGCGCCATGATTTATGAGCACGCTTGAAGCACAATTGGGGTATTTAAAGGAGGCAGGGTACATCCGAGAGATGAAACTTGACGGACTCATATTTCCAAGTTCATCAAAAAACCCCGATGATGGTGCAACAAGGTCTATTACGCTCTGTTAAAGTCGGTTAAGCTCTACTGCGCTCTACTATGATTCCCAAGTTCTATCACTATTGGCATCAAGTTGTAATGCATTGTAGCAATTACAGCAAAAAAAGACTTGTTCTGCACAATTATCACAAATCCTCCAAGTTCCCTCATGATCTTTATGGTTCAATCCCACACACACACACAGACACACACACACACACACACACACACACACACACACACACACACACACACACACACACACACACACAGAGTTGTGTTTTATATTGGACCTTTTGCAGGAGATGCCTTTAAGACAACTAAGGTTCAGCAAGGCCCCTAAGGGCCAGTTTTAACAAGTATGTTTCAGACACGAGCAGTCAGACTGTAAGCACTCACATTTTCACAGTTTTTGGGTCCAAACACAACCAACCACATCTAAAGCATTTCAGTTTAGGGATAAAAGTGGCCTAGATGTACATTCCGGTCTGCTTCATGCTGGAGATACGGTTTCATCAGGGCTGTAAGATGTGTACTGGCAGTTAGCTTCGGTTGACTTCATTGCCATCATTTCATCGCAATATGATGGCAAGATGAAGTCGTAAATGTGGGCCAGAACGCTGTGTTCAATCCTTTACTTTCCAGATAAGACCAGATAAGTGGGTAACTTCTTCCTATTCATGTTTGAGATATTTATTTTTTTGGTTCATTGAGACTTTATTATTATTATATATTGTATATTAGTTGTTTATTGTTCTCATTTAGTTCTCCAAAAATAATTTTGAACATGTTTGAAATAAAGTAAATAGATGAAAAGTGCACAGATGATGGACACGGCGCTAAATCTGGATCTTATATCTTTCTGTAATAACAATTGATAGTGTCAGTCTGTAAAATACAACAATGCAAGAATCATTTCAGTTCTCTATGTTTTTTAAAAAGACTTTTATTCAGTATCTGCTTTGTGTATAGTACCGTAATAGTGCTCTATCTGTTCAAAATAAAAAAACAGCTGTGGAAAATAATTAAAATAAGGATTAAACGTATTGGCGCACCATTGAAGACTTTTAGTGCATTCTTTATATGCATTGGTTAAGAATATGGCTTCGCTAATGGAACACTATTTTTTTATGGGAGTTTCACTGTCCGTACAAAACACCTTATAATTCTTTCACTTTGGGATGGAATTTAGGATTTTGCACATGTTACAGGATCCTTCTAGCAGACTGAGCAAATTCCAATCTGTTCCACATTCATATGTCCCAAAATTACGTGCTTTCCAAAAACCTTTGTGCAGCAGTTGTACACCATGAAACTTTTCAAGCCGATTAAAGCCTGCCAATTTTAATGTGCACAAACTCAGGCCATAAAAACTGTGTATCATTTTGATGGATGATTTTGACTCTTTAATTGCATGATTTAGATCTTGTTTTATTTTACTTGAAAATTTCGACTCGGTGTCCCAGTTTGTGGTTCCATTAGCAAAGTCATACACTTAAATATCAAGTGTGCGGATGTAGGTATCTGTTGCCACCCAGAAGAAAATGAGCACTTTGTCATGACACAGATAGATTGATGCACAGTAAGCGAACGTTTTATTAAAAATAAATAAAGCAGATACACCAAAGAGTTAGATGATACATTACTCAGAAACATGATGCAGCTGAAAGGTCCGGTGATCTTCAAACAGGAATAAACGAGATAAGATTAAAATACAGAGGTGGGAATGCACCCTGAATGGGACACCTTGTGTATACACATTCATGCCTAGAAGCTATAGAGTTGCGAGTAACCTAAATGCAGTTTTTGTGAGGTGTCAAGAAACTGGAGCAGGATCATATAGACATGATGAGAACATGGGAAACGCCACACAAATATAACCTGAGCTCAGGACCATTACCATTGAAACAACAATGCGACTATTCAACCCACATTATTTATCACATGTTTATATTTATATATATATATATATATATATATATATATATATATATATATATATATATATATATATATATATATATATATATATATATATACACACACACACACACACACACACACACACAGGCACATACACACACAGTGTCTATCTTTGGTATAACTCTAACTCTCAGCAACAACCCAATCCATAGTCTTCAGGAAGATAATAGATCACGGGTTTCATATACAGCCTTATTTCCCCGACCATCTAAGCCAAACTATGGGATGTATGATGGGCCTGTATTTTCGATCCGTAGCTTTGCAGCTACTTCCAGTATTGCTGTGAGATGTGGGTTGGAATGAAGCAACAAGCACTTATATCTGAAGCACATCTGCATCGAGGCAGCACAGCACTCTATCTGTCAGAAATAGAGGTCATGCTGTGCTTCAACTGTATTTCAGATCTTATGAGTTTCCTTTTTTATTACCTTCTTAGCTTCACTTTAAATCAGAGTCTTGTTCCAAATCCATGAAGGAAAATAGGGGTTGTTGTGCTGCTGCTGGTGGTGTATTTACATTGTGAAGTAGGTATGGCTGCTGTATGTTGGTCCATTTGTGTAAATTTGGCAAGGATGTACTGTAGCCAAGTTTAAAGGCCATAAATACATTAAGTACATTTAGTTATAAGGAATTTAGTAATGGTACTTCAGCTGATTACAATAATACTACATAGATATATAGAAGGATACTTTATTAATCCCAGAGGATATTAATTATATACAGTGGTACCTTGACTTACGAAAGTAATCAGTTCTGAGGGCAAGCTCATAATTAAAAATGTTCATTGGATAAAACAAAAATTCCCATAGAAAATAATAGAACACCAATTAATCCGTTCCAACGCCTTCCAAACTCATATAACCTGACACAAACACGATATAATTAAAGATAAACATGTAAAAACAAAAACTGTTTCATAATAATAATAATACATGTACATTAATGAATCAAGAATAAAGAATAAGTAAACTAACCCTTACGATCATTGACTGTGGCAAAGATGTCATGTGGGTGCAAAGATGTCATGTGGGCAGGCATGAGGTGATATGTAACAGAAAAGTTTGAGGAGAATTTTGTGCATGTGCACGCTACGAATGCCAGCAAGGAAAGGCTTGTGGTGAGCTCCCACAAGGCCAGTGCTTTTAGGGGGCGCAGTGTGATGCTGGGGGGACATGTATGACCCTGGGGAACAGGCTTTTTTGCCATACTGTACTAGAATTAAGTGTAATTGTGCTTCCTCTACAGTAGGTGGCAGTGGCGCTCTCACTGCATTCCCTTTGGTGTAGGGAAAAAGCACCAAGCAAACAATATTAAGTGCAGTACGTAAACACTATTTATAGTCGTGTGTGTGTTTTTTTCTTCTTCCAATAGGAGGCATCACAGAAAATAATTGAGAAGCACTGCACAAGGCGTTCTCAGAACGCAGAAGAATGCACGTGGAAGAATACGAGGCTAATCAGTGCGGAAAAGCCATTTCTCCAGCAGAGCTTGTAAATCAAAATTTTGCTTGTTGGATGGGGCAGAGTTTTAGTGGGATAGAAGCTCGTATCATGGAAAATTCATTATAAAAGACACTCGTAAGTCAAGGTACCACTGTAATTACAGAGGATGCAGCTTGCACTAATGCTTCATGCATTTCATAAACTACAGTCATTCTGTTCATTAAATCATGAAGGATCAACT
Source organism: Plotosus lineatus (assembly GCA_024760905.1). Classification (NCBI taxonomy): domain Eukaryota; kingdom Metazoa; phylum Chordata; class Actinopteri; order Siluriformes; family Plotosidae; genus Plotosus; species Plotosus lineatus. The sequence goes on along the minus strand of CM045734.1, from coordinate 26,246,244 downwards.
ACTGTATAGTAATATCTGTTCCTAATGAATTCCCTTAACACCCCCCAGTGCAGCTAACTGGATTATCAAAGGCCTGCCATGTCTCTTACTGTCTATGAGAGGTATGTGAAAGAACCATTGCTGACTTTCAACAAGAGTAGGCTGCATTGCCGTCAGCGTGTTTCTACCCTGCGATGGCTTGGTGAGCTCTCCAGGGTGTACTTTGCCCTTGCCCGAAGTCGGCTGGGATGGGCACCAACCTACACGCGACCCTAATTAGGCTTAAGCGGTTACAGAAAATGAATGGATGAATGAATTCCCTTCCCACAAATATCATTTGCAGTGTGTCTGTGAAAGTTTGACAGAGTTTGAAATTGCTAATCAGCATATTCATCTACAGCAATAAAGTAGAAACATCAATCTTCTTCCCCAAGACTTTCATACATTTTATTTTATGGCAAACATTAAAATTGACATTAAAGGATAAAATGGATACAAGATTTTGGGATATTTATATTTAATACATGGGTGACCGGTTTTCATTTGCATTACAGTATGAATAGATTTTTTTTTGTTTTATCCTGAAAGTATGATATTGTATTGGTGACACCCTGCTTACTGTTTACAAATTATTAAACACAGAACATTCTGTCCTTATACGATGCACATTTTCTCACATTACAGTTCTAGTGTATCCGTCATACAGTAGGTCCGGGGTTCTTTTATAAAAGCCAACACTGTCACTGTGATGAGGAAGACACTACCGCCATCTACTAGACAGTTAAGAAATCACACTCCAATATTAGGGGAGGGTCATTATCATGCTGTGTTTTGGGGACAGGCAGTGCTGGCCTGATGGCAAGTCACTGGATCACTGATCCAAAGGTTGGGGGTTCAAGCCCTACTCTCAACAGGTTGGCACCGTCTTGCCAGTGCAGCTAACTGGGTTATCAAAGGGAGGCTGTAAAAGAACCATTGCTGACTTTAATCAAGAGCACCTGCACGGCTGTCAATGTGTTTCTACCCTGGGATGGCCTGGCAAGCTGTTCAGGGTGTATGCTGCCCTTGCGGAGAGTCAGCTGAGATGGGCACCAGCCTCCCCTTGACCCTAATTAGGATTAAGTGGTTCAGAAAATGAAGGAATGTTTTGGGGACACCTTCAAAATATGGAGAAATTTTCCAAAATGAGATTTTTTTTTTTTTTTTTTACCCTGGATCCTCTGTAACTCAGCTATACATACCCCTGAACATGATAATGGGTTTAGCATTTAGCTAATATTTCAGTCCATCAATATCTGCTGCTTAATGGAGTTTTTCTCTGGGTGGGGCCGGTGGTGTAGTGGTTATGGTACTGGGCTCATGATCAGGAGGTTGTGTGTTCAAATCCCAATTAGACCCCCACTGTGCTAAGACCCCTGGGTAAGGTCTCAACCACAAGTGTGCCTCTGTTCACCCGGCAGTATAACTGGGTACCAGTAAAAATATACTGGAAAGTTAACCTATGATGGACTCGTGTGCTAGTTGATTCACACTATTGGCCTGATGAGAAACTAGTCTCGGGTGTAAAAAAGTCCAAAGGACTTTACCTGCCTACCTTTAACACATCATCAAAACTATTGAATAAAAATTATTACAAAAATCCAACTGTCACTCAAAAATCTTCTGCCAGGTGATCTTGTAAGCGTGAAGGTCACTGATCATCGTTTATTTTCTGAATCGCTTAAACCTAATTTGGGTCGCGGGGAGGCTGGCTCCCATAGCAGCCGACTCTGGGCGAGGGCAGAGTATCACAGGGCAGAAACACGCTGACAGCAACCCAATTGCCAAATGACAAAACATCAGCAGTGGTTCTTTTACATGCCTCTCATCACTGACGGCAAGAATCATGGACGGCCTTTGCTAGCCCAGTTAGCTGCACGGGGATGTTACTGATCTTTCATTCATTCTTTTTCTTAATCCTAATTAGGGTCGCAGGGATGCTCTTTCTCATCTCAGCCGACTCTGGGCGAGGCCAGAGTATACCCTGGGCAGCTCGGCAGGCCCTCACAGGGCAGAAATACGCTGATGGCTATGCAGCCTACTCTGGATGAAAATCAACATTGTTTTTTTTTATATGTGTCTCACCATAGACAGTGAGAGGCATAGCCAGCCTTTGATAACCCAGATAGCTGCACCCAGATGGACACACACACACACACACACACACACACACACCCTGGAAGAGACCACGCCCATTAAGACAGAAGGGTTCCATTATAAGAATGCACATTATTAGAATTGTGATGTATCTAAAGAACACTGTACTGACCTGCATTGATGCAGAGTCAAAGGAGATCAGCAAACAAATAAATTCCCCCCCACAATCGAATAGAGCTACACTTTTATTTCTTTTAATTTGTAGACTGTGTTACTATGATTGTGCATCAGATGGCAGTGTTCAACAAAGAATGTTTAATTTCCAAGTTCTCTCTATCGCTTCTGTTGTCCTTCACTCCCACTTTCATCTGCATAGTCACTTGCTTTTAACAAAATATACAGCAAGGAAAGGGTTCTGGATGCTTTGTGGATTTTCAAGTAGCTATAATTGTTACTTAAGATGAATAATGCTGAAAATTAATGCAGTTAGAAGTTTGAGTTGTGAAATTCTTTCTGAACAAACTCCATGTGAAAATGCCACCTCGCATCTGGTATGACGTCTCTATGATCATCTTCTATTATCTCTCTGACTCTTCATGATCCTAGTTTGGGTTCTTCAGTCTGCGCTGACCTACCAAAAACATACCAGTTGGTGGATTAGCTCGGGGAACTTTCTCCTAGATGTGAAAGAGAGTGTACATGGTGTAATCGTACAATTCTCTGGGAATAAGTTTCATTTCCACCAAAACTCTATTACAACAATATTTTTAAATTAAATCATTTTATATCCGATTAGCTATTATATTGCTTTATTGGTGTAGCATATCCACAATTGGCATCATCAGAGATGGTTTGGAAAATCATGGCTGATGTCTCTGAAGGATTAGTCACCACACATTAATGACCATACATATATTTAACTTTGCTGATATGCTGGGTTATATTAATTTGGCTGACATTATGAGGCATAAACACTGGAGTCAGCAGGCCGCCCATGATTCAGCAGAGAGCACTCGATTCTCCCCTGTGGACGTGTACAATTGGGCTTCACTCAGTCTACTCGAATGAAGTCCATGGTAGAACAGTCACTGGGGTTTAGTTATTTTTGAGGGTAAGACACTGTGCAAATAAGAATGATGTTTTATTATTAAACAGTCTCCGTAGTATCCAGACATCGCTAATTACGCTCTATTGCATGTTCAATCAGGTTGAATTACTGTAAACAGTGAACATCACACCAGTCTCTTCCTGCTATTGACAGCTAGTTTCACGCTCTGTTGATCCACAAGTGGACATGAGTTGTGCACTTCAAAGAAACTGAGATAGAAATTTAAGAGAAATGGAACGTCGGAGAAGATTAGGCTTAATGTAGCAGAACAGCTAAATGTCTGCTGTGGGGATATGATGGGATGATGCAATAGGTTGAGTTTGAGTATTTTTGTCAAATTCTCAGGAAACATATTTTTTTTAGAGAATTAATAGGAAATACACTACAACAAATATGTTGTGAATTTTAACACAATCTTTTTACCCCAAAGATTTGCCCAGGTTAGCATGCTGCTATATGAGGTGTTTCTTCAGATCACCTTGAGCCTATGTTGAAACGTTTCTAAACTAAGCTTTTCAGGGTTAGCCTCCTAACCACAAAAGCTCCCAGAATGGGTTGAAGATAATAAAACGTTTTTAGATTATGGACTTTGGCTACATCCATACTCTGTATATACTACCGAAGAGTTCCAAATGATTGATTGTATTATGCAAGTGTTCATAATATTCAATTATATCCCAAAAGAGTTCAGAATGTTGGAGTGTTTTTGAAGAAATTCAGCACATTGCAATGTATTGAGCCGACATTCATGACTTTATATTACAGGGATCCCTCACTTTTCGCAGTTAATTGGGACCGAGATCCCCCCATGACCACCGAATTCCACGAAGTAGGATCACCCCCCCAACCCCCTCTGACTGACGTATACGTACATATGTGTATATATCAATAAATACATATTCAATGCTATAAATGCTTATAATAACAATTAAACATTCAAAAATAATTAATAAGATGTAAATAAAATATACATACAGATGCGTGCGCGCATGCAGGTGCGCGTGCACGCACTTACAAAAATGTAACTCGTTTTGATGGGAGGTTTTGGGTTGTTTTTTGTTTTTGTTTGTTTAGGGTTTTTTTTTTTTTGCATAATTGGCCTTCTTCTTCTTTAATTTCCTTATTTTTTAATTCGATGAATATTTAAAAACAACAACAACAACAAAAAAAACAACACAATGCACGGCAGCCACATGAATTGAAGCGTGAAATAGCGAGGGATCCCTGTATATACATTCATTCCTTTTATTAATTGCTAAACTGTTTAATCTCACTACAGCTGTGTGGATTCTGGAGTCTATCTCATTCAACTCCTGGTAAAGGCAGGGAAAACAGCTTGAAGGTCCATTTTAGAATCAACACTCACACAATTCACTCTCACACCTCGGGGCAAATTGGATCAACCAACTGTCCAAATTTGCACATCTCCATTTAAGGAAACCGAAGTACATGGAACATACCGTCATATAATTGAGGCGATCTTAAACTCCACACAGAAATACCCTCAGTGAATCGGGACTTGAATTCAGGACCCTCTGGCTGTGAGACGGACAGGCCAAACTTTGCTCTAAGGTGACACCCATGTCATCCATAGAGAGTTCAGAGTGTTAGATTATATTGAGAAACAGCTTATTAATGCTAGCTCATGTTGAGGAACAGTTTGCAATGTTAGATTACAATGAGAAAGAACTTACAGTGCTGAATTATGTTTAGTAACTGTTTTGAATGTAAGTTTACACTGTGAGAGAAATTACAATGTTGGATTATGTTGAGGCGGGATTCATGGCGCTAGATTACACTAATGAAGAGTTTACAGCGCGAAATCATATCAAGGAAGAGTTCATACTGGAAGTGTTTACAGTGCTATATTTCGTTAAAAAAGAGGACCAAATGTTAGATTACTTTTCACAAGTATTTCAGGCAACACTAGGCAAAGGTGGGGTATACCCTGAACAGCTCCTCAGACCATTGCAGACATACGATACACATAACCAATCAGGCTCACATCCACACCGAGGGGCAAGTTAGAACAGCCATATGGCTGAATGCATATGTCTTTGAACAGTGGATGGAAACCGGAGTACCCAGAGGAAACCCAAGGTGGGAAAAACATACAAACTCCACATATAAATGCATGAGCCTGGGACCCAGGACCTTCATGCTGTGAGTTGGACATATTAACCACTACACCATCATGTAGCCCCCGAGTTTGTAATGTTAATAACATAGAGGAAGAGTTTACAATGAATTTGTAATACAGTATTAAATATACTGAGGCAGAGTCTGTAACTTTCGAATACGCGAAAGAAGAGTTCATTACATTGGATTCTCTTGAGTTTTCTTAAGTTCATAATGTTTGATTATATTTCGGAAGAGTTCATCGTACTAGATCATAATAACTAGATCAGAAACAACTCGTAGCAGCCTTTATATTGGGAAAACATTAATAGTTGTCGAGCATGTTAAAGAATACTACACAATATTTAATTATGAAGTATTTTATAAAATTAAATTTCATAATATTAGACTAGCTGCTGCTTTATTTTTGGTATTACTTATTAATAATAATTAAGAATGCTGGATTATATTAGAAAAAGGAGGAGTTCGAATGTTGGCCTGATCACTTTGCAGCACAAAATATAGTAGTTGATCTAATCGTTGCACATTTACCAAATAAAACAATGTATATTAACCTTTATAAATTCTCTCCAAACCCACTGTCTATAGATAGATGCCATCAACAATCCACTGGGAGGGAGTCCTGTGCGTGGGCGTGAATGTGTGTGTGCGTGTGTGTGTGTGTGTGTGTGTGTGTCAGAGAGAGAGAGAGAGAGAGAGAGAGAGAGAGAGAGAGAGAGAGAGAGAGAGAGCACGCTGCAGATACAGTTGGAGTGTGGGAAAGTGTGGGAATGTAATGGCCCCCCATGTGATCAGCAGTGTTTCCCCTGCACGGTGCTGGCATGAAGCCCCAGGCTTGAGCTATTCCTTTCCTCTCAGTGCTGAAGGAGGGAGGCTTTATGTGTGTGTGTGTGTGTGTGTGTGTGTGTGTTTTGGATGGTGGGCCGGCACATGGACCACAGATCATGACTGATGGCCACAAAGCCACTGCTGCACACTTCTGGACACTTCAGGAGAAAAGTTCAGACTTCAGTTTTCACTCTGGATTGTCACATTTATTCAGTGTTTCTTTGAACTTTTGCAGCTTGAACTGAACAGTTTTCATCATGATTTCAACTCTGGACCCTTAAAAACTCCAGTGAGAAAACTTTCACAAAGTCTTGAGAAAGTCTTTTGTTCCCAAAAAGAGCTACAGAGATCTTTTTTTTAAATCTCAACTGGAGGAGAAAAACACAAGAGTGAAATGAGTGAGGAGAGTAAAGGCGAGAGCGGGAAGGATGTGGAGAAGCAGCTGCGCCTGCGCGTTTGTGTACTGAGGGAACTGCTGCACACTGAGCGGGACTATGTGGAGACCCTGCACTTCCTTTCGGTATGGCACTACAAAGCCTAGCTTTCTCATTTTAATACCCAAAAATACAGAATGATATATATATATATATATATATATACATACAACTGTGCAAAAGTATTAAGTGCATGCAAAGAAATTCTGTACAACAGTGATGCCTCCAGAAATAATGACATCAAACATCAATCAGTTTTATGTAAACGCTATAAAAAGCTATAAAGAATGAATAATGAAAAAGTCAGTATGTTGTTTGATGGCCCTTTGCTTAAAAAAGTGATCTCCGGTACACTTTGTGTAATTTGAGGAGTTTCGCTGAACATCTTTCAGAACACATCTTCTGGAGGTTTTGGTGGCTGCACTTGCTGCTTATTTTTCCATCAGTCATCATTATCTTTTTTTTTTTGTGCTGGAAAATGAATGCTTGGAAATCCAAAATGCTTTTGTACTGATTTACTAATATAGAGGTCATGAAATAAAAATTGAATTACAACCAACTTTGCACTGAAAGTAGGAGGCTTTATCTGCGCAGTACTGCACATCACAAATACTTTAAAAGTTTTTCTTTACATAAGTCAGAAAGTGCCCGATACAATAAAACCACTCACTCTATTACACTACTGACACAAAGTGACTTTCTGTGCATCGTTCATTAGTTTAATCCTTATCTGGGTTGTTCTTTTGGTTTTAAACATATTATAGGCGTCAGGTGGTTTCTTCAACACTAAAGTTGATTATTTTCCTCTAACAACACTCTACCAACACTAGTGGAAATCCTATGGCTTCCCTACACCAGGCCAAATTCCTATTTGGAAAAAAACAACAACGACAAAAAGAACATTTCATGCTAACAATCCATTTATAGTTATATTTAAGTTAATGTTCCAGAATGCCATGTTATATTCAAGTTGTCTTTATGATCTGAAACGCTGATCTAAGACATGAATCAATAGATTCTAACCAATCAGAACCAAGACCTTTTTGTAAGCTGAGCTTTATAAATTTAGATCAGATACAGTGCTCCCTTTCTTGCGCTGATTTTGTCCTTCATGAAGTCAACACACTACCCGTCTAACACACAAGGTTGTGTTCTGACACAACATTATATAATATAATAACACATTATTGTGACATTGCATAAAAGTCATAATTTTCTTGGTTGCACAAAATGTAATCTGAACTCTGTGACAATGCTAAACGCTAACGTTTATTTTTAAGAGCATGGACGTGACTTTTACGCACAATATTGTTTTAATGTTATCAAAATGTCACACACATCCAGACTCCCAGTACAGATGCATCTAGTGTGTTGCGAAGACGAAGCACACCTGCACCTGGGGTTTGTTAAAGAACAAAACATTTTACCAAAGGATTTTGCTGTTGTTGTTGTTATTGTTGTTGTTACAGTAGCATTAATTTGTAAAGACTGTGCACATCTGTACTGTGGTTTTCTTTTAATTGAATTATGTGAATTAACTCTACTTGAATTATTCTGACAATGTTTAAAAGTTCAGTTCATTTTCTGTAACAGCTTAATCTTAATTAGGGTTGCGGGGAGGCTGGTGCCCATCGCAGCTGACTCTGGGCAAGGGCAGAGTACACCCTGGACAGCTCGCCAGGTCATCGCAGGGCGGAAGCACGCTGACGCCTATGCAGCTACTCTTGTCAAAATTCAGCAATTCTTTTACATGAACCATGGACAGTGAGAGACATGGCCGGCCTTTGATAACCCAATTAGCTGCAATGGGGCGGACAGTGACAACCTTGTGAAGAGTGGGACTCGAACCCCTAACCTTAGGATCAGCGATCCAGTGCCCTTTACCACCAGGCCACCGTTGCCTGTTTATGTAAATTAATGCTGCTTTAATATACAGTGATACCTCAGCTCACGAACATAATTGGTTCCCAGAAAGTGTGTGTAAGGCGAAAAGTTCGTCTTCCGAACATTTATTTCCCATAAGAAACCATTAAAATGAGAATAATCCGTTCCCAGGTCCCCATAAAACATAATTTTCTACTAAATAAGCCTTAAAACTACACAAAAATATACCTTATTTTATGTATAATAAATGTGCTATTGTATTGTAATGAAAGAAATAAACTGTACTGTATAATAAAGTGGTTTTATTTACCTTTGTGATGGTAGTTGATGGCTTGATGGAATGGAGTGGGAGGAGGAGGAGGGAGGGAGGGACTTACTGTTTGGAAGGAGTGTTTGGAAACGCCTACTGTTTGGAAACACCCTTAGCCACACACGCACCCTTAATAGCTTCCTTGTTCTTAAGGATGGGAGCAATGGTAGACTTAGCGTACTGGTACTGGGACGCTGAGTCACACAAACGCACACCTCGTTCGTGTTTTTCAATGATCTCCGCCTGTGGTGGGGTCTTTTTCGGTCCCATAATAGCAAAAGTACACTCAATATGGTCCAAAATGTCTATCAAACACAAACCACATCCGCACTCAAAGAAAGGGGGTGACGAACTGTGACGCCGTGAGCGTGCGTCAGCTTCTCGTGGCCGCCACCGTGGCGCTGTTTGACCGCGTGGTTTGATTCGTCCGCCGAAAACTAGTTCGCCAGCAGAGACTATATGCTCGCAAATTTAAAGTTCTTGAGGCGAAAAGTTCGTGAGCTTAAGCGTTCGTCAGCGGAGGTTTTACTGTATTCTGAAAATGTTTAAAAGTTCAGTTCATTTTCTGTAACCGCTCAATCCCAATTAGGGTTGCGGGGAGGCTGGCGCCCATCCCATCCGACTTCGGGTGAGGGCAGAGCACACCCTGGACAGCTCGCCAGGTCATCTCGGGGTGGAAACATGCTGAACGCTTTGCAACCTACTTTTTACGAAAGTCAGCAATGGTTCTTTTACAGGAACCTCTCACCATAGACAGTGAGACACATGGCCAGCCTTTGCTAACCCAGTTAGCTGCACTGGGGGGGTGGGGGGCACAGTGACAATCTTGTGGAGAGTGGGACTTGAACCTGCAACCTTCAGATTAACAATCCAGCGCCCTGTACCACTAAGCCACCACTGCCCCTATGTGTAAAAGTCACTTAGTAAAAGTATTACGTGTAGCATTTTAACAATGTTTTCTGGGAATCTACAAATAACGTTATTATGACTTTAATGCAATCTTGTAGCAACGTTGAGGAAAAAATGAATTATTAACTGGGTTAAACTTTTAATAAACTTTTAATTGGATTTTAACTTGATATGATACAAGAAAGCAAGAAAAAAAAAGCTTGAATGTAGAGTTTCAGGATGCAAACCCAAACCGGACATTGATGGGCCATCCTGCTAAGCTCTATGAGAACTAATGCTGACAGTTTTAGTTACAGTAAGTTCATTCCTTTAGTCAGATATATTGTGATATAATAAATATGGTGTGAGACTTTCTAATGGTTTAAGTAGGACCGTGCAACTGTGGGTTTTACCTTTTAGAAATGATTTCTTTGCTTGCTTAACTATCCAAAGAACCTGTCAAACCCCATTTGTCTAATACTGCGGAACTGAGATGTTCAAGGATTGGACCTTTCCAGTTATTTCCAGGGATTTGAACTTAAAGTCTTATGGTCATGGACCCTTGCTGTTACTCTTCGGGATCTGAACTCTGCAGGGACAGAATCATAATCACTGAGCTATCATCACTCCAGGACAGCTCTTGAATGGAAGAAACTGAAAGGCTTGACTGGTATAAAAGCCCCGTCAAACCAGGCATTCAATTGTAAATGCGCTTTTATGGGTTGCATGGTGGTCCACCATCAGTGCTGCCTCACAGCAAGAAGATTTCAGGTTCAAGACCTGTGCTCTGATCAGGGGCCTTTAGAGTTGACATGTTCTCCACGTATCTGCATGGATTTCCTGCAGGTGCTCCACCTTCCTCCCATGAACCACTGACTTGTGGACACAGCCAACTGATTAACTGATTACGCTGCTGGACATTGTCCATTGTTGTTAATGTGAGTGAGAATGTCTGTCTATCAGTCTTTCGACTCGTGAAATGTCCAGGGTGTACTTAGGCCCTTGATCAGCTAGGAAAGGCCCCAGCATGCACAATTGATAAGTAATAATCAATAAGTGATAATATTCTTTTTTCATCGGATCTTATTTTCCTCTATGTCCATTCTCTTCAAATTGATTTTGATGTTGCAGGCATGGCAAATACATGTAAATATGTGTAACCTGTCCATGCCAGGACTTAAACTCCCCCAAAAGAGGCAGTACTGCTGCACAAAAACAGGTAGATTGCAAACATCTGGGCTGTTACTGATTCATTTGCAGCATTGTACACATTCTATTGTATAGTTGCAGGATTAAATCCCTCCCCAAGACAGGAAGAATAGCGCAATCTTAATGATATTATGGAATAAACAGTCAGAGAGAGTCAAAAGCAGGAAGGGGAGGAAATGGTCTTTTAAAATGCTGCTGTATGTATGAGACAAAAGAGTCATTTCCGTAACTCAGATAAGGAAATCAACTCTATAAGAAAGCTCATGCAAGGTTAGTTATACACAGATTACCATAAATTACCAAAATAATGCAGCCAAATATTTTGAAAGGCAGACACTTTTCCCATCAGTTAACATTAAACAAATTTTGAATTGTACTCGAGAGTGAGGCCAAGGGCACTCTGCGGTGTGTCACTAGGAAAGTTGTTTCCCACACCATATGTATATAAGTACACATTCCTCAGCCGGAGCCTCTGCCACAGATGGTTTCAATGTAGGTATGGAGTGGGGGTAGATGGGCTGGGGAACCTTTTTGTTTATATGAAATGCAACAACAGCTTTTCCTAGAAATCATCTGATGCCATCCAGACTTCTCCTGCAGAAACCGTCTGCCTTTATTTTAAGGAGCTGGAAACATTTCTTCGCATGCCATCCTGGGAATCAACACACTTCAAATGCTACAAATTTATGTTTTAAGAATTTGTTTTAAAGTTGGGGTGGGGGTCGGGGTGTAGAAGCCAATTCCAGTCAGACACAGACAGGGTACACACTGAACAGCTTGTCAGCCCATCACAGAGCCACCACACACACACACACACACACACACACACACACACACACACACACACACACACACACATACACACACACACACACACACACACACACACACACACACTCATAAATAGCTAGGGGCAATGGAGAATATCCAATTAGCCCAGTGCTTCTCAAATGTGTGTGTGTGTGTGGGGGGGGGCAGTGTGATGCGATGGGGGGGGGGGGGGGTAATGACCCTGTGGAACATGCTTTTCTGGAATAGTGTACGACAATTAAGTGTAATTGCAGTTCCACTCCACTAGTTGGCAGAGGTGCTCTCATTGTCGTGCTATTGTATAGCGTTTTTTTTTTTTTGCACGAGCAAATGATATGAGTGAATAGTATGAATAGTGGAGCCGGTGGTGTTGTGGTTAGAGTGTTGGGCTCATGATCGGGAGGTTGAGAGTTCAAATCCCTCTGAGACCCTCACTGTGCTAAGACCCCTGGGCAAGGTCTCAACCACAAGTGTGCCTCTGTTCACCCAGCAGTATAAATGGGTACCAGTAAAAAATATACTGGGAAGGTAACCTGCGATGGACTAGCGTCCCATCCAGGAGGAGTTCAACTCCTGATTACTTCACGCTACAGAAACCGGGGATAAGCACCGGCCTGATGAGCCGCTAGGCTCGGGTATAAAAACCCAAACAGTTAATCAAAATGATATGAAGTGCAGTAAACAACCCCTCAAGAACCAACATGGAAAATTTCTAACAGGAACGAAGAGAAAGTTGGAGAAAGACAGAGATATTCAGACATAAATAAGTTGAATGAGTTTAAATAAGGATGTATTTTTATTAAATTCAGGCACATTGGTGAACTATAAATCTTTTTCTCTTACAGATTAAAAAATGTAAATGAAGTTTTTCTTTATTGTAAGTTGAACTGTATTTCTTTATTTTTTTGTTTTTAATGTTAAAGATGCAATGTTATGCAGAGGTGTACTAATAACAATTTAATAGAAAAAAAAAATACTACAGTATTTATAGTTGCTCGCGAGGCGGTGAGGGGGCGTGAAATATTGAATATTGTGAGGGGGCGCCACAGGAAATAATTGAGAAGCACTGAATGAGCCTAATGTGCCTGTCTTTGCACTCTGTGAGGAAATTGGAGTATCTGGATATTATCCCTTACTGTTTATACAGTTCTCTCCAGGATCAAGAAGTATTCTGATTCTGATTCTGGAGGAAACCCACACACAGCACAAGGAATACATGCAAATTCCATGCAGAAACACCATGTGATAGACAGGTACATTTTTCCAGATGTACCCCATATCAGCAAAATTGACCGAGATAGGTTTCAGCATCACGACTCTAGTACTATAAAGTGATTCAGCGAATGAATGAATTCCTCTAGGGTGGATTTTTTCCCTTTTTAAATATTGCTACTGAAAAACTCTTCCAAGGTACGAATGGTCAACATCTCCTCCCATCAGCGTCCCGTCAGTTTTTGGACCAGATTATTTGCACAGCTCATCTTCATTAGTTACACCATCCCACTTAAAAATCAACTTTGTCTCTGATCACAGCAGTACCTCAAGAGTCAGCCCTGGAGGCTTGTCGAGGTCGACCCACATAGATCAATGACTTCAGGCTTTTTGTCGCCTGGGTGTACCAGGGGAGCAGTGCCATGTTGACCAGAGGGCAGTTGTGTTTGTTCGATTTTGGGTGGAGGAGGGGTTTATACTAGACTGTTTGGCTCCCAGTAGACAGACATTGAGAATTTAACAGTGGGGGTTCTGACATGAGAGTCTGGGCTAGATGCTGTCTCTTATATACTATATCTCCTGGTGGAGGAATTCTTGAGACATTGAGAATCCCAGAGAGCAATGACAGATATCATGCCTACTTTAAACATGCTAGTGATTTGTCTTGAAGAATTTGAATTACTCAGAAAAATGTGTTTGACGAAAAAGATGAGCAGAGTACGTTTGGCTCGGGTTCTTAGATAAAGGAAGTGTCCTTAAGTGCTGTCTTTCATAAGGCATTTCCCAAGAATGTCTTATGTAACTGTTCATCTTGATAATAGGAGCTGTTTATTTTAGACAGTTGGAAACCAAGAAACTCACTCCTTCTGTATAAAAGTGAAAATTCCTTTAGAACTTTCTCAGTTGCATTTATACTGGAACAACATTTTCGTTTTTTTTTTTTTTTCTCTCATATTGAATCATCTACAGGAATTGATTTCATGAAGAGCTTTTAAACCTTGATAATGAAACTCGTAAAATGAAATTATGGAGACATAAACCTCAAACCGGCGTTATTCTCCTTTTGAGTCTTTACACTCTTTAAATGTAACCCCTTTGGGTCTGCAGCAAGACATCCTGTATTCCTTTCCTGAAAAGTAAACATTTGTCATTGGATTATTTCAGCGTTTTTACAGGATTTTAATTTACTGAATGCACCATAAACATTATATAAATAGTTTGTGGGGCTGGTGGTGTTGTGGTTAGAGTGCTGGGCTCATGATCGGGAGGTTGTGAGTTCAAATCCCTCTGAGACCCTCACTGTGCTAAGACCCCTGGGCAAGGTCTCAACCACAAGTGTGCCTCTGTTCACCCAGCAGTATCAATGGGTACCAGTAAAAATATACTGGGAAGGTAACCTACGATGGACGAGCGTCCCATCCAGGAGGAGTTCAACTTCTGATTTCTTCACTCTACGGAAACCGGGGATAAGCACCGGCCTGATGAGCCGCTAGGCTCGGGTGGAAAAACCCAACAGACTTACCTTACCATAAACATTTGGGAAACTGAGCTCAATGTTCTGATTCAGATTGCACCTTGTCTCGTTTTTCAAAGCTCGTCATCAAAAGATAATAAAAGATCAGATTCAACACTCGTCAGTCTCATCAACAAGACACTTACTGCTGTCAGGCTCTAGAACCGGTTCTAAGAATTAGCTCTATACAGGCCTCCGGGCTTAAATCTTTTAAAGTTTTTAAAAGGACATTTTTGAGTAGTTGGTGTTTTTCGATTTATTTATTTTTTTTATGTTCTGTTCCTTGTCTCAGCATTAACAGCTGCACTACCATATTTATTCGGTAGGACGCTGGTTATGAGCACTGAGGACGGAAATTTAGTTTTATTTTCTCGATTAGTTGTGCAAACAAATAAATATAACAAAGAGACCAACATCATTGCACAGGCTCCTCTGAGAAATCGTTCAGTATTTAATTTGTATTTGAAAGGACACTTGCAGGGCTGTAACCAGGATTATGATTACAGTGAGGAATCATTTGCAGAAATGTCACGCATTACATATACAGGGATCCCTCACTTTTCGCAGTTAATGGGGACCGAGACCCTCCGTTTCCATTTTTTTGGGTCACCCTGTATATGTGTATATGATATCAATAAATACATATTCAACCCTATAAATGCGTATAATAACAATTAAACATTCAAAAATAATGCAAGAGATGTAAATAAAATTTAAATATACACACATACAGTCGTGCGCACGCACGCGCACGCACACACACACACATACGCACACTTCACATAAAAATGTAAGTAGTATTGTTGGGTAGCTTTTTTATTTATTTATTTATTTTTGCATAATTGGCCTTATTTTGCAGCCTTTTCCTTAACGTTTTCCCTATTTATCCTTAATTAATTAATTAATTAATTAATTAATGTAATTTAATGAACCTCTTACCATAGACAGTGAGAGACATGGCCGGCCTTTGACAACCCAGTTAGCTGCACTGTGGGGGATAGTGACAACCTTGTGAGAGTGGGACTCGAACCCTCAATCTTATGATCAGTGATCCAGCACCCTTAACCACCAGACCACCACTGCCCTGTAAAATATTAATAATAAATAAATAATTATATATATATATATATATATATATATATATATATATATATATATATATATATATATATATATATATATATATATATATATATATATATATATATATATATATATATATATCATACATGATCACCTGTCATCACTTTCTGAGTTCATGCTCCTTTATAATCAGATTCCCACATACCTGTGTGGTGTATGTCAAGTTTTATCCATTCATTTTCTGAATCACTTAATCCTAATTAGGGTTGTGGGGAGGCTGGCGCCCATCTCAGCCGACTCTGGGTGAAGGCAGGGTTGCCAGGTTTTAGTCTATAGCAGTGCTTCTCAATTATTTTCTGTGGCGCGCCCTCAAGGAAGAAAAAAAACATTTCACGTCCCCCCCCACCCCACGAGCGACTATAAGTACAGTAGTATCATTCGTCGATAAAATTGTTTTTAATACACCTCTGCATAACATTGTATCTTTATTAACATCAACAAACAAAGAAGAAAGTAATATACTTCAACTTACAATGAAGAAAATATTCATTAACATTGTTTTTAAATCTGTAATAGAAAAAGATTTAAAGTGCACCACTGTGCCTGAAATTTATGTGCGACAATGAGAGCACCACTGCCAACTACTGGAGTGCAGGTGTAATTATATTTAATTCTCGTACACTATTGCAGAAAAAGCATGTTCTCCAGGGTCATACGCACTCACTCCCCCGGCATTACACCGCGCCCCTATTACACCCTACTATTTGAGAAGCACTTCTCTATAGCACTGTAATGTGTTGTGCCTTTTATCTATAAGTAAACACAGTAGGCAATTACGTCCAAGGAAAAATCTAAAGTTTCACCCTGAGTTGGACTGATATCAGCTAAAAACTGTCATCACTGCTGACTGAATCTTGGAATGCAGTTTTTTTTAATGAATAGTAGAATAACTTTGGCATCCACATTATCCAGATGTTAATGTTTTCATACTGAATTTGAGGCTCACGTGGGAGGGAAACAAACATCCACAAATACAAAGGTCTGGACCTCTGGGTCATAGATATATATACAACCGGCCATGTTCATGTGAAAAGAAGTGTAGGTGTAGGAAGTTTTTAAAGTCCACCATTAATTTAAAAATAAATCTTCAAAAAATTATACCAAGTTTGGTCAGAAAACAAATGAGAAGAAGTGAATCCCTAAACTTCCTGCCTGAGGGTTGCAAGGATTAGGGAAACACCTAAAGCGTCTAGATATCTCCTTAAAGGGCATGGGTATGGAATACTTAACTTTTACACCACTGTATTAATTAAAAAATTAATTAATGGTGAAATTTAGTGAAGCTTGGAGAAGAAGCAGAAAAAGAAGAAGAAGAAGAAGAAGAAGAGGTGGCTCAGAGACACACATGTTGGTCTTCTTCCATCGGGGTTTGTTTATTACAGGACCAGCTAGTCTTTTTATTGTTGTTTTTCAGTCAAGCATGGGCTGAGGACTGAAGCCAAATGGGTGTATGTCTACTGGGACCCCAGGAATGTCCCCTCCTTCTGAGAGGGGTGGGTGATGGTGGTGGTGGGGTCACATCACCCCCATCCTTTACCCTTTCTTGACAGTTAATCTTTGTTCCTGCTAGTTTGAAAACAGTAGCCTTGATGAAATAGCTTTTCACTTAAATGCTTTCATTTACATGCACAGGTAATTCATTCATTCATTTTCTCAACCACTTAATCATAATTTGGGTCACGGGGAGGTTGGCGTCCATCTCAGCCGACTCTGGACGAGGGAAGAGTACACCCTGGACAGCTCGCCAGGCCATCACATGGCAGAAACACACTGACGGCTATGCAGCCTACTTTGATGAAAATCAGCAATGGTTCTTTTACATGAACCTCTCACCATAGACAGTGAGAGACATGGCCGGCCTTTGATAACCCAGTTAGCTGCACTGAAGGGACAGTGGTGAAAACCCGCTGACAGTGGGGCTTGATCTGGATCCAGCACCCTACCACCGGGCTACCACTGCCCTTGTAATACTTGTAGATCATAGAATAATCGGCAAATTGGAAAACAATGGGTTTAATGTGTTCAGTGCAGCTTCTATCAATTATTTAATGTGAAAGTTAAATGTGGAGTCGCTCAATATTTCTCAGATTTATTTGAGCATTATAGCAAGGCGGGAGCAGCATGGCTATTATTTAACAATAAACTTTTATTGATGGGGTAAATATAGAATATTAAATGCATCATGTTATGCATTTTTAGCCATGTTTGATTGTAAATTACACATATATTCTTACAGTGGTTTTGAAACTGGGAATTGGAGTACAGACGCTCCCCGACTTATGTTCATCCATTTGTCATATGTCTTTTTGCTTTTACGTTTGTTTTTTTTTTCAAAGGAACAAAAGTCAAATTTTGAGTTGAGACATACCTATGTAGTACGGTGATGTAATGACGTAATGACACGGCGTCCATTGTTTACAAACGACAGACTGAACGTGCCCCCCCTTCTTCACAGTTCAGTTATATATATGTATGTATATATATATATATATATATATATATATATATATATATATAATGTTACTCTTGTGCTAAGATGTTGTCTCTGTGATCTTTGTGTTTGCACTGTTTTGCGGACTTTTGTAACCCGAAGCAAATATGGTTGGCCAGAAGCGTAAGCTTACTACCATGGGTGCAACTCTCATACACAGAAATGAATTAACTACCTTGCTCACTTGAAAGACCGGAAGTCCGCATAACCCACGCTTTGTAAACTACTTTCAGTAAGTGCACTACTTTTGGTATTGAACGCCTCACACATTGTAAGCGTTAATTGGCTGTTTTAAGCTTCATGTAAAGTGAGTCGGCTCAGCTTCATATAAAGTGACCAACCGTCGACCATCAGAATCATTTACAAGTAGAAAGACCACATCATAGAGAATGTTAAAGGTTATATTTGATACTGTAATTAATATTTCATGAGTGAATTTGATTAAAATTTATCAGTTTGAAATGATTTGTTGAATTTAATTTATTTGAAATTAATGTTGATATTATTTGATATATTTGATATTATTTTACAATGTTATGTTTATAATAATTGATTTAGAGGTGTTTTAGGAGATACGGTAATGGTATTTATGGATGTATAGTACAGTATGAGCGTCATACGTCACACGTCATACGCCATACGTCACTTTCAACTTACGTTCACTTTCAACTTACGTTCGGCCGTCCAGAACCAATTAAAAACGTAAGTCGGGGAGCGTCTGTATATTTGATGTATGGTGCAAATGTTGAGAGTCTATGTGTGAACAAAATAATAATAATAATAAAAAAATAAAATAAAATAAAATAAAATAAATCCCAAAAAGGTGTTATTATGTGTGAAGAATAGGTTTTCTAGTCAGTTCATGCATTCTTTCTCTGTTTTTAAATGTAAACGTATTGTGTAAGATACAATATAATAAATATTAAAATTTAGATTTAAAGATGATGAGAATTAAACACTAAAAATTTACTTCCACCACCAAGAAAAATAAATAAACAAATAAAAAAGCACACTCGGGTACAGCAAAACTCCACCAAGCTCAGCAATCCACCACGAAGACAAAACTTGATTAGTCTCTCAGTATTAATTAAAATATAAAAAAAAATCCTGGATCCAGACTCTGGATCTGGATCATCTACAAAATAGAACTGAGTTTTTCTTATCCAAAGCACCATCTCTGGTAGAAATTTCATGAAAACACACAAATCTTTTTGTGTAATCGTGCTAACAAATAAACACAGCGTTAAACATGACCTCTATGGCAGAGGTGATAAATAAGAGTCTCACCACGGGGCCTTTATGGAGCTTGCACATCCCCATGTTTGTATGTGTTTCCTCAGAATACTCCAGTTTCTCCCATGGTTCAAAGACATGCATGCCAACTGGTTACTCTAAATGTATCGTAAGAATGGATGTTTATTCCTTTGATATTTTGGCCATGTCTTCTCAGGATGCGTGTAGTGGTAACACATCGTAGATGGATGGATATATGTTCATTCTTTATAGGACATATAGCATATACATAATTGTTAGAACTGATTAGTGTATTACTGATTAGTTGTAAGATGTGCATTATTTTATATCTCATGCCAAGGGTCGGCAACCCGCGGCTCCGGAGCCGCAAGTGGCTCCTTCGTCCTACTGCTGCAGCTCCTTGTAGATTTGGAAAATAAATAAAAAATATTTTATTTAAATTTGTTTTCTTTTAGTTAGTTAAGTTTTTTTAAGTGTAATTCTAAATTCTAAGATTATGACGCTCTTATGACATTAGAATAAACCGTGTTTAATTTTTTTTGTCACTTAAAACATGTGTCCGCCTGTGTGGAATAGAACATGCCTTTCAATTCAGATCTAAGTTTAAACCCCAGGTTGGCCAACATGCATAAATGCAAGAAAAGAAAATTTTCAGAAGAAAACAGAACATTTAATGAGATGTGGACAGATTAATTTGCTTTTACTGCTGATGAGAGTGGATTCCCAGTATATGCCTAATATGTGGTGAAAAATTCATCAACAACAAAAAGTCAAATATTGCCCGATATTTCCACAATAAACACATCGCTTTTGCTGAAAAGAAATCTGTATGAAGATATGAGAAAAAAGCCATTTTGGACTGTTGCAAAAGGTTCTGTTCTGTTCATTTTCTTTTTCTTCTTTCTTCTTTTCCTTTGGGCTATTCCCTTCAGGGGTCGCCACAGCAAACCATCCGCCTCCATCTCACCCTATCTTCTGCATCTTCTTCTCTTACGTCAACGACCTTCATGTCTTCCTTCACCACATCCATAAATCTCCTCTTTGGTCTTCCTCTCTGCCTTCTGCCTGGTCATTCCAACCTCAGCATCCTACTACCAATATACTCACTATCCCTCCTCTGTACATGTCCAAACCATCTCAATGTAGCCTCTCTGACTTTGTCTCCAAAACATCTTACATGGGCTGTCCCTCTGATGTACTCATTTCTGATCCTATCCATCATTGTTACTCCTAAAAAGAACCTCAACATTTTCATCTCTGCTACCTCCAGCTCTGCCTCCTGTCTTTTCCTCAGTGCCACTGTTTATAAACCATACAACATCGCTGGCTTAATCACCGTCTTGTACACTTTTCCTTTCATTCTTGCCGATACCCTCTACCCTCCTATCGCACATCACACCGGACACTTTTCTCCAACCATTCCAACCTGCCTGCACATGCTTCTTTTCATTCTTTTCCACACTCTCCATTGCTCTGGATTGTTGAGCCTAAGTACTTAAAATCCACCACCTTCCTTATCTCTGCTCCCTGTAACCTCACCGTTCCTCTTGGGTCCTTCTCATTCATACACATGTATTCTGACTTACTGAGGCTAACCTTCATTCCTCTTCTTTCCAGGACATACCTCCACCTCTCTAGATTTTCCTCCACTTGTTATCTGCTCTCACTACAGATCACAATGTCATCTGCAAACATCATAGTCCATGGAGATTCTTGTCTAACCTCGTCTTTCAGCCTGTCCATCACCATAACAAAGAGGAAGAGGCTCAGAGCTGATCCTTGATGCAGTCCCACTTCCACCTTGAATTCTTTGGTCATGCCAACAGCACACCTCACCACTGTCTTACATCTCTCATACATGTCCTGCACTACTCGAACATACATCTCTGCCTCGCCAGACTTCCTCATGCAATACCACAGTTCTTCTCTCGGCATACAACTTTCTCCAGATCCACAAAGGCACAATGCAGCTCCCTCTGACCTTCTCTGTACTTCTCTATTAACATCCTCAAAGCAAACAGTGCATCTGTGGTGCTCTTTCTTGGCATGGAACCAAACTGTTGTTCACAAATGCTGACCTCTGCCCTTAGTCTAGCTTCCATTATTTTTTCCCATAACTTCATTGTATGGCTCATCAGCTTTATCCCTCTGTAGTTGCCAAAACTCTGCACGTCTCCCTTGTTCTTAAAAATGGGCACCAGCACACTTCTCCTCCATTCCTCCGGCATCTGCTTATTCTCTAAGACCTTGTTGCCTGAGCACTAGCATTTCATTGATTTCATAATGCAACACACTACAGTTCACTTTACTTTCATACTTTCCAGAAAGGTAACAAACGATATATATGCAGTATCATCTTTATTTTAGATGTGAAAAGGATTTTGTGACTTCTTGTGTTTTTTTCCACTCCAAGTCCAATTGGCTCTTTGAGTGTTTAAGGTTGCTGACCCCTGCCTCATCCAGTTAGTATATGTAGTGAACATGAATCCCTTTGGAATTGAAGCCAACTGTGACTAAAAATAGTTAATGTTCACATACTCAAATCTGTTATAAGCATACTTGCAAACAATTACTAGATGCTTAACGAAAGCCAGAAATGCAGCAGTGCTTAAATTTGAAAGCAAAAAGGGCTTTGAGACCTCAAAACCCTGCCCTGAAGAGCTCATGGTTATATCTCTAATTTATCAGAGGCAGTGCAAAGGCTCTCAGTTGGAATGGGAAAGGAGATGAGCATTGACTGCTAATGCCCTCACCTTCACCGGTGCTAATCAAACACGAGCTTGCCCTTAACTCTCTCCCTGTGCTCCAGCATCATTTCTCTGTCAGGTATTTCAACTTACAGTGTTCTCAAGCAATGATAGTTTTATGCTGTCTACATGGAAATTGTTCAGATGTGATATGCATTATTCTTAGCAAAGAGACAATCTGTTCTTGTGTAATTTAGTCTGCTGAAAAATGTTCAGACTTTCTTACACTTTGATTTTAATATTCTTGTCACATAGCAGACTGTGTGTCTTCTATACAAGCTACAGATACAAAGAGCTAGTATACAAAGCCTGTTGGTGAAACCCACTATATCTTTTGGTCTGATGTAGCTTGATATCATCCCCATCCTATTTGTTTTTAAATGTTGAAAATCCTTTCATTATTCAACTGTTTTGATGTTATATTATTTCACATAAATGCCATAGTGTGTGACGTGTTTTGGTCCATATAAAAATATGATTTGTTTTCAGTCTTTCCTTAACAACCGGAGAAAATAACAATCATACAAACTATAGAAAGGTGGGGATGTTCGGGATCAATATTCTCAGCTCTAGCCTACAGTACTGTGGCAGCTGTTTCGGGTGTCAGGTTTGTGAATGCAGCGGACCAGCGAGAGCTTTCAGGGGGCTCCAGTCGGCCAGTTCCTTTTTCTTTTGTTTTCATGGCAAGCAGGATTTCCTTCCTTCCTGGCCCTCCCCTGCTTTACATTGTGCTTTGTTCTTCCTGTGTCGTCGTTCCTTTCCAGAGCTTTGGCGCAGAAACAAAACAAGTTACTTAATGAATTAGAAAACATTGGTGAATCAAATTTCTTATAAACACTCAAGAAATATCCTGAGGATATAATAATACAGTATTTGTCGCTGTTTGAATCCTTAAACTCTAAACCCATGTCTTTGAGTGAGATTTCACACCTGTTAGACTGCTTGTTAAGTCTGAATCAATTTTTCCTTGAAAAAATAAAAAATAATAAAACAATTGCTTCTTGCTTTCTCATTACACATAATTAAATAATTAAACTAAACACTGGTGGACTGCTGTGTATGTTTGAAATCATACCTGTGAAAGTATTTCATTTATTGGTCAGAAATTCATTCATTCATTCGTTTTCTGAACCACTTAATCCTAATTAGGGTTGCAGGGAGGCTGGCACCCATCTCAGCCGACACTGGGTGAGGGCAGGGTACACCCTGGACAGCTCGCCAGACCATCACAGGGCAGAAACAAGCTGATGGCTTATTCAGCTGCTCTTGACAAAAGTCAGCAATGGTTATTTTACACCTCTCACCATAGACAGTGAGAGACATGGCCTGCCTTTGGTAACCCAGTTAGTGGTCAGAAATTTGTTTATCAAAATAAATAAAAAAATAAAAAAATATTTCTAAAGTCATCTGTACATGATATTGTATGAGCACTGAACCAGAGCTCATTAAATTTAAAGATAATCATATAACTATTTATCATTTATTTCATTCTTTTTCATTTAAACTATTCGTCTAATAGGGTGGAGTTGAAGCCAATCACAGCTGATTTCATGCAAGAGGCAGGGTTACTGTCTGAAAAGGTCACCAGGCTATTGCAGGGCTAAGACAGATGCAAACAACCATTTACCCTCATATTCATACTTTTAGGGAAATTGAGAGTAGCCACTTCAACTAACGTGCATATCTTTGGACTATGGAAGAAAACCAGAGAACTCACAACCTGCCACCTGTTGAATATTTTAAAAGTTTGATGTGTCATGAACACCTAAATTTTCCCTTGGTCGATGAGCAGCTCAAATGTTGCAGATCTCTGGTTCTATAACTTGGTTCTTTGGTTCCGTATGCAATAGTGGCTTAACATGCAACCCAATACACCAATAAGATTTGGTTCACGTCCAGCGAGTGAGTGGATTCATCTCTTTGTCAAGACAATCAAACTGTATTAGATTTCACACGACACCATCTGCACTGGCACTCTTGGTTGCTCTGTGAGCTGTAGAATTGAATATCTTGTCTTGTCTTGAATTGAATATCATGTGCCTATGTGAGCCATACCGTGGATGAAAAGGCACTAGGGTTCCATTCAGAGAGACTGAATGATGCATATATAAATGCATCCTTATGCTAGGGGATGAATAGCATGCCTATGTGCCCTCTCATACCATCTGTCCTTCCTTGTGACAGGTGTTCACGTAGAAGGGCATCAATGGCCACTTGTGTGAGTTCTCTTGCTACACAAAATGGGCATCACTACAAGAAGCTAGTGTTGACATGCACCACTTGCCATGCATAAGTTGTCCACCACCTGAAACTGGACCAAACTTTTGCACTAACAAACCTCTATTTCCAACTCAGTAAATCATAAACTGATCAGTATTTGTTTAGACAGAATTCATGCTAAAATTGAGTATTTCGGTGTATGCTCTCATCATATGAAATTTCTTTTCCCATTTTTATGTATATTTTAAGTAAATTTCCAAATAATCTTGGTCTTTATTATAGCATAATACTTATATTAAAATGAATGTCGGAGGGTTAACTTCAGCTTCCAGCAGTAGGAAAAGTAAAAAGGGTGAGTAACCAGTGTCTCAGGATGGATCCAGAATAAATCAGTTGCAAACAAATTCAATCTCTGGTTGTGGCAGACTTACTGGGTGCCATCCATATGTGTTTTTCTGTACTCTGTGCTAGGACGGGTCAAGAGGACCGAGCCTGGTACGCTGGACAGGTTAGCAAAGGCTGCTGTTTATTCCCTCATACAAAGATGGCATTGAGCCCAGAGCCATTCGAAGGGGTCCTTTTCTGGCCAGTCCTCTTTTCATTCTCATTCAGGGCTGTCTCTAAGGACTTAGAGGACTCTAAGGACTAAAAAAAAGTTCTTGGGGTTCTTTCACTGCTTGCAGCATCTAATTTTCTGACAGGGATTGGGATAAAGAATCAAGGACAACGGTTCAAAGCAAAAGCGGACATTCATAGTGGTTGTTCCAGGAAAAGTGGGTCATTCATAGTTAGCAAAGTTCTAATCAGCATCACAGTAATGACAGCGACAAGAGCAGGCAAAAAAAAAAAAAAAAAAAAAAAAAAAAAAAGGATTGTGTTTTTAGTTTTGGAATAACTACTGTATATAGAGCCATACTAATACATATTCAGTAGGATTTGCTAACTGTTGTACTGAATTCTATTGTCCTTTACATTTGTTGATCATTAACCCTGCTTTAGAGAGCATAATTTGATCCAGTGTAGTGGGAATGTTTTGTGCTTCCAAATCCATGCTTATTCATGTTTCTTTCCACAACAAAGGCTTTGGAAAAAACTCGGGTGAGAGAGAATTGAAATCTATGGCATGATACAGGCCCAAATCACATCCTTTAGTCAAATACTCCATGTCTAAGAAGCCATTGGACTACTTACAGTATAATGTCTTAAGTAAATCCTGAGATTTGAAGTCTTGTATCTGGCATTTTTATTGTGGTTCTTAATTCAGATTTCCTGTGATTTTGCCCCCCCCCCCCCCCCCCCCAGTGCGGCTAACTGGGTTATCAAAGGCGGGCCATGTCTCTCACTGTCTATGGTGAGAGGCATGTAAAAGAACCATTGCTGACATTCGTAAAGAGTAGCTGCAAAGTCGTCAGCGTGTTTCTGTCCCTTGCTAAAAGGGTTGTGACAGGAAGGGCATCCGACGTAAAAAAAATAAATAAATAAATAAAAACCTCTGCCAAATCAAACGTGCGAATCAGATGATTCGCTGTGGCGACTCCCGAGTAAAAGGGAAAAAGCTGAAAGGAAGACAGACCTGTGATTTTGACACAGAACTTTTTTGTTGTTGCTGTTTTTTGTTTTTTTGTTCTTTACATAAGACCTGTAAGATGTGACATGCATCCAATTCGTGTATTAACCTCATTTCCTGACAACGGAGTTTTTTCAAACATCCTCCCAAATATAATAAGTCATTCACCTATTATATGAGAGCTGCCAACCAGGGAAGCTAAAGAATACCGCATCCTCCTACCAAAGCATGTCAAGGAAACCAACCACATTTTGTGAACTACATTGGCGCTGGATCGCTGATCCAAAGGTTGGGTGTTCGAATCCCACTCTCCACAAGGTTGTCACTGCCCCCCCTCCAGTGCAGCTAACTGGGTTATCAAAGGCGGGCCATGTCTCTCACTGTCTATGGTGAGAGGTTCATGTAAAAGAACCATTGCTGACTTTCATAAAGAGTAGCTGCAAAGTCGTCAGCGTGTTTCTGTCCCTTGCTAAAAAGGGTTGTGACAGGAAGGGCATCCGACGTAAAAACCTCTGCCAAATCAAACGTGGAGAATCAGATGATTCGCTGTGGCGACTCCCGAGTAAAAGGGAAAAAGCCAAAAGGAAGACAGACATTCAACCAGCATTACATCTACAAATCACAACAGTGATTTTCCACATAACACTATCGTAATCATCTTTGCAAATTGACCAGTGTAACATTCTCTTATTACAGACGCTACTCGCTTTACGTTTATTCACCTTATGTTTTTTTTTTTTTTGATTTTACGTTTAAAAAAAAAAAAAAAAGTAAGTCTTTTTGAGTTTAGCGTGCTTACGTAGTACATAGACGTAGTATGCTACTTACGCATGAAGCTGCGTCCATTGTTTACATGGCACTGCATCATTTATTGTTTACAAATGACAGACTGAACTTGCTCTGCTTCTTCCCAGTTCACCGCGTGTTACCTTTGTGTTAAGACGTCATCTCTGTGATCTTTGTGTTTGCACTGTTTTGTGACTTTGTAACCCTAAGCAAATATGGTTGGTCAGAAGCGTAAGCCTACTAGTGATAGTGGTAATCAGAATCAGTGGTAATAAGTGAATTTGATTAAAATTTATTTATTTGCAATTAATTTTGATATTATTTTACAATGTTATGTTTATAATAATTGATTTAGGGGTGTTTTATGAGATATGGTAATAGTATTTATGGATGTATCGTACAGTATGAACGTCATACATCACTGGAACATACAGTAACAACTTATGTTTTTTTTCACCCTATGTTCGGCCGTTCGGAACGTAACTAAAACGTAAGTCGAGGAGAGTCTGTATTCATCTTGCATTAAGAGTTTGCCATGTGTTTGCAGACCCGAAGTTTCACGTAAAATTGTTCCCGGTTACATATCACAGGAGGATTGATTTTTCATGGCAGATTGACTGCGTAATGCTGGCTTAACATTTTCAGTGTAACCCATTTAAAAGCAAGTGCGGTCTATTCTCTTCCATGTACATGAGCTTACAGACCTCAACCATTGGCAAGTGTCTTTGTGACTGACAGATGAGAGATCAATACTTTGCTGTTGTGTCACTGGAGAGCCCCCTGAATATGGAAACACTTCACTTTCTGTGAGACCCTCACGATACGGCATGTCAACACGATGCATAAACAGGTCACATTGGCACAGGGATGGCTGTCTATCAGACTCTGGTGCATTTATTTTGCCTGGTGTTGCATATTAAAGATTGTAATGGGGTTTATTTCTCAGATTTAGGCTCTGTTTGAATGTGCCTTGTATCAGGTGTCAAACAATCTGAAAACTGAACAAAACCAAATTACTTTCTAAAAGCAACTGCAGAATCCTATGATGGGATTCAGGATCACTTGTTTGAACAAAGCGTACAAATAAAAATCTTTTCATTATCTGAAAATGCCTTTTTCGCTGAGGGCAGATTGAACATGATCAGAACTGTATTTATAGTCTGTCCTTCCTGAGGATGTACTCCAGTACTGTAGCTACATTGTGCGGAGGGTAAGACAAGTCCCAGTGTTGTCATGAACTGCTATAAAAGACAGCTTTGTCTTTATGGTACAATCTTTATATGCTAAAAGTCTCTGTAGACTGATATAGTCAGTGCTACTGGTGGGCTGTATTGATGCAGAGAAGATATTATGTTTTTCCTCCACAGAAAGTAAATCAACACCTATTTCCCTTGTAGTGTGGGGTGCATACCCCGAAGAACTTGCACAAGCAACCTGTAAAATCTTTTAAATCTTTGAATTCCTGTTACTTTTGGTTTGTTTGGGCTATAAATTTTTTTTTCAAACCAACAGCAGTGAATTCTGCACCGGACTGGATTTCTGTCCATGCTTTAGCGTGTATGGAGGATTTTCTCCTGAAAGACAGGAACATGAAGAATCATCTACTGTTTGCTTCTCATGAAGGAGTCGCAAGCATGTGGTTTTAATCCTGTTTTGTCTGGAAGTGACACGTGACCTTTGTTTTGCAGTTGATAGCTATTTTGATATGTTTAACCTTCCTTGAGAGGAAGTGAGAGCTACCTTGCATATTTCTCACCAAGGATCATATAATCTCTGACCTTGCTTGTAAGTTATCAGGAAACCTACATTTTCTTGTTGACCTGTGCCGTTTTATTACCAGGAACTGAGAAGCTCCATAGTTCCTTCGCTTTACAAGTTTGAGCTGTAAAATATTTTCACGGCTTTAGCATTCGGTAATTGAATGATCTTTTGAGTTTGTGCTTTGCTTTCACACTCCACTGGTTCATTAATCCTTGCATCTGTAGCTTATCCACATGATCAAAACCACTGAAGTCCATTTAATGCATTTACCACCAAAGCATAACAGAGTCATTTCGACTTGAACCACTTTCTGTGTCCAGGCAAAAGTTTCTATTTGTTGAGCTGACACTTAATTAAAGCCGTGACTAATTAATAGAGCCAGTAAAATAATCTTCAAACAAAAGCAATTTATTTCTAATGACCATATTCACAATAGCAAATCTTATTTTTTTTGTCTCATCTGCCCAGAATGTACTGCTGTACCTGTTTAGAAATCCTGTTATAAACTCACATAACATGTTACATAACAGTCCAATAAAATATCACATTTAAAAAGTTTCATTGAGAGGAAATGGGACAAAAACAAATTAAATTGGTTTTAATCCCTTTAAGGCATTTCATTTGATTGCACAAATCAGTTCAAATAAGGTTATAGCTGATGGCTGTATTATGACAATTCATTAAGAAAGTGGGTGGCCATGGTTATTTTTATTTGATATGACGATACAATCTGGCTTGTAAATTATATATATATTTTTAATGCTATTTGTTTTTCGAGTGGCACGGTGGCATGGTGGTTAGCATATCGTCCTCACAACAAGAGGGTCCTGGGTTTGATTCCCAGTTGAGGTGTTTCTGTGTGGAGTTTGCATGTTCTCCCCATGTTTGTGTGTGTTTCATCTGGATACTCGAGTTTCCTCTCACAGTCCAAAAGCATGCACAGTAGGGTAGCTGGCTGTACCAGATTGCCCCTTGATGTGAATGAGAGTATGAATGAAATAATTTCTGCTTTACATCGAAGTGACCTAATTATTTATTAATTATCTATCGATTTTTTCGTGCAGTCGTGGCCTGGTGGTAGGGTGGTGGTTTACTGAGCCCAAGGTCAGAGGGGCTCAAGAATCATGATCAAACCCCACCCTCCAGTGCCGCTAACTGGGTTGTCAACCGGGTCCTCACTGTCTCTGGTGTGAGGCATGTAAGAGAACCATTTCTGACTTTCATCAAGAGTAGCTGCAGAGCCATCAGCACGTTTCTGCCCTGCAATGGCCTGGCGAGCTGTTCAGGTTGTACTCTGCCCTTGCCCAGAGTTGGCTGAAATGGGCGACAGTCTCCCCGTAACCCTAATTAGGATTAAGTGGTTCAGAAAATGAATGGATTAATGAATATATCAATTCTATGTTTGTTATCAGCTGTCACAATTGTTCAAGTTAAAAATTGGTATTGGCTGAGATTCAGGTTTCTGATATACAGTGATCCTGCGCTACTTCCTGCTTCATTGTCTGCAGCTTCAGTGCATCATGGGTTTTTCTAAAAATTCATCAAAAAATAAAAAAAATAAGTAAATTAAGGAAAAATAGGGAAAAGGTTAAGGAAAATGCTGCAAAACAAGGGCAATTAATTAAAAAAAAAAAAAACAAACAAAAAAAAAAAAAAAAACCCAAACAAACAAAAACAAAATCAACCCAACACCCCCCCTTCAACCAAACTACTTACATTTTTATGTGAGGTGCGCATCTGAGTGTGTGCGCGTGTCTGTATGTGTGTGTATTTATATTTTATTTACATCTTATGTATTATTTTTGAATGTTTAATTGTTATTATAAGGGGGGGGGTCTCAGTCCCCATTAACCGCGGAAAGTGAGGGATCTCTGTATTCAATATAAAAAAAAGAAACTGGAAAATATGACAATATGTACAGTAGAAATTAATCAGTTGCTATTTATTATGAAATATATTATCTCTTATAATGAACACACCATAGTCAGCTTTAGGGGATGTTATTGTGTGGGAAAGTGAACTCAATGTATTTTTGTGTGTGTGTGTGTGTGTGTGTGTGCGTGCATGTGTGTGCGTGCATGTGTGTTCACATTTGCTCTTTTGTTTTCTTTGAGAGAATCCCATATAACAAGTGCAGGAGCAAGGGACCTTCCGGTTATTATGATATTATGACCTTGGAATGGAATAGACAGTGTTAAAGAGATATGTTGCATAACATGTCTCTGTTTGTCTGTATGGGAAGTTGTGGCCCGGTGGTAAGTTGCTGGAGTACTGATCCCAAGGTTGGGGGTTCAAGCCCCACTGTCAACGGTTGTCACTGCTGTCCCCCCAGTGTTGCCAACTGGATTATCAGAGGCTGGCCATGTCACTCATTGTCTATCGGGAGAGGCTGTAAAAGAACCATTGCTGACTTTCTTCAAGAGTAGGCTGCGAAGCTGTCAGTATATTTCTGCCCTATGATGGCCTGGTGAGCTGTAGAGGGTGTACACTGTCCTCACCCCGTTGTCAGCTGAGATGGGTGCCAGCCTCCTTGTGACCCTAAATAGGATTAAGCAGTTCAGAAAATTAATGAATAATTGAAGATGTGTGTGTGTGTGTATGTGTGTATGTGCATATGTATGAGTGATACTTTATATATGTATTGTAACTGCCATGATTTTTGGCCACCCTTGTAAGGATTAGCAAAAAAAGGTTAGAAAATTTTCATATTTGGTGTTGACAAGAAAGTAATGTCGATTTCCAGCTTTTCTTTGGTTTGGTTGTTCTCATATCGATCTCATACTGATGTCTGCTGAAGAGAATTTGGCCTTTGTGTCACATCATATTTATAATCCAATTAATCAGGAAGGCAGGGGTTACAACTTGCAAGCTCCCACATACCAGTCAACTTAAAAATATACCTTTTAAACATGGAAAGGAGGCTTCAATTACCCTGTGTTCACTATCATTTCCAACAAAGGGTATTAATCATGGCACATATGATTTTGGTAAAAATAATTATTTCTTGATGAAAGATTTGTTTTTCTTAAAAAGTATATCCTCCTATTTTTTCTGTGGATTTATAGTGTACTGAAAGTTGTGCTTGTGAATCATCTGGCCTGTGCCTATTACACACACACACACACACACACACACACACACACACACACACACACACACACACACACACACACACACACACACACACACACACACACACACACACAAGGGGTGCCAATAATTGGAAAGGGAACTATATATGGTGCTGTCAAGAATTTTATATGTATATAGACATAGATATATAAAAACAATCAATATCAGGGTGGTGTAACAGAGCCAAACACGAATTGGAGTTCAATTGGACTAACTGTTATAATATATTTTTTTTCTGGTGGTTTTAAAAATTTTTTTCCATTTTTTTCTCCCTGATTTAGTCGGATCCTATTCCCACCCATAAGGTTATTTTTTTGCCTTCCCTATCACACAACCACCATCAATCTGGGAGGGGTGAAAGCATGCACACGCCCCCTCTGTGACATGCAACATTAGCCACCCACCTCTTTTCCAACTGCTGCATGTGCATGTGGGGCGGTCAAACACACTCGGAGAGAAAGCGCTATCCACTCCTTGTACATATGAGCTCACAGATGCCCATGACTTGCTGGTAATCGCTGTGAGTGACAGGGAAGGAAGCTTATGCCATCCCTTCTTCCTCAGCCAATTAGCTCCTATGGACTCCCGGCCTTGGATGGCTGTGTGCATTACTAACATCGAAGTTGATTATTTTTGCAGTTAAAGCACTTTTAAACACTTAAAATATTCATATGAATTGTTCATATATTTATATTATAGAAAAAACTGCAGCCATCCATCATTATCTATCCCAATCAGATTTTAAAATTCATCAGTGGTGTGCTGCAATAATTTATAAAGAGCAACTCAAGTGATCCCTCAAGTTTATATCCATACCATAGAAATTGTATGTTCATTTCTTTAACCGCTTACATGCTGACGGCTATGCAGCTACTCTTGTTGAAAGTCAGCAATGTTTTTTTTTTACAGCCTCACACCATAGACAGTGAGAGATATGGCCGGCCTTTGATAACCCAGTAAGCTGCACTGTTGGGGGTGGGAGTGACATCCCATGTAGAGTGGGGTTTGAACCCCCAACCTTAGGATCAGTGATCCAGCACCTCTTACCACCAGGCCACCACTGCCCAAAATTGTATGTATTAAAAATAAACTGTACATGCAGGCTTGTAGAATTCATATTATCCACTTGTGAAACTCAATCATTAACCCTGAAGCAATTCTGAAGCCTTTTTCTTTAATGGTATTTATTTTTTTTCAGCCCTGTTCGGAGCAGTGGTGGTCTAGTGGATAGGGCGCAGGATCGCTGATCCTAAGGTTGGGGGTTCAAGTCCCTACAGGGTTGTCACTGTCCCCCCCAGTGCTGCTAACTGGGTTATCAAAGGCGGGCCATGTCTGTCACTGTCTATGGTGAGAGGCATGTAAAAGGACCATTGCTGACTTTCGTAAAGAGTAGCTGCAAAGTCATCAGCGTGTTTCTGTCCCTTGCTTAAAGGGTTGTGCCAGGAAGGGCATCCGACGTAAACGCCCACGCCAAATCAAACGTGCGAATCAGATGATCCGCTGTGGCGACTCTCGAGAAGGGGGAAAAGCCGAAAAGAAAAGAAGATTGTTTTCAGCACTGTTGTAGGTGCAAAAATATGTGGCGATTAAAGGAAGCCAGGTTTTGCGTGAAGATCATTTTTGTTGACATATTGAAAATATTATGTTGAAATTTGACTACGATCTGAGAAAAGATTTGAAAGTTGGAGTAGTGAACTGTCAGACCTGTGGCTAACAAATCCTGGGTTTCCTGCTCTATACTTCCACATAGCACACACCAAGCAAAGCATATTTGTGTGTGTGTGTGTGTGTGTGTGTGTGTGTGTGTGTGTGTGTGTGTGTGTGTGTAAAGACTGAACTGTTTGGATCGTTTGCCAGGGCAGGATGCCCATGATGTGCTGCTTTGCTTTATTCAAGGTCTCTTTAAAAGAACACACTTTGTTTTCCCATTTTTGTTTTGGTCTGTCCCCACCATTCGAACCCTCGTCCTCTTTCAGACCTTCATAGTTTACAAAACAGCTGTGTCTGATTTCTTTGACCCGAGATTAATCCAAGAACTTAAAAAAGCCTTTGGTGTCTAATGAAGTCCATTGTCATATGTATACCAGTCTGGGATTTCCATAAAGCTGTCAAAAGTCACGTCTTTTCCTGTCCCACATTCCAAAACTATCCTGGAAAGTTGATCGCAGTGACGCCTGTTTCTAATTGAGCTTCTTTCAGACAAGTGGAGTTTCCCGAACAAAGCACATCCGCTTATAAAAATCATGCTCTGAACTGTCCATATTTGAACGCAAGGGCATATGGTTCTTATCATTGATCTGATGCTCATGGTCCCTCTTTGGCGCTTCACAGACAGACAGACAGACAGACAGACAGACTGACAGACAGACAGACAGACAGACAGACAGACAGCTCATTTCCAGCACAGTCTCCAGATTATAGCGTTAGTCTCAGGACTGATTACACTGCGGTCCCCTACAAACATTGTACAGCTGTTTCCATCAGTGCAGTGGTGCTTTACACTTTAACAGGAGCTTAACTTAGACTTAAACTACAGATTTATGGCGGCATTTTAGCGTCTAATGGTGTATTCATATACTGAGTAATTTAATCTGTTCATTTCAGGTTTTGCTAAATCACTGCACCTGAAATATCAACTGAACATTAAGCCAGCTTATAAGCGAGGCATAACCCAACCAGTAGTTTGTGCTATTATGGGATAGTTCCACAGTGACCAAATGGCCAAATTGTCAATTACATAAACCACATGCAAAGCTTAATTTCTGGGAACCCTGCAAGTTACCGGCGTGCACAGTAAAATTTAATTGATATGAACTGACAGGATTATACTTATTAATAAAATCCCACTTTTCTACCCAGCAAATTTTCCAAAAGGTGCTAAATATCGACCACAGTGATACTTATTACTCAATCAAGTCATTGTCTTGGCTCTTTTATTAACAAATATTTTGATTGCGAATGAGAGTTCCTTTGGAAACCATTGAAATTTTATTCATTCATTTTCTGAACCGCTTAATCCTAATTAAGTTCATGGGGAGGCTGGTGCCCATCTCTGGCGACTTCAAATGAGGGCAACAGCTTGCCAGGCCTTCGCAGGGCCAACACTCAAATAACCATTAACACTCACTCTCACAACTATGGAAGATTTGGAACAGCCAATCAGCCTACTGTGCATGTTTTTGGACTGTGGGAGGAAACTAGAAAACCTCGAGTAAACCCACACAAGCACGGGGGAACATGCAAACTCCACACAGAAACATCAAACTCAGGCCTTCTTGCTATGTGGCGGACGTGCTAACCACTATGCCACTGTGCTGCTGCCATTGAAATGTAATTGTTATAATATGTGAGCCACTTGTGATCAGTGGATTCCATGCTCTATAATTAGCGTGCTGAAAGACGTTGCCTGCCCATCTGGCCAAGTACTTCACCGGAATCAGCTGCAGGGTTGTGATCTCTTTAAGACTGAAGAAGGTGTTTATGATAAAACCATATTCAGCCAATCTCGGTCTGCCATGCTAACAGGAAATGCCTTGTTTCCCTCAACATCATTAAACTGGATTGAAGAGCATTGAAGCAGGGAACCCTTTTTAAAATGGTTACGAACTCAAGACATACCAGATCCTGAGGTGCTTATTAGCAAAAGATTAATATTCAGCTTAATGGCATTACATATTCATCAGCTAAAAGTAAAACATTTTTACAGACTTTGTGCCTTAAAGTATGTTAACTAAAATTCTGTGCAAAAATAGTGTGACATGTTTCAGCCCCGCAGCAGCGAATTTCAGCTCATGAGACCAGTCACTGATGATCAGCCTACAGTCCTGTCTTCTAAATAATTTTTTGGCTTGTTTGTTTTTTTTTCTAGTAAAATGGCTTGACTTCCTTAAATTGACATTGTGCTGCATTAATACACGCTGAGTATATGCACACGGAATATAACAACCTCCATAGGAAGTAGGCGTTCTGGTGACATGTATCATTTTCTTGAGGGACTGAGGTTTATCTGACGTGTGTCTTAAAAATCAAAGCAATGTAAAATTATTAGAAAACAATCAATCATTTTTTTAAGCATGTTGAACACGAGTGTTTCTTTTCAGACCCTGAATTTTTGGAAAAAAACAAAAAAAAACAAAAAAAAACCCACCGAAAAAAACCCCAAACAAACAAACAAACGGAAACCAGTGCTCTCTGATCTGCAGAGCTTCACTAAGTATCACTTGTGTGTCATAGTTTTTTGATCAGGGTTCATTTTAAATGAGCTGAAAGCTTTCTCTGTGTTAGATGTGGTTCTAAAGAAAGTTCAAGCTGTCATGTTTTCTGATATTGTACGATATGACAACATTCTTTTAATGGGCTTCATTTATCTCATTGAATTTACATTCAAAATGTGTAATTTAATTAATAAATACTTTGTAGGAATTGGTTACATTCCTAATTTTTTAAATTAAATTCCACATTTTGTATGCTTCAGGAAACAGTTACCCCCTCCTTGAATCACCACCCTATGGCGGTCGGAGGGGTTTGCGTGTCTTATTGATCCTAGGAGCTATATTATTGGGGGAATTGTGTCCCTAGTAGGGTCACCCAAGGCACACAGGTCCTAGGTGAAGGTCCAGACTTAGCACGGTACAAAAGAACCCTCTGGAGAAACATTAAAGGACACAGTTTCCCTTGCTTGGATGTGGATTACCTGGGTCTCCTCCTGGAACCAGACCTGGGGGAGGAGCTCAAAAGTGAGAGCCTAGTGGTTGGACTTTCACTCAGGGACTTGGCTGGGCACAGTGTAAAAAGGAGACATGAGTTTACTCTTCCATGGACCAACCACCTGTGGGAGGTGCTATAGAGGTTGGGTGCATTGTGAGTTGGGAGGCAGTCGAAGGCATGGGTTCTGTCGAACCGATCCTCAGCTACTGACTCTGGCTCTTGGGATATGGAATGTCACCTCTCTGGTGGGGAAGGAGCCTGAACTGGTGTCTGAGACATAGTCAGACTCACCTCAATGCATAGCTTGTGCTCTGGAATCACCCGTCTTGAGAGGGACTTGACCTTATTCCATTCTGGAGTTGCTCATGGGGAGAGGCGGCGAGCCAGTGTGGGCATGCTTGTTGCCCCCATCTCGGTGCCCACACACTGAGGTTCTCATTAGTGGACGACAGGGTAGCTTCCCTCTGCCGTTGGGTGGGGGATGGGTCTTGACTGTTGTTTGTGTGCTTATGCACCAAATGACAGTTCAGAAAACCCACCCTTTCTGGAGTCTTTAGGGTGTGTGTTGGAGAACGTGCCCCTGGGAACTCCCTTGTTGCCCTGGGAGACTTTAATGCCCATGTGGGCAATGATAATGTATCCCACTCTATTCAACGGTCTCTCCAGTCTGATCCTGAATGGTGTTTCATTGTTGGACTTCTGTGTCATGGTTTGTCTATCATAAACACCATGTTGGAACATAAGGGTGCCCATGAGTGCATTAGCACCACGATGCAATATTCTGCAGTTCAATGATTGACTTTGTAGTTGTGTCACCTGACTTGCAACTACATGTTCTGGATACTTGGCTGAAGAAAGGAGCTGAGCTGTGAACCGATCACCAGATGGTGGTGAACTGGCTTTGATGGCGAGGAAGGCTGCCCTCCCAATCTGGTAGACCCAAGCGTGTAGTTAGGGTCTCCTAGAAATGTTTGGTGGAGCCTCCTGTCAGAGGGGCCTTTAACTCCCACCTCTGGCAGAGCTATAACCATATCCTGAAGGAGGCAGGGGACATGGAATCTGAATGTGCCATGTTTTGTGCGTCCATTATTGAGGCAACAGCCTTTAGCTGTGGCTGGAAGGTCATCGGTGCCTGTCGTGGCAGTAACCCCCAAACCCGGTGGTGGACTCCTGCAGTGAAAGGGACCATCCAGCTGAAAAAGAAAAGCCTATCAGGTCTTGTTGGCCTGTGGGACTACTGAGGCAGCAGACAGGTACCAGCAGGCCAAACATTCTGCAACCCGAGCTGTCGCCAATGCAAAATCTTGGGTGTGGGAGGAGTTCGGTGAGGGCCTGGAAAGTGACTATCGATTGGCCTTAAAAAGATTCTGGACCACCATCTGATGCTTCAGGAGGGGGAAGCAGTTCTTGCTTCAGGAGGGGGAAGCAGTTCTTCACAAATACTGTTTACAGTGGAAGTGGCGAGCTGCTCACATTGACTGGGGATGTTGTCAGGAGGTAACAGGAATACTTTGAGGACCTCCTCAATCCCACCAACATGCCCTGCATGGAGGAAAAAGACCCTGTTCACCCATGACTGGGGCTAATGTCCTGAGTGTCAAAAAGCTCCTTAGTGCTTAGGCTCTGGGGGTGGATGAGATCCACCCTGAATATCTCAGGGCTCTGGATGTTGTAGGACTGTCTTGGTTGACACGTCTCTGCAAAATTTCGTGGTTATCAAAGTCCATACCTCTGGATTGACAAACCTGGGTGGTAGTCCCCTTTTTAAAAAGGGGACTGAATGGTATATTTCAATTTTTGTGTAATCAGACTCCTCAGAATACCTGGGAATGTCTATTCAGGGGTGCTGGAGAGGAGGGTCCAACTGATGGTTGAATCTCGGATTCAGAAGGAACAATGTGGTTTTCGTCCGGGTGTCGGCACTCTCGACCAACTCTATACGCTGTACAGGATCCTGGAGGGGCATGGGAGTTTGTCCAATCTGTCCATATGCATTTTGTAGACTTGGAGAAGGTTTTGTGGGGTGTATTCTGGGAGTATGGTGTACCAAATCTATTGCTACGGGCCAGTCAGTCTCCGAATCACCGGTGCCAGGGCTTGGTCCACATTGATATCAACAGGTCAAATTTGTTTCCGGTGAGGGTTGGGGGTCGACCAAGGCTGTCCTTTGTCAACAATTCTATTCATAATTTTTATGGACAGAATTTCTTGGTGCAGCCACAGCGTTCTGATTTGGTGGCCATTGGATCTGTTTCCGATTCAAACAATTGGTTTTCTATACTTGAATACCTCATTTTATATCAGTAATGCAAATAATTTATCAGTTTACTTTACTAGTAATATATTGGTGTAAGCTTTGTACAAATAATTTTTGCTTTTTATGCCAGCTAAGAAACCCCAAATTATAAACTATTGTATGGTATAAATTATTATTGACTGATATATTGTACTATATGTATGAATATTATTTGCGAATGTTGAAATCAAGTAAAATCAATGAATCAATCAATCAGCTGGTAATGGTGGATGGCATGGTGGATTGTGTCCACCGACAATGGTTTCTGGAAGTATTGCTGAGGCCATTCTGTCATTTTCCTTACAGTAGCATTCCTGTTTGTGGTGCAGTGTCGTTTAAGGGCCCCGAAGATTACGGGCATCCACTAAGGTTTTTCGGCCATTACCCTTACACACAGAGATTATTCCAGATTCTCTGAATGTTTGGATGATGTTATGCACTGTCGCTGATGATAACTTCAACTCTTTGCAATTTTTCACTGGAAAACACCTTTCTGATATTGCTCCACTTTCTTTCTGTGCAACATTGGGGGAATTGGTGTTCCTCTACCCATCTTCACTTCTGAGAGACACTACCACTCTGAGAAGCTCTTTTTATACTCAGCCGTGTTGCCAATGGACCTCATTAGTGGTAATTGGACTTCCAGCTGTTCGTTATAAGTGCAGTTGAGTTTTCCAGCCTCTTATTGCTACATGGCCCAACTTTTTTGAGATTTGTTGACACCATGAAATTTAAAATCAACATAATTTTTTCTTAAAATTATACATTTTTTTTAGTTTAAACTTTTGACCCTGTCATCGATATTGTATTCAGAATAAAATATTGAAATTTGGCACTTCCACATCATTGCATTCAGTTTTTATTCAGAATTTGTATTGTGTGTCAACTTTTTTGGACTCTGGTTTGGAAGAAGGAAAAACATAGTGAGATAATAAAAAAATAATGTGAGGTAATCAAAAGTATATTGAGGCAACAAAAAACAGGGGAACACAAAACTTTTCAGCAGTAATATTCTCAACATGACCCTAAATTGACCTTGTAAATAAGACTAACCATTCAATGAGGACAAAAGAAGTAGTACCTTAGAAAAAGAGGAGGTTGTAATACTGGAGGTTTTACTAAATGCACAATTTAGGGAGCAACCTTGCACTATTTACTTATATTTTTGAAAGGGTTGTTTTTTTTATGGAGTTAACGCAAAATGAATGTGCTGAGAACATGATTACAATTTAAAAACATCTTAGAAGGAAGACAGGAAATTTGCATAACAAATATATATTTTTAATGAATTTACCTATTTTTGTAAAACTGGAATGTGGTTGAGGCATAAAATGAGGTCTACTGTTGCTGCGGTATTTTAAAGTTATATTTAGGAATGTCAGCATGAACATTTCCAGAATGTTGTCTTTGATTGCAAATCGACATTTTATGAAGTAGAAATGTACTTTTTTAAATACACTTTGTACTTTTAGATGCTGTATACTGTATTAGAACCTAATAATACACTTTAATTGTTTGGTTTGTAGAGAAGAGGAAAGGCATGAGTCTAGGACTGAAAGTAGGGACTTTGAATATTGGAACTATGACAGGAAAAGGTAGAGAGCTGGCTGACATGATGCAGAGGAGGAAGGTGGACATACTGTGTGTTCAGGAGACCAGGTGGAAAGGTCGCAAGGCTAGAAGCATAGGAGCAGGGTTTAAGCTGTTTTATCACGGTGTGGATGGGAAGAGAAATGGAGTCGGAGTCATCTTGAAGGAGGAGTTTGCCAGGAATGTTCTAGAAGTGAAAAGAGTGTCAGACAGAGTGATGAGTCTCAAGTTAGAAATTAAAGGTGTGATGGTCAATGTTGTTAGTGCTTATGCCCCACAGACAGGATGTGAGCGAGAAGAGAAGGAGAGATTCTGGAGGGAGTTAGATGAAGTGATGCAGAGTACCCCCAGAGGTGAAAGAGTGGTCATTGGGGCAGACTTCAATGGACATGTTGGGGCAGGAAACAGAGGGGACGAGGAAGTGATGGGTAGGTTTGGTATCCAGGACAGGAACGCAGAAGGACAGATGTTGGTAGATTTTGCGAAAAGGATGGAAATGGCTGTGGTGAATACTTTCTTCCAGAAGAGAGAGGAGCATAGGGTGACTTATAAAAGTGGAGGTAGGAGCACACAGGTAGACTACATCTCGTGCAGGCGATGTAATTTAAAGGATGTCAGTGACTGCAAAGTAGTAGGGGGTGAGAGTGTTGCCAAACAGCATAGGATGGTGGTGTGCAGGATGATGCTGATGGTGAGGAAGGTGAAGAAGGCAAAGGCAGAGCAGAAGACAAAGTGGTGGAAGTTGAAAAAGGAAGAGTGTCGGGTTGTCTTCAAGGAGGAGTTGAAACAGGCTTTGGGTGGTCAGGAAGTGCTTCCAGATGACTGGACAACTACAGCGAATGTGATCAGGGAGACAGGTAGGAGAATACTTGGTGTGTCATCTGGAAGGAAAGTAGATAAGGAGACTTGGTGGTGGAATGAGGAAGTGCAGGAGTGTGTACAAAGGAAGAGATTAGCTAAGAAGAAGTGGGACATTGACAAAACCGAAGAGAGTAAACAGGAGTACAGGGAGACACAGCGTAAGGCAAAGGTAGCAGTGTCAAAGGCCAAACAGAGCGCGTTCGATGACTTATATGCTCGGTTGGAAAGTAAGGAGGGAGAAAATGATTTATACAGGTTGGCACAGCAGAGAAATAGAGATGGGAAGGACGTGCAGCAAGTTAGATTTGATAAAGGACAGAGAGGGAAATGTATTGACTGATGACAGAAGTGTGCTGGGAAGATGGAAAGAGTACTTTGAAGAGCTGATGAATGAGGAAAATGAGAGAGAAAAAAGAGTAGAAGAGGTGACTGTTGAGGACCAGGAAGTAGCAAAGATTAGTAAGGGTGAAGTGAGGAGGGCATTGAAGAGGATGAAGAATGGAAAGGCAGTTGGTCCTGATGACATACCGGTGGAGGTATGGAAGTGTCTAGGAGAGGTAGCAGTAGATTTTCTGACAAGAACATTTAACAAGGTCTTAGAGAGTGAGAGGATGCCAGAGGAATGGAGGAGAAGTGTGCTGGTGCCCATTTTTAAGAACAAGGGAGACGTGCAGAGTTGTGGCAACTACAGAGGGATAAAGTTGATGAGCCATACGATGAAGTTATGGGAAAGAATAGTGGAAGCTAGACTAAGGGCAGAAGTCAGCATTTGTGAACAACAGTTTGGTTTCATGCCCAGAAAGAGCACCACAGATGCAGTGTTTGCCTTGAGGATGTTAATGGAGAAGTACAGAGAAGGTCAGACGGAGCTGCATTGTGCCTTTGTGGATCTGGAGAAAGCATATGACAGGGTGCCGAGAGAAGAACTGTGGTATTGCATGAGGAAGTCTGGAGTGGCAGAGAAGTATGTTAGAGTGGTGCAG
Organism: Plotosus lineatus; assembly: GCA_024760905.1. NCBI lineage: Eukaryota > Metazoa > Chordata > Actinopteri > Siluriformes > Plotosidae > Plotosus > Plotosus lineatus. Next base: position 26,204,256 of record CM045734.1, on the reverse strand, counting down.
GACATGTATGAGAGATGTAAGACAGTGGTGAGGTGTGCTGTCGGTGTGACAGAAGAGTTCAAGGTGGAGGTGGGACTGCATCAAGGGTCAGCTCTCAGCCCCTTCTTGTTCGCTATGGTGATGGACAGGCTGACAGACGAGGTTAGACAAGATTCCCCATGGACTATGATGTTTGCAGATGACATTGTAATCTGTAGTGAGAGCAGAGAACAAGTGCAGGAAAACCTAGAGAGGTGGAGGTATGCCCTGGAAAGGAGGGGAATGAAGATTAGCCTCAGTAAGACAGAATACATGTGCATGAATGCCAAGGACCAAAGAGGAACGGTGAGATTACAGGGAGCAGAGATAAGAAAGGTGGAGGATTTTAAGTACTTGGGCTCAACAATCCAGAGCAATGGAGAGTGTGGAAAAGAGGTCAAGAAGCGTGTGCAGGCAGGTTGGAATGGTTGGAGAAAAGTGTCTGGTGTGATGTGTGATAGGAGGGTATCGGCAAAAATGAAAGGAAAAGTGTACAAGACGGTGTTGAGGCCAACGATGCTGTATGGGTTAGAAACAGTGGCCCTGGGGAAAAGACAGGAGGCAGAGCTGGAGGTAGCAGAGATGAAAATGTTGAGGTTCTCTTTGGGAGTAACGAGGATGGATAGGATTAGGAATGAGCACGTCAGAGGGACAGCACATGTAAGACGTTTTGGAGACAAAGTCAGAGAGGCTAGATTGAGATGGTTTGGACATGTACAGAGGAGGGATAGTGAGTATATTGGTAATAGGATGCTGAGTCTGGAACTACCAGGCAAAAGGCCTAGAGGAAGACCAAAGAGACGATTCATGGATGTGGTAAAGGAGGACATGAAGGTCGTTGGTATAAGAGAAGAAGATGCAAAGGATAGGGTGAGATGGAGACAGATGATTCGCTGTGGCGACCCCTGAAGGGAAAAGCCGAAAGGAAAAGAAGAAGAAGAAGAAGTACTATTCTGAGTTGGAATTGTTTTTTTAAAAGAAGCATTTTTTTTTTCTCTCTTGTTGTTGTTGTTTCCATGTAAATCTAAAAAGCACAAACCAAGATGACCCTGACTGTTTGTAATAAAACAGATGGCTCTATGTTTTGCTAGTCATGCAGCTGCGAATGTATTGCGCTGATAAAACAAGAACAGATAACGTTTTCCTCGTGCAACAATCTGCCTTGTCAGCATTCTGAGGCTTTTCTCTGTGATTTATTTGGTTTGCTAACTTCCTGAACTTTCTAACCCATCATTTTGTTTAAAACACTTGAGAACATTGCTTTCTTTATTTAGCACTGAGGAATTTATAACATGCATTGTTCAATATTCATAAAATGTCTTAAACATTGAGCAAATCTGATCTTGATGTGCATACAGATAGATCAACCATAACATTAAAACCATTTGATTGGTAGGCCACCCCAAATGCAGCAAACAACTGGATCTAGTCATCTCCAAGATTGCAGGTCTTGTGGCAATGGTAGTTCAAGTTAGGACAACCATTAGTTAGCAAAGGGATGAGCGCGCTGCTCGTCTTTATAGCACGGTAGATTGGTGAGTAGGATCAGGTGTGCGCATTGCGATCCGCCCCCGTATGTCGAGCCTAATCGAATATTAAGTGTATCTCAGGATAATGTGTAATTATTATTTCATACTTATATTTATGATATATCTTTCTATAGACTTTATTCAATTTCTATTTCTACTTGTTCTTCAATTTCATTTCACTTTCACTTTCGACCTCGGGCAGCCCTGTTCGTATGTCCGAATGTTCGTAAAACGAATGTTCGTAAGTAGGGTAGCGTCTGTAATCTTTTTTGTCCTCCTAGTTTTTAGCTCGGGCCTTACTCTTATGCCTACAACTATGCACAGTATAGCTGTGTTCTTTGTTTTGTTCAAATTTTCTTTCTGTCTTTCTTTAAATAGGGCTTCTTGCATCGCCTCCACCAGTATGCTCTGGCTAAGATTGATAAAAACATCACAGAAGAGATGGTTAAGGTAAGTGTTTTTTTTTTTTAGTGCAACTTTTAATTTGTTGGAATTCTTCAAGAAAAAGACAACGCAAATGGTGAATTCATTGTTTATATGTAATCAGTAGTAATATGCTGTGAACTGCGGTAAAAGCCGAAGGAATATCATATATCGGTTACAAAATGGTCCAGATTTTAAGAAAGGTGGAAAGGCAAATGACAGTGGAATGACACAGGAAGCAGCTGGAGTTTATTTATAACAGAGAAGGCTGATGAGTTAAAGAATTTGTCACAAGGCCATGGCTTTGAGCAGTAGTGACGCACAGTGGTTGCTTACTTTGGGCTATAAACAAGGAAGCTGTGCATGCTACTTGTTTTGGCTCGTCCGTGTTGGGGGATATGGTGGGTCATGCAGAGGTTAAAGTTATTGACTATTAAGCAAGGAGCAGGAGATTCAACTTCCACACTGCTCTCAGATCTCAGGATTGGGTTCATCTTAATTCTACTCCTTGATCTGATGACGATGATTTTGATGATCAGTTCAGTTCATTTTCTGTAACCGCTTAATCCTAATTAGGGTCATGGGGAGGCTGGCGCCCATCCCAGCCAACTTTAGGCAAAGGCAGAGTACACCCTGGACAGCTCGCCAAGATATTACAGGGCGGAAACACTACCAGCGTTTTCCCAAATTTCATACCAATTTTCAACCAACGTTGATTAGTACTAACGTGTACTGATGCGACTCCGATTTTTCCTGTACTCTGATGTACTCTCAACACAAAAAGAACCACTAAATTTGTCAACACCCACAAAATATACTTCTAAAAAGTTCCCCCAAAATTCTACGTTGTCCTCCAATGTTCTCCAGTGTTTTTGATGTGTACCACTGTTCTTTGATTTCCTCTTATGTAATATCAAAATATAATTGGGACAAATCCAGATCATGACCAGTATCATGCGAGCTCACCTTTAGCTACAGTATATATTTCACTGCTTCCACATGCGCTCCTCTAGGTGTTGTTTTCCAATCTCGAGGAGATTCTGTGTGTACACAGAGACTTCCTGGCCATGGTGGAGGAGATGCTGCAGCCAGACCCCCACCCACATCATGAAGTGGGGCGCTGCTTCCTTCATTTTGTGAGTCTCTGAGTTCAAATACACATGCTGAGCTTTTTCTTGTTGTCTCTCTTTCTGTCCTTTACATTCCTAACCTCTACATACCATTCTGAATGAAGAGTCAAATATGAATCTTTTCAGCTGGAGGACTACAGCCCATATCCAGGCTCTCAGCATCTCTAGTTTTCTAAACAGACTTCTTTAGCAGATCCTCTGCTATTTCATAACCTATCAAATGATGTTATGTACTGTAAATTCCATGACAGCAGGTTCTTATTAATTATCTAGACAGTACAAACCCCTGCTAACCTCAGCAATTCCCCATATGAACCAACATATCAAAAAATATTCCTGTATCATATTGCTAAATAATCCTTTCAAAATCCCTGTTCACGCATTCATTCATTCATTCATTCATTCATTTTCTGAATGGATTATTCCTAATTAGTGTCATGGGGCGGCTGCTTCTCATCTCAGCTAGCTCTTGGCGAGGGCAGAGTAGACCCTGGACAGCTCGCCAGGCCATCGCGGGGTAGAAACATGCTGACGGCAATACAGCCAACTCTTGATGAAAGTCAGCATACAGGCCTTTTACATGCCTCACATTACAGACAGTTAGGGACATGGCCGGCCTTTGATAACCCAGTTAGCTGCACTGGGGGGACAGCAGTGTCTTCTTTGTTCCTGTGCTAGAACTTTCATGATTTTTTTTTTTTTGCATAATTCTGCTAAGAAACGCACAAACAAACACACAGTTTTAAGAGAAATCTATTGTTTTTACTTAATTTAGCCACTCTGGTCTGAATGATAATCATAATAATAATAATAATAATAATAATAATAATAATAATGATGATGATGATGATGATGATGATGATGATGATGATGATGATGATAATAATTAAACATTGAGAAGAAAAAGAGAATGTTTAAAGACAAATAGATAAAGACATGCTTTTCCCATAACAAATCAGACCTGAATGAGTGGGTGTGGCTTTGAGGAGATTTTTTTGCATATTCACTCGCATTCCTTTCTAGATTAGTTCTTTATATGCTAGCTTTGATTTGGCAGTTTGCACAGTTATAAACAGGGTTCAGGTGCCAAAGCCGAATTATGATAATGCATATATTCTTGTGTAAATGTATGAGCAACAGCAGCCATCAAAATGCCCCACCCACTTCACAATGACATTGCAAAATGACAAATTATTAATTTTGTACTTTGTACTTCATGTTTTTGGCAACTTGAATGCCCCCCCCCAAAAAAAAAAAAAAAAAAAAACCCCAAAAAACCAAAACAAAATCCTGATGTTATAAATATTTTTTTCTCATAGCTTCATATACTTCACACGATTTTGTGCACGTTATGCTTCATAATATTTGTTTTCCAAAAGAGTTCTGCTTCTGCTTTATCACTGAATCATAGCATAACTATAACAATCAGACTGAAAAGCCACATGTTTTTATAACAAAGTGTGTGGAGAGGTCGTGGAGTTTTTAGGTGCAGCTGTGGTTATAGTTCTATCCGTCCCTTTGCGAGATCTCATTTTTCTTATCCTCAACTCTTTGAAATCACTCATGGGAGGGATTAACACTCCAGCAACAAACAAATAAAAAACAAACAAACAAAAAAAACAACAAAAGAGAAAAAACATCACGGTGCAGTCCTTGTACGGTATATGCGTTCTATCACGTTGGTACAAAAACCCCAAAAACATTTCTTACAGAAAGATTGAACGAGGGTTATTATGTGGGAAAAAAAAAAAAAAATCTACATAATACTATATTGGTTGAAAATACACCTCTCACACTTTAGGTGATTCTCTTTTCTGAAACTTTTACAAGCTGTATCATTACGTCGATGTCTATTTGATTCTGATAACTATAACACATGCTCATTTTGGCCACCTCTAAAATACGGTGCGCTGGCCAAACATCTGGACAATCCATCTCTCTGAGTATAGTACGATCTTTAATCTACTGTCCTATACTTAGGCAGGTGGTTCGATGTGCGAATTCTCCCTATTAGACCTCCCATGAGCTGTAATAACAGCGTAAAGCCAAAAGTTAAATAGACATTTACTCTGGTTGGCCTGTGTGATGATAATAACCCAAGTCTGTCAGTGCCAACCTTCATTTACAATGTAAGTCAGAAATCACAAGTAAAAACCACTCGTATTTTTAAAAATACACATTCTTTAGACCTTGTCTACCACTGACCACAATGATTATCATTTCTGTCACACTAACGGATGGGATGGGATTAAAAATATTTCTTTTTTTCCCGATGTTGTTGTAAACCTGCTTAGTCTCCACATTCACTTTTTTTTAACAGTGTAAATCAATGTATAAACATTTCCCAAAATGTTGATGCAGCAAAAATCTTTCTCCCTGTGCTTGCGTGGGTTTCCTTCGGTCACTCTGATTTTCTCCCACAGGCCAAAGCCATGGGCATTAAACTAAATGGCTGTTTCAAATTACCCCTAGTGTGTTTGTGAGTATGAAGGTGTGTGTGTGTGTATGTGTGTGTGTGTGCGTGTGTGTGTGTGGGTGTGTGTGTTTGTGTGTGTGTGTGTGTGTGTGGGTGTGTGTGTGTGTGAGAGGGCCCTGCGATGGATAGATGCGCTGTTCAGCGTGTACCCCGTCTTTGCCCCGAGTCGGCTGAGATAAGTTCCAGCCTCCCCGCATCCCTTGTGCTGTAGGATTAACTAGTTCAGCAAGCGCATAAATGAATCATTGTTTATCTTTAATAATTCAAAGAGGACCATTTACTTAGCAGGTACATTAAATAAACATGAACTGTTGTGTTATCTGCCACAATGACTTTCTAAAACTTTTTACTTACACCTGTAGTTGAGTGTTAATGATCCCAACGCTGGGCGCGATGATATAATTAACCAGTGCCACCTTTTTCTTTATTTTGTAATCAATTTCAAGTTTCAAATTTTATTGCTATATAGTAGTACAGCTAACAGAAGAACATTCAGTCATTCATTTTCTGAACTACTTAATCCTAATTATGGTCATGAGGAAGGTGGCGCCTCCCAGTGCAGCTAACTGGGTTATCAAAGGCCGGCCATGTCTCTCACTGTCTATGGTGTGAGGCATGTAAAAGAACCATTGCTCACTTTCGACAAGAGTAGGCTACAAAGCCGTCAGCGTGTTTCCGCCCTGCGATGGCCTGGCGAGCTGTCCAGGGTGTACTCTGCCCTCGCTCTGAGTTGGCTGGGATGGGCACCAGCCTCCCCGTGACCCTAATTAGGATGAAGCGGTTACAGAAAATCATGATGATGATGAGGAAGGTGGCGAATATCTCAGTCGACTCTGGGCAAGGGTAGAGTACACCCTGGACAGCTCACCAGGCCATCGCAGGGCACTAACCCGCTAACGGTTATGCAGCCTACTCTTGATGCAAGTCAGTAATGGTTCTTTTACATGAACCTCTCACCATAGACAGTGCGAGACATTGCTGGACTTTGGAAACCCAGTTAAGTGAACTGGGGGGGACAGCAGTGAGAACAGTTGACAGTGGCGCTTGAACCCCCAACCTCTGGATCAGTAATCTGGCACCTTACCACTGGGACACCACTGCTGAAAGCAATGAAATTTTCAGTATACATACTCAGAGCTCCCTCAATATTGCACATAATAAAATAAACTGATAATGCAAGATAAAACATATCAACTGTTCACTAGAGAACAGGCACTGCTAAGTGTTGTGGCGAGACTTTTCAAGTTTGTTTATATAAATAAAACTTAGATTCTTTTTCTCTTCAGACATTGTCCAAGATTAGCGATACTGTGAATTTATTAATACTGTGTGATGATTAAATACATTAATGTTAGTATTGCTATTAACAAACTCATCATTACCTTCATGAAAGCATTTATATTTTAAATGCTAACAAATGCTAACCAAACAATTTTCAAAACTATGCATTGGGTGGAGGTACATTGGGTAGGTGCCGAGCTGGGGGCGGAGTTACCTGTTAGAAACTATGAGAAATAACATCTTATAATGCCTTTTGAATAAGTCCTGAGTGCATAGATACATAAATATTTACACAAACTTTACATGAACCTTACCTGTATTCAGAATTTGGTTACCCTTATGCGTTCATGTGGTCTCCATTTGAAAAAACAAAAACAACAAAAAACCCCACTAAACATGCACAATAGTGTTATACAAGGGATATTGGCGTTGAAGGACAACTTATATTCTTTTTGAGTTTGTTCACAATAAGGTGGAAGAGCAACACACTTACATTTACTTGTTCAGTGTGACTTACATTTTTTTAAATAAATTTGAGAAATTAGAATTAAGTTCTTTGCTCAGGTGTTCAACACTGGCAACCTGGTAGAACCCCTGCATTTGGATTGGTAACCCAGAGCCTGAACCACTGAGCTATCACTTTCACCACGACCACTGCACACAACACGGGCTTAATATCAAGTTTAAAATTCTGTGTGACTGAGACCGACCCCACAGACCTAACTTTCTGTAGTGTCGCTGTGAATGTTTGTGTGTCCGTCCTCAGAGGGCCAGGTTTCAGATTTATGATGAGTACTGTGGAAACCATGAGAAAGCCCAGAGGCTTCTGCTGGAACTCAACAAGATCAGAGGTGTTCGCACGTGTCTTCTGGTAAGTATTCATGTAAGGTTCTCTACCCAAACATAAATCTCAAGCCATTATTACCTGATGAAATCTATATATGCATACATCCCTATACACTATAAACACTCTTGTCAATGTTCAAATGTTGGGAAGAGATATTTATATTTACTGACATTTTCAAAAACCTACATACACACACTTGAGCGCACGAACCAATGAACCGTCATTCATGCTTTAACAGCTGTATAAAACCAGTTTATGGTTCCATACAGACCTACAAATCCTTCTATTAATAATAATAGCAAAGATAAACCACTTTCCACCTGCTATGATCTTCCCATCTTTTATGATTTCTGGAGTAATAGAAATACAGATGGACCAATAGGTACCAGGACTGATGTGTCAGTAAGAATGCTGGGCTTTTATGAATCTGCTGAAAATCTGGTTCCCCACAACATACAGTGGATAAGTTTGAAATCACTTCTGTTCCATCTGCCTCTTTGCCATTTATTTCTATTTTAGAGTTTTGTGTCATAGCACTATTATCTTTTATTGTGTTGCTCTTTCGTTCTGTTTTTCTCATTACGCTTGTTCATGCATTTTGGTTCTCTATGGGAAGGTCTCGTTAATCACTGTTTTTTTCGAGCACTTTTATGTGGTATTTTTATTGTCTTCCTTGTGGTTGTAAGTGTTTTCTTTGGCTCTACATATTTTCCTACCCTTGAATTTTATATTTCTGGCTCTCTTTTTATTTGTAATTTACTTATTAAGATTCTCACTTATTAAGTTATTCTGCTATATATATATATGTATATATATATATATATATATATATATATATATATATATATATATATATATATATATATATATATATATATATATATATATATATATATATATATATATATATATATATATATATATATATATATATATATATATATATATATATATATATATATATATATATATATATATATATATATATATGGGGCAGTGGTAGTCTAGTGGTATAGGGCGCTGGATCGCTGATCCAAAGGTTGGGGTTCGAGTCCCACTCTCCACAAGGTTGTCACTGCCCCCCCAGTGCAGCTAACTGGGTTATCAAAGGCGGGCCATGTCTCTCACTGTCTATGGTGAGAGGCATGTAAAAGAACCATTGCTGATTTTCGTAAAGAGTAGCTGCAAAGTTGTCAGCGTGTTTCTGTCCCTTGCTAAAAAAGGGTTGTGACAGGAAGGGCATCTGACGTAACAACCTCTGCCAAATCAACCATGTGAATCAGATGATTCGCTGTGGCGACTCCCGAGTAAAAGTAAAAAAGCCGAAAGGAAGACAGACAGATATATATATATATATATATATATATATATATATATATATATACACACACACACAGGGATCCCTCACTTTCTACAGTTAATTCGGACTGAGATCTGCACGCAACCACTGAATTCCACAAAGTAGGATCACCCCCATGACTGACGTATACTTACATGTATATGTGTATATAATATCAGTAAAATACATATTTAATGCTATAAATGCTTCTAATAACAAAAATAAACATTAAAAAACGTATTATTCTCAGAGGTTAATTGATTCTGTTCTGATCTCTCTCTGGTTCTCTGCTCTGTGTTTTGAATTGATACTTTGTTCATGGTCTACACTGAACTCATCCTACTGTTGTTTGTACTATCTAGTTCTATTTGGTTCTCTCTCACTAGGCTCTGCTTTTGTGTTGGTTCTACTTGGTTTCACCTCATTGCTCATTGCTTCTGTTTCTGGTTCCTTTCAAGAACTGCATGCTGTTGGGAGGCAGAAAGAACACCGAGGTTCCTTTGGAAGGCTACCTAGTGGCCCCAATCCAAAGGATCTGCAAGTACCCTCTTCTTCTCAAAGTGAGTGAAAATCTGTTTATTTCCTTCTTTATGGCTTACTGACCTTCCGCTCAGTAGGATTAAACTCAACTACAGGAAACCAGACTGAAACAAGTGGGTATTATGGGAGGAAATTCAGTATAATGTGGTTTTATTTTTCTTCTTTGAAATGGTTCAGCTCACAGCTGATAAACCCCATCTTTGTTAAGCCCATTGGATTCTTTCAAAGCAACCGTCCAGGCTCAGACTCCATCTTTAACCCTAAAGATCAGCACCCTTTGTCAGTTTCTCTCTTAAAACCTTGGAGATCTGTCAGACTCTAAAATGATGGAGAACCTCTTTGTAAAGCCGGTACCAATAACCCTTTAAAGGATTCTTGATTATCCCTTTTTCCAATGTGTATTTCTTTGAGCGCATGAGCTCATCAGATTTAAGGCTCTTCTTCAAAAGCCCAAATCTTTCTGTAATATTTTCTGACTTAAAGCATCACCTCTTAATAAAATTGGCAGTAATGACTCAGCAGAAGTGTCCGGCCAAGCTGTGTCCGTATGAGGCATTCCATGTTTTAAAACAAACACACCAACTTCTTCTCACACCAAAGTTACTTTTGAGCCAGAAAATTTTCCAAAAACATTTTGTTTTAGAGTCAATAGCCATGAATGTTGCTTTTGCATAAGAAAAAAAAAAAAACCCCACAATCTCTTGTCCTTTTATGCTCTTGAAACTTTGTTCGATTTGAGATCTCACAGCAGAAACAGATAAGGGTTCTCACTAAACACTTACGATAGCGATCTATGTTCCCTTTAAGTGAATTCTAGTTGTTCTGTTCTGTCTGGGTGCAGTGTTTAGTTCACGCATTGAGTTAAGCCAAATCTACACTTTTTTTTTTTTTTTTTTTTTTTTTTAACATGGTGCAATACTAAAAACATTCTTTGGATGTGAATTGAGAAATTAGCATATTTGCTTCAAGCTTGTTTATGCTCTTCTGCTCACCATTGTTGTCAAGAGGGTAATTTATTTATTTATTTACACAATTTTCTCCCTAATTTAGTTGTGGCCAATTCTCATCTACAGTTAGGCCTCTCCTATGCACAAACTCGGTAAGGTAAGTCTGTTGGGTTTTTACACCCGAGCCTTGTGGCTCATCAGACCGGTGCTTATCCCCAGTTTCGATAACGTGAAGCGACCAGGAGTTCAACTCTATCGCTATCTGGACACTAGTCCATCGCAGGTTACCTTCCCAGTATATTTATACTGGTGGGTGAACAGAGGCACACTTGTGGTTGAGACCTTGCCCAGGGGTCTTAGCACAGTGAAGGTCTCAGTGGGATTCGAACTCACAACCTCCTGATGATGAGCGCAGCACCCTAACTACTACGCCACCGGCCCCGCACAAACTAGGAAGGGTCAACACATCCTTCCTCTGAGACTTGTGAAGCCAATCACATCCTTTCAGACTGCTGCTCAAGTTGAATCACAGGTGACCAAGACACTGCCAGAGGAAATAGCCATCCATTCTCTTCTGTATTGTATACATGATGCCACACATGTCGATGATTGACTAGTGTCACTTGGTGATCGATTGGGAAGAGAGTGGAGCGTCAGTGGGATTCAAACTTTTGAAATCTCACAATCTCCATGCACTCAGGCGAAGGTTATTCTTTTGCTTCACATGGGAGCCAAAAGAGTATTTATTTTAGGTCCCATTGCCTGCCAGTGCTCTGATCCATGATTTGTGCTAAGTGCTACTTGAATGTTAATTTATATCAGAGTTCATATCTTAAAACACCCAAGTAGCACATACCAATAAGAAAATATTGATAGAACACTGTCCAGTTCAAAGCAGTCTGGTTATTATTCTCTGACTTCTGTCAATAAGATATTTCAGCCTACAGATTTTGAGACTTGTCTCAAAATTCTGTAAGCTGAAATACCTTATAGACTTGTCTCAAAATTCATGTGGATTAGTCGCATATGAAATTCTAACACAGGAGTAGAAGTGGCCAGGTGGTAAGGTGCTGGCTTTACCGATCCAAAGGTTGGGGCTTCAACCCCAAGTTAACAGTTATCCCCAGTGTGGCTAACCGGGCTATCAAAGGCCTTTTCAAAGGTTTCTCACTGTCTATGGTGAGAGGTTCATGTAAAAGAACCATTGCTGACTTTCGTAAAGAGTATGCTACATAGCCATCAGCATTTTTCTGCCCTGCGATGGCCTGGTGAGATATTCAGGGTGTACTTCCCCCTTGCTCGAAGTCGGCTGAGACGGATGTCAGTCTGACCCTAATTAGTATTAAGCGGTTCAGAAAATGACTGAATGAATGAAATTCCCAAACAACTTCATCTGGTATCAACAACCATGCCACAGTCTAAAGAACTTAAAGTGCATTGTGTGGGCTGAAGTCAACCATCACTGAAGCATTTACCTGTAGCTTCATAACGTCTACACAGTGTCGGTGTTACATTCACCATTTAAGTTTATGTACACATGTGTGTGTTTTCAGGAGCTGCTAAAAAGAACACCAAAGAAGCACAAAGATTACTCCATGGTTCATCAGTCCCTGCAGGTGATGAAGGCAGTGTGTTCAAGCATCAACGAAGCCAAGAGACAGATGGAGAAGCTGGAGGTGCTGGAGGAATGGCAGTCGCATATTGAAGGATGGGAGGTGGGTCGGCCATTCACCAAAATTCCAAATTGCATGCAGTCATTCCTGGAAAGGGAAAAAAATGGAAGCAAGAACTTTTGGGACATGCTAGAACTATCTGTTCATTTCATAAGTAGCAGAGCATCCAGCTGTGGGACGAGATAAAAACAACATTTATTAATTTTACCAGATGTGAACTCTGGTATGCATTACAGAATACAATCAGATTGTGTGACAAGAGATATCAGAAAGTACAATTTTTTTTTGTTTAATTTTTAACAGCTGGTAAAAGTGGCCATAAATAGCTGGACTGTAGTATGGGGCGGGGTGGGGGGGAATAGTAATAGTTCCCCAATGGACAGAGATATTTGAAGACGTTGGTATGTGTCCTGGTGGACAGCAGCTTTGCGTTCTTTACAGCGAGCATTTTTTTACAAGTAGCTATTTCACGAAAAGGTTATATTGAAGGACTCACTAGCACATGTTGTTTAGAGAAATGTAGGCAGAAAAGTATTTAATGCGATCTTGCTTGAAGAATTGACTAATAGGACTGATTTAGTGTGAACCATGAATTTTGCAGGTATTTAAACCTCTGTTTTTTGTGTGAGCGCTACATACAGCATCTGAATATTTCACCACTCTCTTCAGTAATATGAATTGGAAGGCCAACTTCTCGTGATCTGTTTCTAAGTACAGTCATACCTCATCTTACGAAATTAATCTGTTCCAGAGGTGGTTTCGTAACCAGTTTTTCGTAAGTTGAGTAGCATTTTACATGTAAAAGGCCTGATTTGTTCCAAGTCCCCCAATACTACCCCATAAACCCTTTAAAAATGATAAAAGTATACCTTTTAAAGCCTCTTCTGCCTCAATATTGTACTGATAGTAGATGGGTTTGGCCATATTCCTTTGCAATATCAGTCAACTGCATGCCACGAGCCTGCTTCTTCTTTTCACTCGCACCGGGAATCACTTTTACCGGAAATCACAAACGTGTGTGTGTGTGTGTGTTAGAACTCCGTGACGAACAATTGGTCAAAGGCACAGGAAAAGCATCATGGGTATTATGGAGATGTCGTCGTCTTCCTTTCGGCCTTTTCCCTTTTACTCGGGGGTCGCCACAGCGAATAATCTGATTCGCACGTTTGATTTGGCAGAGGTTTTTACGTCGGATGCCCTTCCTGTCACAACCCTTTTTAGTAAGGGACAGAAACATGCTGACGACTTTGCAGCTACTCTTTACGAAAGTCAGCAATGGTTCTTTTACATGCCTCACACCATAGACAGTGAGAGACACGGCCCGCCTTTGATAACCCAGTTAGCCTCACTGGGGGGGACAGTGACAACCTTGTGAAGAGTGGGACTCGAACCCCCAACCTTTGGATCAGCGATCCAGCGCCCTATACCACTAGACCACCACTGCCCTGGGTATTATGGAGATGCAGCTCCATAATAGCCAATGGGAGGGAGCTGAATCTCTGTGACGAACAATGGGTCGAAGACACACAAAAAGGATCATGAGTATTATGGAGATACAGCTCCCTCCTCGCCACTTGGAGGCCAGCGGGGCGGGGTGTTGGAAAATAGCCAATGGGAGAGCAACTCGCGCATTGTTTGAATTTTTGAGATGGCGCGTTTTGTAACGTGAATCTTTTTTCGTATCCAGAGACGGAAATTTTTGTTAAATGCGTTTCGTAACTTGGATTTTTCATTTGTTGGGTCTTTTGTAAGGTGAGGTACCACTGTACTATTATGTGTTTTGTTTGTAGAATAAAAGGGGAAATCAATCAGAGTCAGCTAGTTCCTCCCCCCTGAAAACCTTCATGATGCCAGGAACGTTTACAGTGGATTATGTGTTCAATAAGGCAAACTCTCATTAAGTTGGCGAAACACCGACAAACAGTTTTGCTCTTCAACACAAGTCTGCTTTATTTCTCCATGCTTGTATTGTGTCCCCCTGGGTACTGTGTTTTCCTTCCATGTTCCGAGGACATGTACATTAGTCCAACGTGCTGCTCCAAATTACCCCAGTGTGTGAGTGTGAATGGTTGGGCTTGTGTTGGCCCTGTGATGAACTGGCAAGCTATCCAGGGTATATCCCAGCTTCACCAAGAATTAGCTGAGATAGGCTCCAGCCTCATTGTGACCCATGTAGGATAAAGCAGGTCGGAAAATGAATGAATGAACAAATAATTGATGATGTAATGTTAGAATAACACTAGTTCATAAAATATAATAGCTTGCACAACCATTCTTCTCATGTTTCGATTCCATGATACATTCATGATTCTATTCCCCAAATCATTACTGTTTGCAACCATCTGAGCAAGCGCAGAAACACACTGAGGGTAACCCACTCGCCTACTGTTTACGAATAACATTCATGGTACTTTTACATGCCTTTCACTACAGACAGTGCGAGACATGGCTGGTTTATTAAAACGCAGTCAGCTGCACTTGGTAGTCGTGTGCTTGAACCCCAGACCTTCAGATCAGTCAGCCTTCCATTGAGTCACCATTCCCCATGTCAGCCGTTTTGCTGTTTAAAAGCCATGGAAAGCAGAAACCTCAAGTTGAGTTAATGCATGTTGACGTGATCTGAGCCAGGTTTTCTGTCCACATCTAGAGCCATAAAAAACATGCTGCAGAATTGAAAAGAGTCCGTCATGTTTTAACAAGCGACATACATGGAGTAGCTTTTTAAAGACTATTTTTGAAAATAATTTTGTCTCCATTTTATTTAAATCTCTCTCTCTCTCTCTCTCTCTCTCTCTCTAAGCTGCCCCACCTGGTCTTGTAGGCGAGAGATCAGAAACGTTTTCATCGCCAAGATGCTACATGAATAAAGTGATCTTTTAGGATTTTCCTCCATTGTTTTGGCGTATGTAGTGTTCTGAGAACAGCTGTTTTTTCCAAAATGGCTTTTATGAAGCACTTCGGAAGTTGATTTGGTATCTGTTTAAGCCATTGGTGGCTTTTGAATGGCAATTTTCCTGAGTGGTACTCCAGTTTATAAATTAAAATCTCTCTCTCTCTCTCTGTCTCCATGTGTTTGTTCTGTACAAACATGGATAGTCCACACACAAAACCCACCATATTTGTAGTTTGCCTCTCCATTCTTTTTGTATTAATGCCAGTGTTTGGCTTCGTTTGCCTGTAAAACAGAAACTAATACAGGGACTCAATTAAGCTTTACTGTCTACATGTTGAGGGTGTGGGTGGAAGGGTGGAGTGATAGGGGATATGTGTGAGTGAGAGAGAGAGAGCGAGAGAGAGAGAGAGTCATTATTTCCATCCGGCCTTACTGAGATGGATGATTGCTTGTTAGCGCTGACCCAAAGCACAGCTGCGTGTCCTTAGGAGGCCTGCAGGCTGAGTCGGCCACAGAGAGACGGAGGGACAGTTTCCTGTGTTCGTGCTACCCGTACTTTATCAACATTTTAAAAACTAACATTTTGGGATTTGGAGGCTGCAGGTTGTACACGGGAACTTAAATCTATGCTAATAGCATATAATACATACAGTAGGACATTCTCAGAGATGTTCATTTTAATTTAATTATTATGTTGAGAAAATGCACAGAAGACTGACTGGCTGTTTTAAATCACCCATAGTTATGAGTGTGAGTGTGAATGACTAAGTGTGTGATGGCCTGATCAACTGTTTAGGATGTACTCCGTCTTTGCCTAGAGTCAGCTGAGATGGGCACCAGGCTCCTCTCTGACCCTAATTAGGAAAAAGTGGCTTAGAGAATGAATGAATGATGTACAGAAAGAAAAGAGAAAGAGCGAGCAAGAGAGACAGAGACAAATTGTGATATGAGCAGGGTGATATAAATACAGTTTATATATATATATATATATATATATATATATATATATATATATATATATATATATATAAACTTCATAAGTTGGGGGCTGACCGTATATATATATATATATATATATATATATATATATATATACAGTCAGCCCCCAACTTATGAAGTTGTTGTGTGTGTGTATATATATATATATGGTATGGTAGGACTCCGTCACCGGCTGGTGATACTCCCCAGTGCGCAGAGCCCGGGTAGGGAGTAATGAGGGACAGGCTGTTACCCAAGCAGCAAGTCCCCCGTCTCGGCGCCACCGGAAGGATCCAATGGAAGGGCAGGTGCCGATATGACTGGGTTCCAGTGCCGCTGCAGAAGAGAATCTACGGTCAATTTAGAACGGCCAATTAACCTACAGTGCATGTCTTTGGATTGCGGGAGGAAACCGGAGCACCCGGAGGAAACCCGCACAAGCACGGGGAGAACATGCAAACTCCACACAGAAACGCCCAGGCCGGGAATCGAACCCAGGCCTTCTTGCTGTGAGGCGGACGTGCTAACCACTACGCCACCGTGCCGCCATATATATATATATATATACATATATACACAGTCAGCCCCCAACTTACGAAGACCCCTGTTTCCGAAATCCCCTGGTTACGAAAAACATTAGTTTCCATCCCCGAGATACGAAACAACCTCCTCTTACGAAAATAAATTCAAACATGCCAATCGACGTGCAAGTTATTCTCTCATTGGCTGTCTCTCAACATCCCACTGGCCTCCCAGATCGAGACAGAAGGAAGCTTTTTAGTTTAGTCTTTTTAAGTTGTTTTAATTCAGTAAATGTTTAATAAATGTGGGCGCATTTGAGGTCATCTGGAATTCCGATCCCTCTAGGAATCAAATTAAAGTTGAGTTTGTCAAGCAGGGAATGCGCTTTGAATTCATGTTTTGTGGGTGTTGCCCGCAGGGCACGCGCGCGCGAGAGAGAGAGAGAGAGAGAGAGAGAGAGAGAGAGAGAGAGAGAAAGAATAAGATTTTAGTTTAGTTTTTTAAGTAGTTTTAATTCAGTAAATGGTCAAGCAGGGAATGCTTGAATTCACATCTTATGGGCTATGCTTCAGTGCATCGCTTTTTTTTTTTTTTTTTTTTAAATGAGCTTGAGAGAGATTTCCTTTCAGCTTTTTCAGAGCTCGCTACAATATTCATCGAATTAAAAAATAAGAAAATTAAAGAAGCATAGGGGAAAAAGTTAAGTAAAACGCCATGAAACAAGGCCAATTATGCAAAAGAACACCAAACAAACAAAAACAAAAAACAACCCAAACCCCCCCCCCCATCAAAACGACAGTACTTGCATTTTTATGTGAGGTGAGCATCTGTCTTTGTGTATTTATATTTTATTTACATCTTATGTATCATTTTTGAATGTTTAACTGTTCTATTTATAGCATCAGATATGTATTTATTGATATTATATATACACATATACATGTACATATACGTCAGTGGGGGGGGTTGATCCTCCTTCGTGGAATTTGGCGGTCGTGAGGGGGACTCGGTCCCCATTAACCGTGGGAAAGTGAGGGATCCCTGTATGTGTATATATATATATATATATATATATATATATATATATATATATATATATATATATATATATATATATATATATATATAAAATAAAATATGTGTCTGGATGAATGTGTATATAGGGCAGTGGTGGCCTAGTGGTAAAACGGCACTGGATTGCTGGCCCACTTGGATGGATCCGTACTTGGTTTTTTTTTTGTTTGTTTTTTTAATAACTTAAATATATTTGCTTTCCCACTTATCTGTTTATATCTGTTCTTTTGTAATCATCTTAATTCTAAGCCAGAACTCGTAAACTATTCAAGATTGCTTAATCAAACTTGGCAGTTAATTCTACTGACCAGTGTGGTTGTGCATTTTGATATTTTGGGATTTCAGCAACTCATATTTTCTGATATCTGGAGGCTGGCGGTATCCACCAGCTCTTGATCCACCAGCTCTTGATAAGTCTTGCTACTTTTGCTGTTGCTTTTCTGTATATTTTGGATGGATTAGGTCATGTTAAAAATGCTTTGGAATTATAAGAATACAAACTGAAACAAAAATCATGCCGGGTAGCCAGTTTACCATGCCACTAGCAGTTAACCAGCCAAATTTGCACCAAGTCCATTTAAGACTGAAACAATACAGATGTGACATATAAAATTTACTTAAATCAGACACAGACATGGAGAATTACAGTAAATTGTTTTGGCATGCAGTGAACAGAACAGCGTGGCACGGCGGTGTAGGGCTAAGCACATCTACCACACAGCAAGAAGGTCCGGAGTTCCATTCCGAGCTTGGGCGTCTCTGTGTGTGGAGTTGGCATGTTCTTCCCGTGCTTCAGTGGGTTCCTCTGGGTACCCCGGTTTCCCCCTACAGTCAAAAAACATGCACAGTAGGCTAACTGGCAGTTTCAAATCACCTTTAGGTGTGAGTGTGGCCCTTTGGTGGCCTGGTGAGCTGTCCAGGGTGTACCCCACCATTGCCCAGAGTCGGCTGAGATGGGCGCCAGGCTTTCCGTGATGCTAATTAAGAGTAATTGATTATTACCATTAATTATAAACTATTAAATTATGATTATAATGAATCAATTTACCGGTGTACACCCTGGACAGCAGTGTGTGTGTGTGTGTGTGTATGTGTGTGTGTGTGTGTGTGTGTGTGTGTGAAACAGACAGACAGAGAAAGATGGAATAAAAGCATGAAGAAATGGCTGCTAGACTGTGAGTGAAATCTACACAATAGTCATGAAAACAATAATGGGGCAGTGGTGGTATAGTGGTATAGGGTGCTGGATCACTGATCCAAAGGTTGGGGGTTCGAGTCCCACTCTCCACAAGGTTGTCACTGTTCCCCCCCCCCCCCCCCAGTGCAGCTAACTGGGTTATCAAAAGCGGGCCATGTCTCTCACTGTCTATGGTGAGAGGCATGTAAAAGAACCATTGCTGACTTTCATAAAGAGTAGCTGCAAAGCCGTCAGCGTGTTTCTGTCCCTTGCTAAAAAAAGGGTTGTGACAGGAAGGGCATCCGACGTAAAAACCTCTGCCAAATCAAACGTGCGAATCAGATGATTCGCTGTGGCGACTCCCGAGTAAAAGGGAAAAAGCTGAAAGGAAGACGGACAGACAGTCATGAAAACAAGAAGAGAGAGAGAGAGAGCGAGAGAACCATCTACCTGTAATGCTCAATGCTGTTCCTTTGAGCATTGTTACTAGTTTTACCTTTAATGATTAAAAACAGGAACAAAAAACTGGAGTAATTACTGCAGGGTGGTGTCATTCCTTTTCACAGCATATATTATCATTTTATACTTGACCGTCCTGCAGAGGTACTGAATTACAGGGAGTGTTTCTGTCTCACCCCGTGGTCTCTAAAGAAACATACAGCTTTGGCCTTTTCCCAATTCAGGCTTTGTTGAATGATGATTCAGATTCATAGCTTCGACTTGGAGAGCTTTCAGAATCCAGTCACGTGCAATAGAGAAGCCAAGTGTTTTCTCAGTGATTTTGAAGGATCATGAGCACAATTTCTTGCAACCTCACCCCCCCCCCCCTCCTCCAATCTGCTTAGGGCTCCAACATCACTGACAGCTGCACCGAGATGCTGATGCAGGGCATGCTGTTGAAGATCTCCGCAGGGAACATCCAGGAACGAGTCTTCTTCTTGTTTGACAACCTGCTGGTGTACTGTAAGAAAAAGAATAGGTAAGGCTTATAACTTATGTACATTATGCACTTGAACATTGTAGCCTATCAGGAATCTTTCTGGAGACACTTGTATTCGTTGAAAGGCGTCTGAAGAACAGTAGGACAGCTACCGAGGGCCCGCGGTACCAGTTTCGTGGACGAATCAACACAGAGGTGATGGAGGTGGAGAATGTGGATGATGGTACAGGTAAGTTTATGAGATCCACATACCATGTCTAATTGTTCATGATGGAGTTTTTTTAAATAATGTCTTTTAGAATGTAGTCATAAAATTTCAGAAGCATAATAGAACTACCCGTGGATGGTTTTTCTCAGAAATCCGGCCGAGAGAAAACTATTTCCCCTCTTTCGCACACATCATCAACATGATTGCTTGAATTGTGAATTTACATTTTTTTAGTGTGTTTTTAATGATTACTTAAGCCCTATGAAGCCACTCAAACGCCCTGCATCTTCTCTAGCTTCTGGTAAGGAGCCCAAGTGCTTCATTTATTAATAAATATTATCACAGTACAAATTAAAGTTTTTACTTAATCATTACAACATTTTACTGCATTATTACTGTATTGATGAGTAAGACTGTCTCTGTGTTTAAGAAGCATATTTTAGGGCATGTAACATCATACATAGGGTTTTAAAACGTCACAATAATTTGAGGATTTCCAGGATCCGTGGAGGGAGAAACATAATATAATAATAATGGGGCTTTCTGTACATTTATTTATATATATATATATATATATATATATATACACACACACTAGTAGATATATATGGGGCAGTGGTGGTCTAGTGGATAGGGCGCAGGATCGCTGATCCTAAGGTTGGGGGTTCGAGTCCCCATAGGGTTGTCACTGTCCCCCCAATGCAGCTAACTGGGTTATCAAAGGCGGGCCATGTCTCTCACTGTCTATGATGTGAGGCATGTAAAAGAACCATTGCTGACTTTTGTAAAGTGTATGCTGCAAAGCCGACAGTGTGTTTCTGTCCCTTGCTAAAGGGTTGTGACAGGAACGGTGTCCGATGTAAAAACCTACGCCAAATCAAACGTGCGAATCAGATGATTTGCTGTGGCGCCTCCCGAGAAAGGGAAAAAACTGAAAGGAAAAGAAGAATATATATATATATATATATATATATATTATACAAGCCTAGAGACAAGCTAATTCGAGTTAAGTCGTTTCCAACTTGTGTCTTCTGTCTTGGAACCAATTAAAAATGTAAGCCATGGTATACCTGTATTTAAATTCTTTATCTATCAATTCATTTTTAAAAAATAAAAAAAAACTTTTATGAAAATGACATGTGTGTTTATAAAGATAAAGCCTTAGTTGCATTAATAAACACACCTTTTTGAACATAAAATATGTGTGAAAATGTGTTGTGAAATCTATCGTTCCTTATTCATCTGTAGTGTCTTTCATTTACATTTACAGCATTTAACAGACATTCTTATCCAGAGCGACTTGTATCAGTGCTTTAAAGTTACTGTTAGTGAATATATTCTTATACTGGTTTGTTAGAACACAGACTAAGTATAGCATCAGTCAAATTCAGTTTTTCCCCCCCAGTATATGTGTGTGTGTGTGTGTGTGTGTGTGTGTGTGTGTGTTTGTATACAGCATAGAGCTAATCTAAGTATTGCCGAGAAAGGTAAGTTTTCAGCTGTGGTTTGAAGATACTCAGTGACTCAGCTGTCCGAATGTCCACAGGAAGTTCAGTCCACCACCTTGGAGCCAGAAGAGAAGAGTTTAGATGCATTTTTCCCTTGATAGAGGAAGGGATCAGTCTAGCATTGCTAAAGGATCTGAGAGAACATGGTGCAGTGCGAGTTGTGATAAGTGCTTTGAGATAGGATGGTGCAGGTCCATTTTTGGCTTTGTAGGCAAGAATCAGTGTTTTAAATTGAATGAGAGCAGCTACAGGAAGTCAATAGAGAGATCAGAGCAGTGATGTGGTGTGGGAAAATGTAGAAAAAAATGTTTGCTGCAACTTTTATTTGATAATATGCGGCATACTTTAAGGTGGTAATATAGTCGAGTTGTATGTAGTTTTATTTCACTCAATATAACTGTACTTGTACATCCTTAGCCCAACTGCCATGCACCGTAACTAAATCCATCTGTTCAGCCAACAGGCCATAGTATACATGGTTACATCACCTACACGACTTATAAGTGAAAAATTATGATTTTCAATCAATGTGGTGACCTCAAAACTTCATATCTGGCACTGCTCTTTGCCTAGATGGGTGGGCTTCACATCTAACTGCCTCATCAGCAAAAAAAGGTTACCATAATGCAATTTTCTGGGCATTATGACAGATCCTCGGAGCTCAGTTACTATCTGAACATGAAATCAAGTGTATCTTGGCGGTGTAGAAGCTCTGATTATTGGTTATTTTTGCAGAACCAATCTAGCCTCTGGTGGATTTAATATCAGGGTTTTTAAAGAGAGATTTGTTTCAGTGCGTGGGGAGGAAACAACACCATATTTAGCACACAGGCTCATGGGTGTTCTCCCCAATCTCCACAGTAATAAAGGAAATATAGTTATTAGTGCAATTTAACTCGCACATAAAGAAAGTGATTGATGGTGTGGTTTCATGCACACTAAGAAATTGGTCTTTCAGTTTTATGTAGAGTATATTGCTGATATTAGTTACTATTCTTGTCAAGTGGAAGGATTTGTCAGGGTGAAATTGTGCGATGTACATTTATAGAGAAGACAAAGTTTATGACAGTTTCTAAATGATAGATGTGGGAATTACATGATGTTTTTGTGTTCAAGGTGTCTTTCTTATTTTAAGTCAATGTAGGTTGTAGTTCAACAGAGAAGTTTATATAGGTGCGGTGAAGAGGACTAACCAGCAACATCCACAATATAGAATATTTGTTACAGTGTACACTAATGATGAACATGATAAAAGCAACTAAATGTGACTTTTTTTTTTTTTTTTTTTTTTTTTTTAAGGGTTTTCATTTTTAATAAATTCAAGCATTATCGCATTATCCGTTGGACAATTAGCAATTATTGAATTAGCAATTACCAAAGAAGGTAAAGTATGATATCATCCTAGAAGTTTCATCTTGGGAACCATTCAGAAACATCTATGTCACTATCGGTGCATATTTAATTGTTAATTCTCATTTTTTGTGTTTTTGTTTTTCTATTATTAATTGTGTTATTTAACCACCTTCCACAGAAAAGAATTGGCAGGAAGATTTTTAAGACCTAGTTAAATGGTTGTTTCTGGTATTTGGGAGCTTGATAGAATTTTAAATGATTAGATAAAATTACTTTAATTCCATATAAATAATAAAATGTTCTACCTCAAAGTTTACAAGTTGAATATTTTAGTTAAACTCTTGATGATGTTACATTAGCAAATGTCTTAGACAGTATAAGTTACATTTTGGCTTTAGTTGTTAGTGCTATATGTAGGAGTAAGCTGTACAATTTGCTGACAGATTGTCAACTTTTTTAAAATGCTCGCCATGCAGGCAGATACATAGCTCCCCACAGACCCACATGCCTCCTCTGGTGTTCGGAAAAACATAGACTAATAAAGATCTCTGTCTGGATTTTTACTGTAATGCCCCTGATTGTGCTACCAAGATATAGATGGGTAAAATCAATTCAGATTTCAGGTCAGACAGTCAAGAGAAGCACATGTGCCAGGATGCTGAATAAAAAGCTGATAGAATGCACTGTTTATAATTCAGGGAAATGTGTGTGTGTGTGTGTGTGTGGCGGGGTGCCACGTCAATTGCTGTAGGATGTTTACTCCCATAAAATTTGGAGAGTAATTCTTCTGATTTTATCTGACCTGGTCGCCAAGTGGTTTGAAGAGCAGAAGAAAAATTACTCAGTGGAAAAACTTTTATAGCTGCTCCACAACAAGAGCTTATCGCAAACAACAACAGAGAACTGTTGTGCAACCACACATTTTCAAAGCGCCATTATCATTTGAAGCATGTGTTTTAGATTGTTTTATGTTCTAAACCACATGAACCGAAAATGTAATCGGAGCTATTTTTAAAATCATTCAAACCCCCCCCCCCCCATCTAACTCGGTGTTAAAAAGTGGTGTGAACGCTTCATTATTTCGCATTTAGGGTGATCAAGAGGCCTGTGACTTTTTATCTATCATTTTATCATACATTTCGTGTAAAAACACTGGCGGACATCATTTCCCATGTACCGCTTCCAAGGAAATGTACTACTTCAGAGTTTTGCTGTACAAATGTGAGTCTTTTGGAAGTTCATCCTTCATCCTGAAGCAACTTCTGCTTGGAGCTTCTGCACTTATAATGCCCTGATGGGTACGGTGCGTGATGTCACATGGATATTTAAAGACTTGCAGTTCTCAAAAGGAATCTACATTGATGATTCATCCTCGCTTTGCTGAATGAGCTCCTGTGGACACTGTCAATACTGATATACCTGCTGCTGTATTCATTAATTTTGTTTTCTGTTTAACTCAGGACGTGTGTGAACAAAGTGGTGGCTCAGTGTTTAAGGCTCTGGTTGGCAGTTCAGACATCAAATTAAGGGCGATACAGAGAGAACTGGGAAAATGAGATACAGTAAAAGTATGTAAATTTAGGAAGGAGGGATCAAAATGTCTTAAACTGCCGACATAATGGGAAATTGGTTCAGATAAGAGAAACTGACTCGGCACAATTGGAGAGTAGATAGCCAGGGTAATTCAAAGTGTTTTTTCAGACTGTAAGTCTCAGACAGAGATGGTAGGATGCTTGACTGACTGCTGTTAGCTGACTTCTTTTTCCAATACAGTGGTACCTCACTTTACGAAATTAATCCGTTCCAGCGCCTTTTTTCGTAAATTGAACCGCATTTTACATGTAAAACGCGTGATTTGTTCCAAGGCTCCCAATACTACCCCCAAAACCCTTTAAAAATTATAAAAGCATTCCTTTTAAGACCTCCTTCTGCTTCAATATCATACCGATCGTAGATGGCTTTGGCCATATTCCTTTGTGATATCACTCGAGCCCGTTTCTTCTTCTCACTTGTACCGGAAATCACACATGTGTGTGCAGGCATGTGTTTACGTGTATATGTTGACCGTGTCGTCTTAGCAGAGTTATAATCTTGCAAATGTTTATGGAAGGTTAAAAGCCTGAGTCAGGAAATATAAGCATGAAACAACAGTAACTCTGTCCTTTACATGAAAAGCATCATGGTAGATGCAACTCCATAATAGCCAATGGGAGGGAGCTGCATCATCCCTCCTAGCCAATGGGAGGCCAGAGGGGCGAGATGTTTGAATGTTATTGATGGGAGAACAGCTCGTACATTGTTTGAATGTTGTTTATTAATGTTTGAATTTGTAAGATGGCGCTTTCATAACCTGAACTTGTTTTGCAATCAGAGACAAAAACTTTTAGGAAAATGCGTTTCGTAACCTGCATTTTTCGTTTGGTGAGACTTTCATAAAGTGAGATACCGCTGTATATCTGATTATTGGTGTGGATGAAATAAAGGATACCCGCTTCCCCTATTCTTTTGTGACAAGTTTCTTTATTTTTACTAAGTTTAGAGTGTTACTTGAGCAAAATTAATTAAGGAGATCAAAGAGAAGACATTGAGACCATCTTTCCACCAGCATATGTTGAACTTGGGCAGGTGGGCCTGAGTTTTCCGACAAGATCAATTACCACAACTGTGCATGTTTTTGGTTTGTGACCTGCACAGGGAGAACATGCAAACTCCACACAGAAACGCCTGAGCTGGAAATCGAATCCAGGATCTTCTTACTATCAGTTGAACATGTTAACCACTACACCACCTTAACTCCTGAATTTGTTGTTTTATTTGCTTTTGTGGTAACACCTATTGTTAAACGTAGTCCATCCATCCAGTCATCCATCATGTGTAGTGCTTTGCAATTGACCTAAGGTACATGTCTTTGGAAGGTGGGAGGAACCCAGAGTATCACTGGATACAGGGAGAACACACAGGCTCCACTCAGAAAGGCCTTTGGCTCTTATTCAAATCCCGATTCTTCACGCTGTGAGGCAAAAGTGCTAACCAATCGGCCGCTGTGCCACCAACCCCAGCCTGCACTACTGAAAATTACATTTAAAATTAAATTACATTTAAAAAGTTGCCGGATTGTCCATAATTCTTTTTCAAGGCTATGTGTTTACCTTTTTATCCTTTATTTCACAGCTGACTACCACAGCAGCGGAAACATCGTCAGCAACGGCTGGAAAATCCACAACACTGCGAAGAACAAGTGGTTTGTGTGCATGGCCAAAACGCCTGAAGAGAAGCAAGAGTGGTTAGAGGCTATTTTGAAGGAGCGGGAAAGGAGAAAATGTGAGTAACACATTACTCATTATATGCATGATAATGACAGGCAACAAGCCGTAACATGGTGTGTGCTCCATCCAATTAAAAGTGTCAGAAGCAGTTGGTTCAACATTCAGGTGTAAGTGGTCATTAGCCTTGCGGCCTCTTGCTATTGGTTTTTCCAGATTACGGTACTTTCTCTGTATAAATATGAGAGATTTATTTGATTTAATTTGTGTATAAACTCCTAATATTACTCATAGTCATCAGCAGGATGTGACTCATCAAGAGCCATCTCTTTTCTCATTCTGCCTCTGTTTTTGTTTTGAAGCACTGAGGTTGGGGATGGAGCAGGACACTTGGGTGATGATTTCTGAGAAAGGCGAGAAGCTCTACAACCTGTTAAGCAAACAAGGTCATCTCATTAAAGACAGGAAACGCAAACTTACCACTTTCCCCAAATGCTTCCTGGGAAGGTAACGCTCAAGATTCAATATTTTTAAAAACATTCATTAAAGATGGTCTGACCTTTTGATTATCAATGGGGCAGAGCAGGCAACATCTCTGGTTTAACTGTTGCATGTCTTCCTTTTCTGATAACTCTCAATTCTCAGTCACTTATCACTCATTCATTTGTTGAACTTCTTAATCCTGTTAAGGTTTACGCACAACTCACACATAGAGGCAATTTGGAACAGGTAATTAAGCTAATGTGCACATCACTGAACTCTGGGATGAAACCAGAGTACCAGCAGGAAACCTTTGCGAGCACGAGGAGAACATGTAAACTCCACACAGAAACACCTGAGACTTGGACCCAGGACCTTCATGCTGTGAGGCAAATATGCTAACCACTATATCACTGTGCTACCGAAAATACAATTCAAGGGCAAGAAATGCAATTGCTTTAAAACAAAACATGAACATTTGGTAATTGATTACACAAACTTTGATCCCCACACAGCAGCTCACTTGGGATGTTGAAATAAGCCTCAGGTGGTGGTGATGACATGTAGGAACCGGTACTACTTTTATACAGTATTTGCGAATGTCTCAGGCATTTCACACAGTTTCTGCTATCGCTTTGTGGGGCCGGTGGCATAGTGGTTAGGGTGCTGCGCTCATGCTTTGGGAGGTTGTGTGTTCATATCCCAGTTCGACTCCCATTGAGACCCTCACTGTGCTAATACCCCTGGGCAAGGTCTTAACCACAAGTGTGCCTCTGTTCATCCAGCAGTATAACTGGGTACCAGTGAAAATATACTGGAAAGGTAACCTGTAATGGACTAGCGTCCCATCCAGGAGGAGTTGTACTCCTAGTTGTTTCACGGTATGGAAACCGGGGATAAGCACCGGCCTGATTAGACACTATGGCTCGGGTGTAAAAATCCCAAAGAACTTTACCTTTACATGCTATCGCTGTGGGTTTTGCAGAATGGCCGCCATATTGCTTCATGGGATCACTGTTTATAAAATAATTAATTAGCTCAGTATTATGCTTCCTCAAAAAATAGGATTCCTTTTTCATCTTGAAATGTTTTGTTTAATGCCAAGAGTCTACATTTGGACACAGGAAGCCAAAAAAGTGTAATTATAATGCACTACCTATTTCAGTTGGACACAAATGGTTTACTCCTGCCACATTCAGCTTTCAGAAAAAATAGCTCTCAGTGCACTGCACCCGAGGGTATTTTTGAAGAGTGTAAACCACCAGATCTAGCCAAGAGAGTCATAAATGGCCTCAGTTTTGTGAGCTAAGCGGGCAGACTGTGGTTTTTTGGTTGGTTTAAAAAAAAAAAAAAAAAATTTTTGCTACTTCTACAGTTTTTTTAGTGTAAAATCTTTGACTGATAGAAGTTTCATGTTAATAAAATATAAGTCTATGGGAGTGACTTCAGGAAAAATTAAAGAAAATTAAAAAACAATTGTAAATTGAAAAGGTCGTTGTGAACTTGTAGTATGTTTCAGACACATTATTAAAAGCACCTTCCTTCATATCAGGATCTCATTCATCGTCCCCTGCCCTATTATTATCCATAAAAAGCTTATTCTTGACCTTCTGGCTCTTCCATGAGAACTGGCTGTGTTCATCCTCAGGCTGAAATCAAAGCCAGACGCTTGTGTGTCTTGTTTCCTGTTATCTGATAGCATGGTTCTTTTGGACAATTTGATTAAATCAAGACTCCAGCACACCACAAGCCAACCAGTATCCCAGAAGCCTCACCCACTGCTGACACATGAAAGCAGAGGTTTACAGCTAGTGGTCCATATCCAGGATACAAGTATGAAAAAATTCAGTTCATTTTCTGTAACTGCTTAATCCTGATTAGGGTTACGGGGAGGCTGGCGCCCATCCCAGCCGACTCTGCGCGAGGGCAGAGAACACCCTAGACAGCTCGCCAGGCCATCACAGGGTGGAAACACGCTGACGGCTTCGCAGCTGCTCTTTACGAAAGTCAGCAATGATTCTTGTACATGAACCTCTCACCATAGACAGTGAGAGACATGGCCGGCCTTTGCTAACCCAGTTAGCTGCACTGAGGGGCAACGTCAGCATTTCATTTCAGTATTTATATCTCGAGTTGACGTTGTATTATTATTATAACACTGGGGACAGTAACAACCTTGAGGAGAGTGGGACTCAAACCCCCGACCTTAGGATCAGCGATCCAGTGCCTAGTCTATATTACAGCTTCAAGAAAAACTGTTTTATTTACTTCATTCATTTTACTTAGACCAGCATACTCCGTTCAGTTCATTTTCTGTAACCGCTTCATCCTAATTAGGGTCGCGGGGAGGCTGGTGCCCATTCCAGCCAACTCCGGACGAGGGCAGAGTACACCCTGGACAGCTCGCCAGGCCATCGCAGGGCAGAAACACACCGACGGCTTTGCAGCTACTCTTGTCGAAAGTCAGCAATGGTTCTTTTACATGCCTCACATCATAGACAGTGAGAGACATGGCCGGCCTTTGATAACCCAGTTAGCTGCACTGGGGGGGGGGGGGGGGGGGGAGTGACAACCTTGTGGAGAGTGGGACTCCAACCCCCAACCTTTGGATTAGCGATCCAGCGCCTTATACCACTAGACCACCACTGCCCCTTATCAGCATACTCATTATTGATTTTTTTTATTTTTTTTTTATTTCATTGAGCCATTATTACCTTCTGGCATTCTAACAAGTTTACAAATGTAAAACAGAAGCAAAACATTACAACCTTTGCTTTTACATGATATATTTAATGTCTCAACATTAATGCTTCATGGTGTCTGAAGACAGATAGACTACTGGAACTTTATGATGAGCACTGCTGGTGCTACCTCCCTCAAATCTTTTACTAGCATTAGGGAAAGGTTGTATATAATAATAATAATAATAATAATAATAATGTTTCCCCTTTGCATACAAAAAAGATGTGATGTGAGATGTGAAAAGATGTGAACTTCATCTAATTTTAATGTTAATGTGGGTTCGTTTTACTTACATCAACTACATTTTAACTATGATTATTTATAATTTATGTTTATAATTTCTTTGGTAATGCTAGCATAGACGAGCATCAAGTACACCATCCAAAGAAAATCGTTTAGCAGCAAATGGTAATCGAGTTCTCATCATTATATTAGCATACAATTGTAATGCTAGTCATGTACAAGACACACAAACTGATAGCATTGAAATGCTTCCGGGCAGGGTGCCTAGTAGTAACTGCATTTTATTAGTAAAAGTTTAACCTTTTTAAAAAATCATGGCAGACGCAGGTGAGCTCTGCGTTTACATGTACACCAATAGCTCTCGGTGTGTTTTTGCCTTGTGATGACCTGGCGAGCTCTCCAGGATGTACTCTGCCCTCGCCCAGAGTCGGCTGAGATGAGCCCCTGAGTTAGGCCCTTCACTCTCAATTACTGTTGTATAAAAAAATGATGCAGTAGGCCCCTGTTTTTCGTAATGGTTTGTTTCCTGCCCCTCCCACGAATCATGAAAATCCGTGAGTTATTGACGTGGTTTTAAAACCCTATGTATGATATTACATGCCCGGAAATATGCTTCGTAAACACATTCTATAGACAGTCTTACTCATTAATGCAGTAAAATGTAGTAATGATTCAGAAAAAACTTTTACATTTTGTAATGTGATAATATTTATGAATAAATGAAGCACTTAGTCTGCTTACCAGAAGCTGGAGAAGATGCGGGGCGTTTGAGTGACATCATAGGGCTTAAATAATCATTAAAAACACACTTAAAAAGTGAATTCACAATTCAAGCAATCATGTTGATGACGTGTGTGCAAAAGAGGAAAAAAAAGAGATGTACACATCTTCTGCAACCAATCAGCAGGAGAGAGAGAAACAAACGCTCACAGCCATTGGCTAAATTTGAATCACGTGCCAGTTACTTCCGGGTTTGTTGCCAATGCGGGAGCGCGAGCGCTGAACCGTGAATGGTCAATGGCTTACTGTAACTGCTCTGAATGAGAGCATCTGCCAAATGCTGTAGATGTAAATAATTTTCCTAAATCAGATTTGATGGATGTAATTATGTTCTTCCTGTTTTGTTTATTTTCTTTTTAAGACTGAAGGAATTTGTTTTGGTTTGAAATCCCTGCTGAAAGGTTTAACTTCTAATAGCAAATGTTTCATGAAAGATTCATCGAAGGAGCCATTGAGGCAGATGCTACGATTAGGAGAGCTTTCTCCACATAAAACTTTTATACTCTGATGTTTGGGGAAAGGGAAATAACCTCAAAACAGCTTTTGGATTTTGTGATCAAAGGCAAAATTGAGCATAAATTACTCTTTATTTTACATTAGTTGAAACCTGATAATGTGTTTATCCTTTTAAAAGTAAGAACTCCTGAGATTTTGGCTGATTCGAGTAATGATATGTCAGATTTTCTAAAAGAAAGAACAGAAAAGGAAAAAAAAACCCATGCCATTCCAGTCTGTGGTGAAATGACAGCCGAGTCATTGAAGAAAATATAGATGTGTTGTGAATGACTCAATAACATACAAGATACAGAGAGGCAAACACTTCAAACTCTCAAAGTGGATTTCTCTATTTGTGATTGTTTGAAAGGTCTGGGAAAGCCATGAATAAGCTTGATCCTATTCAAAAGTCTAAGCGTGTTGAGTTTTACTGCCTTTCAGATGCCAGCGAGGTTCCTCAATGTGTGGAGACAATGGCCATATGCTGCTCCAAATTACAGCGAGTCTTGCCAGCTCCTCCATCTGACTGCCAGACATCATTGTGAACAAGGACAGCACTGTTATTGACCATGTTGACGGCTGGAGATTTTAAAAGCTGGGTGGGGGGGATTGACCTGAAACAGTTTTACTCATACTTGTGGCTGACTTCGATTGTAACTGTTGTTCGAACTGTGCAACACTTTGTCCTCACATAATGAGAAATGCAGCACGGTGTGCGTGGAATGAGACTGGATCTGTCACCTAAATAGATTGCAGAGGCCAGATGGAGAAGTGGACGGTATAAACTTGAACAAACAGAGGGAAGCTTACAGGCATCTTAAAAAACTGTGAAATTGGTCATGCGCTTTATAAAAGGTCAGGTTAGATCATGCTTTGCAAAAAAAATAAATAAATACAAAAAAAAAGACACGAGAACCTGCTGGCCAAAGCTGACTGTCCAGACAAAGCATACACGAAACGCAATGGTAAAGCATTTCCAATCATCGCTCTCGGCCGCTGATGTGAGAAAACATTGAAGTGAAGAGCTATTTTAAGTTGTAAACTTTATGGGCAGTGGTGGCCTAGTGGTATAGGGCATTGGATCGCTGATCCTGAGGTTGAGGGTTCGAGTCCCACTCTCCACAAGGTTGTCACTGCCCCCCCCCCCCTCCAGTGCAGCTAACTGGGTTATCAAAGGGCGGCCATGTCTCTCACCGTCTATGGTGAGAGGGTCATGTAAAAGAACCATTACTGACTTTTGATAAGTGTAGCTGCAAAGCCATCAACGTGTTTCTGCCCTGCGATGGCCTGGCGAGCTGTCCAGGGTGCACTCTGCCCTCGCGCTGAGTCGGCTGGGATGGGCGCCAGCCTCCCCGCAACCCTAATTAGGATTAAACAGTTACAGAAAATGAACTGAACTTGATGGCTGTACACTGTGTGTTGTTTTTGAGCAGATTTGTGGGTTCACACACCAAAAAGAACTAGGCAAAGTTTTTTGACAGGATAATTGAAAAAACCTTACCTACCTTCTACTGGTACAGTGATACCTCAGCTCACGAACATAATTGGTTCCCTGAAAGTGTGTGTGAGGCGAAAAGTTCGTCTTCCGAACATTTATTTCCCATAAGAAACCATTAAAATGAGAATAATCCGTTCCCAGGTCCCCATAAAACATAATTTTCTACTAAATAAGCCTTAAAACTACACAAAAATATACCTTATTTTATGTATAATAAATGTGCTATTGTATTGTAATTAAAGAAATAAACTCTACTGTATAATAAAGTCGTTTTATTTACCTTTGTGATGGTAGTTGATGGCTTGATGGAATGGAGTGGGAGGAGGAGGGAGGGAGGGACTTACTGTTTGGAAGGAGAGTCACCTTCCATAAGGACTGTAGGTAACTCAACCTGTGGTGGGGTCTTTTTCGGTCCCATAATAGCAAAAGTACACTCAATATGGTCCAAAATGTCTATCAAACACAAACCACGTCCGCACTCAAAGAAAGGGGGTGACGAACTGGGACGCCGTGAGCGTGCGTCAGCTTCTCGTGGCCGCCACCGTGGCACTGTTCGACCACGTGGTTTGGTTCGTCCACCGAAAACTAGTTCGTCAGCAGAGACTATATGCTCGCGAATTTAATGTTCTTGAGGCGAAAAGTTCGTGAGCTTAAGCGTTCGTCAGCGGAGGTTTTACTCTACCTAGATTTAGGGATCTGAAGTGCCTACCAGCCCACTAACCCAGTCAATATCTTTTGGCCTGCCAAGGACAGGAATAATGTAATTCAACAATACATCGGATTTCCTCAGAGTACTCTGGTTTACTCCCAAAGTCCAAAAACATGAACATCAGGAACATTTTAACCATTCCAAAATGCCATTAGGGGTGTGTGTGTGTGTGTGTGTGTGTGTGTGTGTGTGTGTGTGTGTATGATTGATTGCGTGTTCTGGCCCTGCAGTGGTCTGGTGATCTGCTCAGGGTGTACCTGTAAGAAACCATCTTCTCTAGGCTTTACAAGTTCTTAGTTTCCATTGATGCGTAAAAGACCAAGCAGATTCAACCAGTTTACAATATAGTAATTAATAAATTAATTAATCAATCAGAATCATTACAATACATGTGGATGCATTTCACAAAGTCTGAGTCGATCCATCTTTGCCAGCAGTCAGATGATATGAACCCCATATTCTCCAGGGTCCCAAGTCTTTATCCTCTTTGGGGTGTTTCCATCCCATTCGTCTTCTGGTTTTATGTGTGTGTGTGTGTGTGTGTGTGTGTGTGTGTGTGTGTGTGTGTGTGTGTAAATACGCATGAAATAGAATCTCCATTCAAACTGATGCTCTGCCTCACATATAACGTTAAACCATCATATGTCTGCGGCCAAGCACGCTCAAGACACGGCATAATTAAAGCATACTGTACATCATTACACAGATGCGAAGCAAAACAACACGCTCGATAAAAGTTGGCAGATTTACACAGTCGAAGACCGTCTTGTTCCTATGAAAGAATTTGGGAATATTTCTTTTTATGCCCGTTAGCTTGTCTGAAACTAAGAGAGTGTTTAATGCTTTGTTTCATGGAATTTGTTCATGTTTTACAAAAATGCAGCATGGATACAGAAAAAATACAAAAGACTGCATATTAATACAACTCTTATAAATTGCTCCACCTCTGCCTGGAGTCAGTTGGGAAAGCAGTTCAGAAACTGACATGGAAAGAAAGCTGGAGTATAAAATGATATGATGACTCGTGAAAAGCTGGGGAGACCATTATCATAAACATTTGCATTGTTTTATTCAGGATTTGTCAGGAGGGGTTTCAACCAGGATTGTCAACACACACACACACACACACACACACACACACACACACACACACACACACGGTGAAATATATGTTGAACTTGCCCTGTGTGGTGTATTATGCATTCTTGCGGTGTAGTGTGTTACCACTGGGCTCCACAAACACAAACTCCAACTCAGGCTTGATCTCCCTAGAGCTGGCCAAGTGGGTTTGTGGGTGGCTGGCGGGATGGGAAGTGAAAAGAGACAGAAAGGGAGGGGAGATATTGGGATAATCCCTCAGCACTAGATTACTGAATTTATCTGAATTTTTTTTGTCCCCCTTCTTGATGTGATGTAAATAGAGTTTTTAAAACCACATTAACGTGCCATTACTGATGGTTCATTTTCTGCACTGTGATGCTGTAGGCGTCTGTGTGCTGTTCATTAGTTTTGTGTGTGTGTGTGTGTGTGTGTGTCCTCAAGAGAGTTTAGACCGTTTTATTGTGCGGTATTATGTGAAAAATGTTCTTGCTTCCTCACTCGATCATGTGTCGAGAGCAAAAGATGTTCCAGGGCTCATTTTGTGTGAGTGAGTGTGCCTTCTGACTGAATTTGCATTGTGTTCACAGTGAGTTTGTGGCCTGGTTAATGGAGATTGGAGAAACAGATAACCCTGAGGAGGGCGTTCATCTAGGCCAGGCTTTGTTGGAGAATGGCATCATCCACCATGGTAAGTAAATATGCTAATATGAATTAAGTTTATTTGTAAAAACTGATTTTACTAATTTGAATCAAAGAGAGGTTTATATTTTAGATACAAACTTCATCTTGAACTCAGATTGTCAGATTTTCAAAGTCTGGATTTATGGTTCTTGGTGTTTGATTGCACCAGACTTAAAAAATAAAAAAAAAAAAAAAAAAAAAAAAATATATATATATATATATATATATATATATATATATATATATATATATATATATATATATATATGCAAAGAACAGAAACAAACAAAATAATAAAAAATGAAATAAACTAAAACAAAATTAGACTATGACTACAAATGAAACGACAATTCAGAATTAATTATTAAAAACAAAAGGCAGACAAATCTGAGTCAAGGCGATGTGCATGCAACTTGTTAGTGCAGTGCTCCTCAAATACAGTAGTGAAACATGATTCATGGGGAACATGCGTTTTTGGAATAGTGTACGAGAATTAAGTGTAATTGCATCTCCACTTCAATAGTTGGCAGTGGTGTTCTCATTGTCGCGCTATGGTATAGCGGTTTTTCATACGAGCAAACGACATGAAGTGCAGTAAACAACCCCTCAAGAAACAGCACGGAAAAATTTCTAA
Source organism: Plotosus lineatus (assembly GCA_024760905.1). Taxonomy (NCBI): domain Eukaryota; kingdom Metazoa; phylum Chordata; class Actinopteri; order Siluriformes; family Plotosidae; genus Plotosus; species Plotosus lineatus. The sequence goes on along the minus strand of CM045734.1, from coordinate 26,168,774 downwards.
CAGGAATGAAGAGAAAGGTGGAGGTGGAGAGAGACAGAGTTATTAAGACATAAATGAGTTTAAATAAAGATGTATTTTTAATTTTTTTTATTTCGGGCACATTGGTGCACTTTAAATCTTTTCTGTTACAGATTAAAAATGTGAATGAAATTTTTCTTTATTGTAAGTTGAGCTATATTTCTTTCTTTCTTTTGTTCTTAATGTGAGATGAAAATGTTGAGGTTCTCTCTGGGAGTAACGAGGATGGATAGGATCAGGAATGAGTACATCAGAGGGACAGCACATGTTAGATGTTTTGGAGACAAAGTCAGGGAGGCTAGATTGAGATGGTTTGGACATGTACAGAGGAGGGATAGTGAGTATATTGGTAGTAGGATGCTGAGGTTGGAACTACCAGGCAGAAGGTCTAGAGGAAGACCAAAGAAAAGATTTATGGAATTGGTGAAGGAGGACATGAAGGTAGTTGGTGTAAGAGTAGAAGATGCAGAAGATAGGGTGAGATGGAGGTGGATGATTCGCTGTGGTGACCCCTGAAGGGAACAGTCGAAAGAAAAAGAAGATACAATGTTATGCAGAGGTGTAATACTATTTATAGTTGCTCCTGGGGTGGTGGTGGTGGAGGTGGGGGCATGAAATGTTTTTTTTTTTTTTTTTTTTTCTTCCTAGGGGGGGCGCCACAGAAAATAATTGAGAAGCACTGCTTTAGACTGTAGGAGGAAACCGGAGTACCCAGAGGAATCCCACACAAGCACAGTGAAAACATATAAACTCCACCCACAGGAACGCCCTGAGCACAGGACTCAAACCCAGTGCTGTGAGGCCTATATGTGCTAATCATTACATCACAGCGCCACCTCTTTAACAAGCCAGATAATACACCGTAAGAAGATGGATGCAAAATAACTTAATTCTCGTACACCATTCCAGAAAAGCATGTTGCCCAGGGTCATACACGCACCCCCCCACACCCCCCCGGCATCATACCGCACCCCCCCCCCCCCCGGCATCATATCAGGCGTGCCCCACTATTTGAGAACCACTGGTCTAAAGACATGCACAATTGGGCTAGTGGACTGTTCCAAATTGCCTTAGGTATGAGTGTGAATGTTTTTTTGTGTGTTGGGGGGGTTGACCCGTGATGGTCTGGCAAGCTTTTCACAGTGCACCTTACCACTGCCAAGTTTTTGCTGAGACCCTGCAACCATAATAGTAGGATTAATCGGTTCAGCAGAAGCCAGTGAGTGAGAGTCTCTTCTTAAACATCTGCTTTTTCTGAGCTTGTCTCCCAGCTGCATCTTTTTGTTTGGAGCTCTTCCTCTAGCTCTGAGAGCTGAATGTCTCCTATATGACATTGTTTATTTAAAGAGGAACAAATATTCACCTCTTCACACCCTGGAGTTTGTTTACTTTGGGTGGAGGGGGTGGGGTGGGGGGTGGGGGGGTGGGGGGGGATACTGTGTGACCTGTAAATCACCTGCAAAAAAAAAAGACAACAGATTGTGGAGGTTTTATTAATATGTGACTCTGCATGGGAAAATCATGGATAAGTTGCCAGCTGTAATTTTGTGCTGTGGGTTCATTAAAGTGATGGAAGCTAAATTTTTCTTGCTAAATTATCATGTATTACGAATAAATCCAAAGTATAAAGAATTTTATTGAAATACTGTTCAGTTGGAATTTTGTAGGCAACTGTAAGAAACAACCGGACGCGCTTTCCCATCTCCTGAGCTTGATTTCATTCCCTAACAGAGTCGTCAAAGGCAGAACACAGTGTTTGGATTGTGAAAGGCCCGATTTGTACACATTTCTACACTACTGGTCCGTGTTTAGTAATTCTGATTTAGTTTGAAACCACGTTCGCCCGGAGCACTTTATCCACGACAAACATGATCAAAACCCCCTCGCATCATCTCCCGCCGGCCTGTTCTTTAGTTTGTCTTATTTTTTGAAAGAATCATTCTTCTACTGTTGAAGTGTAGATTTTTTTATTGCTCGGAGTTTTTTATACGAAGCTCCGTTACTGCTGAAAGCGAGGAATTGTAAGCACGCTTTCCATCCACCAAAAAATGAAAGCATGTGTTGGGACTCACGGAGCTCAGCAATGCACAGATTTCAAAGTCACTGTCGGAAACGGGGAGTTTCTATGAAAGCAGATTTCACCCCTCAGAACTCACTGAGGCAGTGAGAGAATATTTTGGAGATGACAATCACAAATCGAAGGTTTTAGCAGCGATGATGATGATCAACCTGTAGCAGCGGAAAATGTTGCTGATGAGGAATACATGGAACCTGGTGAGTGATTGTGTGTGTGTGTGTGTGTGTGTGTGTGTGTGTGTGTGTGTGTGTGTGTGCGCGCATGACTTCATGGAAGTGTTTTTATAAGAGGAAAATAAACCTTTATATTTGCATTAATCATAACTATAATATCTTTCCTGTGTGTTTTCAGCTGACGAGGCTGTAGGTTGTGATGCGTCCGCCAGGCATTTGTAGAGCAGATCTCTGCTTCAGCACAAACGCAAAATCAGATCTACCTGCAAACTGAACGATTTCCAAGTACTAACTGAGTGTAACAAGTAACTGAGTGGCTTCCCAACGTTTTCGGAGTCTTTTCTGAAATTATAGTGCATGGTTTATTCTTGGAAAAATTACATCAATTTTTAGAAAACTTTGACTCCAATTTTCTCAAAATTGGGCCACCACTTGTCTCAAAATCTCAAAAGCTAATAAAGGTCATTAAAATCTGTTTTTTGCATCTTATTAAAATGCAATATTAATACCTTTTTTTTTTAAATGTATTTTTTTATTTTATTTTGTCCCTTATCCATGATTTTCTAAAGCAGCGTCACATATCTTCACATGTGTCGGATGTGTCTGGATGGTGAAACTGTTGGTGAAATTAATTGTTGTAAAGAGGCTTCATAGTGCAGAAACAGATCTGGGTGTAGAAGCGCTCGGTCAGTATGGGGTGTCTCCGAGTGTTTATGGTCAAGACAGAATCTGCTGATTCAAAAACAAAAACAAAAAAACTGTCTGTGGTGAAACCATTGTTCATTATTTTTTAATGAATTAAAGCTATTTCTTTTCCACTACTTTTGAAATCTAAAAACTTATAGGCCATTGCATGGAGTTTCATTGTATGATGTGGGATTGCAATATGATGATCATTTCCTTTGTCACTTTAGCCTAACCCTGAAATTTGTGTCTGTACTTCTACCTCAGTCACCGACAAGCACCAGTTCAAACCCGATCCGGTGCTCTATCGTTTCCGTTATGACGACGGAACGTACCATCCGCGCAGTGATATGCAAGATGTCATCTCCAAGGTAACATCACAAAACATCCCACAATTTTGGTTTCTTTGCAAAACAGCAGCCTTGATTATTAATGAGTGTTCTTTATCTCTATCTTCTGGCCTTGCCTCAGGGTGTAAGGCTGTTCTGCCGACTCCACAGTCTCTTCACACCAGTGATCAGGTTAGAGACCTGCTCTCTCAGTTCAGCCTCATTACGTGTGTGTGTGTGTGTGTGTACGCATGTGTCAGTGCAATTGAAATCCTGCTGCTACTCATTCCTCTCTAAATATAGCATTAGGACACTGCGCTGCAACTAAAATGCCTTTTAACATAAAGAGGTGAACTGGAAAGTATTTTATTTACTTCAGATTTCCTTACCATGCATTCCTGTGTATGTTGTTTTGTTTCCTAAAGGTTCTTATGGTCTGTCTGTCTTCCTTTCGGCTTTTTCCCTTTTACTCGGGAGTCGCCACAGCGAATCATCTGATTCACACGTTTGATTTGGCAGAGGTTTTTACATCAGATGCCCTTCCTGTCCACAACCCTTTTTAGCAAGGGACAGAAACACCCTGACGACTTTGCAGCCTACTCTTTACGAAAGTCAGCAATGGTTCTTTTACATGAACCTCTCACCATAGACAGTGACAGACATGGCCCGCCTTTGATAACCCAGTTAGCTGCACTGGGGGGGGACAGTGACAACCTTGTGGAGAGTGGGACTCGAACCCCCAACCTTTGGATCAGCGATCCAACGCCCTATACCACTAGACCACAACTGGCCCCTAAAGAACCTAAAGGTTCTTATGGTAATAGTGTAAAATCCCATTAGACCAGAAGTGATAATATAATTCTAAGATTCCTTTTAAAAAGTACCACTTCAATTATTTTAATGCTATACATATCTCCAGGCCGTTTATTCTAGTCTTCAGGTTGTAATTCTGACCACATCTGCTACAAACATCCATTTATTCATTCATTTCTGAAGCTGCTCAGTCCTAATTTAAGTCGCAAGGAGGTTGGCGCCCATCTCAGCTGACTCTGGGTGAGGGTATACCCTGAACATCTTGAAAGGCCATTGCAGGGCGAGCACACATACTGTACAACCATTTACACTTACACCAATACAGGGATCCCTCGCTACTTCGCACATCAATTCATGCAGCTTCAGTGCATCGCGTTTTTTTTTTTTTTTTTTTTTAAATATTCATCGAATTAAAAAAAATAAGGAAATTAAAGAAGAATAGAAAAGTTAAGAAAAATGCCTCAAAAACAAGGCCAATTATGCAAAAAAAACCCCAACCCAAAACCTCCCATCAAAACTAGCTACATTTTTGTGAGGTGCACATCTGAGTGTGTGCATGCACGCACATGTCTGCATGTGTGTGTGTATTTATATTTTATTTACATCTTATTCATTATTTTTCAGTGTTAGTTATTATAAGCATTTATAGCATACATATATTTACCGGGGATTTAGCTCAGTTGGTAGAGCATCCACTTTATGTTCCGGAAGGTCGAAGATCGAATCCAGCTGCGTCATACCATGAGACATTAAAATTTGGGAGTTGTTCCTTCCTGCTTGACACTCGGCATCAAAAGGATATAACAACACAACAACTGGTGCCATACAGTGGTGACGGGTACCCGGAGCACTGGGGTCTCATGTGCATTGAGCATACGTGTGTATGAAATTGCACTATATAAGCATCCACAATATATTATAGCATTGAATATGTATTTATTACATGTACGTATACGTCAGTCAGGGGGGAGTTGGGGAGTTGATCCTACTTCGCGGAATTTGATGGTCGTGGGGGATCCCTGTACTTGGGGAAAATTTGAAACAGCCACTCAGCCTACTTTGCATGTTTTTGGACAGTAGGAAACTGAAGTACCCAAAGAAAACCCACGCAAGCCCAGGGAGAACCAGCAAACCTCACACAGAAACGCCCTGAGACCAGGCATTGCACCCAGGTCTTCTTGCCATGAGGTGAATGTGCTAACCACTGCAACACCTGCTACAAACCTGCTTCTTAAAAATTTAATTATGAACAACTCTCGGTAAACAATAAATAAACATTCATAGGTAAATAATAGTGGTTAAATTATTAATGTCTATTTATTGTTTACCGAGAGTTGTTTTTGTGTTAGGGTGGCACAGTGGCATAGTGGTTTGCACATCCACCTCACTGGAAGAAAGTCCTGAGTATGAGTTGTGTCCTTGTGCCTTTCTGTGGATGTTCTCCCTGCGCTTGCATAAGTTTCCTCTGGGGACTCTGGTTTCCTCCCACAGTTCAAAGACATGCACATTTGGCTAATTGATTGTCTCAAATTACCCCTCAATGTGGATGTGGATGTGAGTGGTGCGTGTTGCCCTGGGATGGTCTAGCAAGATGTTTAAGGTGTTCCATGTGAACTGCGATAGGCTCTAGCCACCCTGTCACCCAAAATAATAGTACAGTATAGAAACGAGTGAGTGCATGCTTTAGTATTAGGGTACATTTTAATTCAGATTTTTATGCTAGCTATCCTTAGCTTTTGTTTATGACTGATTATCTATGAATCCTATATCCTTATTCAGCTGAGTAAATAAAGCGAAATGCTTCCAGCTGCAAACTGATATGAGCCAACTGTCTATCTGCCTGCATTATAGTGTTAAAAAAGTGTACCGATGTTTTAAAACACTGCCAAGTGCACTTCCCATTTTCAGTGTGCATGCAGACTCTTCAAGAAACAAAATTCCGCTTCCTATGCTTTTCCCAGTTGAACGATGAGGTGTTTGGGAACCGATAGAACACATATCTCAACAATGGTGTTTTTCATTCATATGGCTGGTGTGATGAACCAGTCATGCAATTCTGTGTGTATGTAGCCACAGGGAAGCAACAAACACTGTTTCTGTTCAGGAGAGTCATTAAACACAATGTAAGTGCAATTAAGCAAACACTTGAGGCCTATAAGTTATCAATCTCTTTCTATCATTGAGTCTTTCTCTGTGCCTAACATTAGCGGACGATACAACAGGTGTGGTGAGAGGCTGTGGGACGCTCATTAAGCATAGCTAATTAAATTTCTTTTGCTTGATGCAATGCTAATAGAGCCTCGAGGCACTTTTTTTTTTTTTTTCAGTGGCTACACACATTCTCCACTAAGACACACCAGCTGTGATTGGGAAGGAGTGTGCACTATGTTTTTGTTTTCCAATCAGTGAATTTCCTCACCTGCAAAAAAAAAGCATGAAATTGCTAAATGTGCAATAATATGTATTCATTCATTCATTTTCTCAACCACTTAGTCCTAATTAGGGTCATGTGGAGGCTGACACCCATCTCAACCGACCGTGGGCGAGGGGCAGAGTACACTCTGAACAGCTCACCAGAGCATCACAGGGCAGAAACACGCTGATGGCAACTTGTTTCAAGCGTCAGCAATGGTTCTTTTTAAATGCTTTTCACAAACAGTGAGAGACATGGCCAGTCCTTGATGAACCAGTTAACTGCACAGGGGGACAACAGTGACAACTTGATGAAAGTGGGGCTCGAACCCCTGATCTTCGGGTCAATAAGTCAGCACCTGACCATCAGGCCACCACTGCGTCTGAATACAGTGTATTTTAACACAACATTGTCTCAATTAGTGTAAACTGGGTTAGAAAGGTTTGCTAATCCATGCTAAGTGAATCACATTGTTTTTAATTATTTAGCAATGCAGAGACTTATTTTGAGAAGTAAACACTTTCTGTGAGTTAAATGTGGCTCTTGCATATTCTTTTGTCCCATTTACATTATCACTATGCTTTTACCTTGTCTCTAAAACACATAGCTAGTTCATAGCTCGCTAAATAAGGAGTTAGCCATGAGAATTAGCTCATGCTTTCTTGTCATATTTTTCATATACAGTTCTGTGCAATATTTATATTAAATTAAAGATCTCTATATAAAAACTCGATAAAACACAGTAAAGTATTAGGTGTGGTGACTTTTTGTCTAAAACTAGATTAGTAGAAGTACAGTAATCGACTAGGTGTCTTACAGAACCAGCCAAAGTTCTGCCGGAAATGTTGACTGTCACACTTGATTGTTTTATCTGCATGTAAATCACAACAGCGATCATTATATTTTTTACTGAAAATTGGTCTCTTATATGTAATGCAGGGATCCCTCACTTTCCGCAGTTAATTGGGACCGAGATCCCACGCGACCACCAAATTCCGCAAAGTAGTATCACCCGCACTCCACCCCCCAACTGACATATATGTACATGTATATGTGTATATAATATCAATAACATATTCAATGCTATAAATGCTTACAATAACAATTAAACATTAAAAAGTAATACATAGGATGTAAATAAAATATAAATACACACACATACAGACGTGCGCGCGTGCACTCGGATGCGCACCTCACAAAAATGTAACTAGTTTTTGATAGGAGGTTTTGGGTTGTTTTTTGTTTTGTTTAGGTTTTTTTTTGTATAATTGGCCTGTGCAAAGTAGCGAGGGATCCCTGTAACCTGCTTTCTTTATTGACATCCTGTATAAGCATTTTTATGAAGTGTGTAATTTTGTACTGGGGACCTAATGTATGGAAAGCCAAAGTTTTTTGTACTGACTTTGCTAGCACACAGATAAAATAAAAATCTATAGCAAAGTTTATACTAAAAAAAATAGGGTGCCTAAAACATTTGCACAATACTGTATATTCATTAAGCTGATTGTAAATGTTAAAAATATGATTTTTATAATATAATTATGAATTTCAAATCTAATGTGTAAGTATGCAGGAAAGTAAGGAGTGTGTGTGTGTGTGTGTGTGTGTGTGTGTGTGTGTGTGTGTGTGTTATAGATCACTGTCTGCTCATGACATACATTACTGTGTAATTCAGTGTATGTGCCTCGTACCGTATTTTCTATTTCTCATGCAGCCTTTTCTGGATTGCATTGTAATTAGCAAGAAAATCCTGGTGGAAGGCAAACACCAGAGGTGGCACAGGTCCAAACAAAATCCACAAAAGAAGTTGTAAATCCAGTCTTGTCTCAGTCCACGGGCCCCTAAGGTCCCGGAGAGAAAAATCAGCCCTCAGTATGACCCTAGTGTTGACAAAGAAAGATGTGAATAAAAGTACTGAAGCAAAGTCGCGGTCATTATTACACAGGCCAAAAAGGCAATGAGGGGTTCGACTGACCTATTTGTGCCTACTACTTCGGTGGATTACACTGTGCTTGTGCCATGAGTATGGCTGTCCGCTGCATTACAGCCTTCTCTTCATTTGTGACAGGCTAAGACAAATGAGTTATGGTGGTTAAAATATATGGCATTAGTTGAGTAGGAGAATGGGCTCTGTCCAAAACCTCCTGAGAGACTCCGAATACTGTGAGGAAAACTATAGTATGTAAATTAACTGAAGACATTGTGCTGTACTTCATTTCATGGTGAGTTTTCATGACAATGGGACTTACATTAATTTCAGTAGAGACTCGGAATATTGGTATCCACCTTCGTTATGCTGTCACTCGTGGATGCTATATTGACTTGTTCAGGTTTGTTTGTGTATGTATTAGGAAAGGGGGGTTGGGAAGTCCTTTAGCCTTGCTCATGAAGTGTACCTCAAGAGATTTCTGACTTCATGGGAAAATCTCAGCTCCGCTTCATTTTAAATTCCATGGTCGCCCCCCAATCCTCACTCCACACCCACCCCTCAATTCTACCTTCTGACCTCAGCTGGCTAAACGATTGTAAAACTTAACACCACTTTAGCTCTCTATTACCTTTTGATCCCTCTACTTTTTTTAAATTATGGGTCTTTAAGGTAAGTGAATTGCAAGTTAGAAGCTGCCAATAACAACTTAACGTAACTTGGAAATGTTCCATTGTCAGCAATGTGGGTTCCAGAGACGTTGCTATTATAACGCTATAGACTTGCAGTGTAGGAAGGGCAATTAGAAGTATCTAATAATGTTTTCAAATGAATTGGTTGTTAAAGTCTCCAAAGGGATTGGTTGATGTTGGCTAGCATGTTTTATGTGGAAATTTAGTACACCTCAAACAAATTCTGTGTTGTAGTTTTACATTTCTCAGTGTATCTGATTGGACAGTTACTTTACCACTTGACTCGTTTATAACCTGATAAAATTCATTTATTCAGGGATTTTTATCCTTTTGCTTTAAGACTGAGAAGCTGCAATGACATTTATAATTATGATGTGGATGAGAAAAATGGAAAAGCTTTGGCTACAAGTCTTTTTGTAGAAAAATGGAAAGATGATATTAATAACTCCAAGAGAACAACACTTGCTTTATCGCAGGACTGGAGCTCATAGGTTTGAACCCCGAGAGCTCAGGACAGCTAATTGGCCAAGGTTTTTTTTTTTTTTTTTTTTTTTTTTTTTGAAAGAACACTTTCTTTCCTGTTATTCAAAGCAACACTAACCAACCATGGGCTTCTTTGTGCAGATAACTCTTTCTGCTGAGTGTTTTACACCACTTCTGATGTCACATGGAAAAAAAAAAAAAATCAAATTTAATTCGTCCTCTGTTTGGTCACATGCATAGAAATTGTCCATTAATAATCTCAAATGAATGGCTCCATACGGGGACACGTTTTGCTTCGAGGACAGGATGAGGAACTTAAGTTATGATGGACAGCAAGGAAATTGTTTTCAGGACGTAAAAGCCAAGATCAGCTCTCTCAGCCGCCAAACTCAAGAAGTTAAAGCACATAGGGTCATAGGTCAGGTTAGAATAACTTCCCTTCTGTTTGTAAGTATCATAATATTTTTTTTAAATATGCTTTCAGGGATAAAGATTACCATTTAAGAACATACAAATCTGTAGTGATGGCCAACAAGTTGATCGACTGGCTCATAGCACAGGTAGGACCACAGTTCTAATATGTGTATACCATAGACATATTTGCTTTGTATTATCATGATCCAGGAAAGAAAGTAGTAAATGCATCGCCGTGATTAAAGCAATGCAAATGAACTAAAATATGACAAAACAGTGTGGCACAGACTGACCGCAAGCGTTTTTCTGGTAATGATGCGTAAAACAGAAGACTTCCATTTATCATAATTGTGAGTGGTCAAATTGGAAAATAGTAAAAAAACAGAGTGGGTGGATTGTTTTTTCATCGTGCACTGTGAGTGCACTGTCCATTTAAATATCAAATCAGCTTTATAGTCATTTACAGACTTTAATTTTTAGCAGATGGTTCATCTTGCTTGAAAAGCCCGCCATGCAGTTACAATGTGCCATCCACAGTTGTAGTATTCCACTATTATTGTGTATAGCTTTCAAAAAATATCATTAATAAACCTGGAAATACACCAAAACAACAATGAAGGCTCAAAAACAAAAAACAAAACAAACAAACAAAAAAAACCAAACAAACAAAAAAACAGAAAGAAAAAGTTGTATCTAGCTAGATGGCTGGACAGTCTAATAATTCACCAGCCTATTTTATCGTATTATATTTTATATTTTATATTATATTTATATATTATTTATATGTAAATTTACTACCAGCGTAAGGTCAGTTCCTTCTTTATTTAGAAGAAACCAGTAATTGGTGCCCAGTCCAGTGGTGGGTGCTAGTTATCCATTTTACTGCACCAAAGCCACTTTTTTCTCTGATTTTTTTGATATAAAAAGTTCGACTCCTTACAAATAGAAGCATCAAAAATCTTTTACAAAATCAGATCAATACAGGGATCTCTCACTTTCCGCGGTTTAATGCGGACCAAGATCCCCCGTGACCGTCGAATTTTGTGAAGTAGCATCAACCCCCCCTGACTGACGAATACGTACATATATATGTGTATATAATATCAATAAATACATATTGAGCGCTATAAAAGCTTGTAATAACAATTACACATTCAAAAATAATGCATAAGTTGTAAATAAAATATATATACAGTGGTACCTCACTTTACGAAAGTCTCAGTAAATGAAAAATGCAGGCTACGAAACGTATTTTCCTAAAATTTTTGTCTCTAGATACGAAACAAATTCATGTTATGAAAGTGCCATCTTAAAAATTCAAACGCGCCATTGAAACATTAAAACGCACCATTCAAACGTTCAAACAATGCACAAGCTGCTCTCCCATCAATGACTTTCAAACATCCCACCCTGCTGGCCTCCCATTGGCTAGGAGAGATGACGCAGCTACCTCCCATTGCCTATCTCCCAACATTCCGCCCCACTGGCATCCCATTGGCTAGGAGGGATGACGCAGCTCCCTCCATTTGGCTATTATGAGCTGCATCTACCATGATGGTTTTCGTGTAAAGGACAGAATTACTGTTGTTTCATGCTTTATTTCTTGACTCAGGCTTTTAACCTTCCATAAACATTTGTAAGCTTATAACTCTGCTAAGAATAAATGGTCAGCACACGCATGCACGCATGCGCACACACACACACACACACACACACACACACACACACACACACACACACACACACACACACACACATGCGATTTCCAGTGCGAGTGAGAAGAAGAAAGGGGCTCGAGTGATATTGCAAAGGAATATGGCCAAACCCGTCTACCATCGATACGATATTGAAGCAGAAGGTCTTAAAAGCTATGCTTTATAATTTTAAATGGTTTAGGGGGTAGTATTGGGAGCCTTGGAACGAATCACACGTTTTACATGTAAAATGCGGTTCAATTTACGAAAAATGCAGGTTAAGAAAAAGGTGCTGGAACGGATTAATTTCGTAAAGTGAGGTACCACTGTACACACACATACACATACATTTTTATGTGAGGTGTGCACGCACATCTGTGTACGTGTGCGCACACTTTGGATGCGCACCTCACATAAATGTATGTAGTTTTGATGGGAGGTTTTGGGTTGGTTTTTTTTTTTGTTGTTGTTTTTGTTTGTTTGGGTTGTTTTTTTTTGCATAATTGGCCTTGTTTTTGCTGTATTTTCCTTAACTTGCCCCCCCTATTCGTTCTTAATTAAATAGCGAGGGATCCCTATTAGCGATGCCAAAAACTAAATAGGCTGTCCACTGGCAGTAACCGCTAGTCTTGTAAACATATTAACATACGTTTAGACTACTAGCTGTCATATATTGCTGTTACATCCATACAATTATAAAGTGCTTCTGACGGCTGTCATACTTTAAAAATGTAAAAATAATCTGTAAGAATCTTGTTTTAGTTACATTTCTGATGTTTCCATGTTAAATAAGCCTCAAGCTTGATGAATATCTTTGAATAGCTACTCGGTGATATCCACCTCGCCTTCAGTGAATAACTGTTTATCAATTCTTCATTAGGTGAAAATTATAGCAACTTTTTAATTTGTCATGAGCAACTAATATGTCTACTATTAAGATATTTTAAATACAGTTTAAGTAATAGGGTGAAACAGTATTAATCCAAAAAAGATTTGGATGGTTGCATTATCAAGGTAGACATTTTAAATATTGTATTCTGGTAGCATCTTTTTTTTTTTTTTTTTTCTGCATAACATTAAAATAAAACAATCGACGTGCACGTCAGTTCTCTTCATCAGGCTTGTCACTAGATGACCCCAGGTTATAAGTCGACCCTTCTCGGTTGTCGAGTTGTGTTGGATGTGATTGCGTTTGACTTGCATGCCCTAAAGAGGATGTGAGTGTGTGGTAGTTTTATTGTGTTTTTAGCAGACAATGCAAGCTGTCATATTTTCCCACCCTCTTCTTTCAAGGATGACTGTCGAACAAGAGAAGAAGCACTGATCTTGGGGGTGGAGCTGTGCGACAACGGATTCATGCATCATGGTATGAGTGGCAGCTCCTGGCTTTCTCTTTCTTCAAAGGCACACTGTGAGAAAACAAAAGCTCCATTGTGTTCATTGGCTCCGCCCTGTATTATTTTGCCTCCCAAACGGAACCCTACATTCAAGCCAATAATTGCTAATCTTTTCCAATTAACCCAAGTGATCATGAGCTTTAGCATATAATCCTTCGCCATAGCAACTGTTTGTTTACTGAATCCAGGCCTTATATTTAAAGAACAGAGTCATGCTGAGCCAAACTCCACATCATGCGTGACTCACACTTCATTTGTTATTATGTTTTGGACAGATCTGCACCCAACTGCCAACAGTTAGACGACAAATTGCAGAATATATGGATTATAATGACCCCAATAGATTTATTTCCATGGATTGCACCAAATTTGATCACAGGCGTTCGTGTCTATGAGTTATTACACTTGTTTATACTCTATTAAAACCGCTGACGTTATATCAGCTCTTGTTATATGGAGGGAAATCAAGAGAAAAATATTGCTCTCTTTTTTTTTCCTCCTTCTCTGAGTATTTTGCACAAAAGAAAATCACAATTTAGTTTGTGTTGCTCTGGAGACGGGCTTTGAAAAAGACTTGGGTTTTGCTTCGTAGAGTGAAGCTCCCCAACATCCTGACTGGGGGACGGGGCAGAAAAGAGAAAGGGGGTAAGACAAACAGAGGGATTTAGAAGAGAGACACGCACAGAGAGACATAGACAGACAGAGAATAAAAAGATAGATGGAGAGAGAAAAATAAAAAAGAAACAGTGTGAGCGAGAGACAGACTGACACACACACACACACACACACACACACACGCACACTCAGACACATGAGAGACAGACAGAGGGGGGGCAGAGAGAGAGAAGGAGAGAGGGAGAAGAAAAGGGAGAGGGAGAGAGAGGGAGTAGGAAGTGAGAGAGAGGGAGAGAGGGGAGAGGGGAGAGAGAGAGAGGGAGAAAGGGGAGAGGGGGAGAGGAGGAGAGAGAAAGGGAGAGAGGGGGAGAGGGAGGGAGGGGGAGAAAAAGGAGAGGAGAGAAAGAAAGAGAGGGAAAGAGTGAGAGAGAGGGAGAGTGAGAGAGAGGGAGAGTGAGAGAAAAGGAGAGGGCGAGAGAGAGAGAAGGGGCGAGGGAGGGAGAGACAGGGAGAGAGAGAGTGAGAGAAAGAGAGAGACAGAAAGAGGGAGGGAGAGAGAGAGAGGGAGATGGAGAGGGAGTGAGAGAAAGGGAGAGGGAGAGAATGAGAGAGAGAGCGTGAGAGAGAGAGGGGGGGGGGAGAGAGTGAGAGAAAGGGAGAGGGCGAGAGAGAGAAAAGGGCGAGAGAGGGAGAGGGATGGAGAGAAAGGGGGGAGAGAGAGAGAGAGTGACAGAAAGAGGAAGAGAGAGGGAGAGAGGGAGGTAGAGAGAGAGGAGAGGGAGTGAAAGAAAGGGTGAGGGAGAGCAATCGAGAGGGAGGGAGAGAAAGGGAGAGACAGGGAGAAATGAGAGAGGGAGGGAGAGAAAGGGAGAGAGAGAGAGTGAGAGAAAGGGAGAGGGGGAGAGAGAGAGAGAGAGAGAGAGTGAGAGAAAGGGGGAGGGCGAGAGAGAGAGAAGGGGCCAGAGAGAGAGGGAGAGAGAGGGAGAGAGAGAGGGAGGGAGAGGGAGGGAAAGGGAGGGAGAGACAGAAAGAGGCAGAGAGAGAGCGGGAGTGAGAGAAAGGGAGAGGGAGTGAGAGAAAGGGAGAGGGAGTGAGAGAAAGAGAGAGGGAGTGAGAGAAAGAGAGAGGGAGTGAGAGAAAGGGAGAGAATGAGGGAGAGGGGAGAGAGAGAGAGAGAGAGAAAGGGGAGAGAGCAATAGAGAGAGAGAGAGAGGGAGAGGGAGGGGAGAGAGGGAGAGGGGAGGGGAGAGACAGAGAGAGAGAGAGAGAGAGACAGAGAGGGGAGGGAGAGAGGGGGAGGGGAGAGAGAGGGGAGGGGAGAGAGGGGAGGGGAGGGAGGGAGAGGGGAGAGACGGGGAGAGACAGGGGGATAGAGACAGAGAGGGAGAGGGAGAGAGAGAGAGAGACCGAGAGACCGAAGCAGAGACCGAGACAGACATAAATGACAGAGAGGGAGTCCGGAGTTCCTTTCGCCATTTTTTCACAGAAAGTAAAGAATAATGATGATAATAATTAAAGAAAAAAAATCCAATATCTTTTTTTTTAATTTTGTTTTTTTTGTGTTTTAAGAGATCGGAAAAACAGCATTGGGAAATGAACCGCTGTTTCACAGCAACATAACGTAGAAGTTCAAATCGATTTAAAATGGTATTATTAATTGTTAATTTTTGACAGAGTACAAATTGTAAACAAGATGGCAAATTTCTGTAGAATAAATGGCATACAATGCATCTGACCGCTGTTAGAAAATAAGAAAATAAACGGTTGTGAATATTTTCCTATGAAATCAGAGCCTGGAGCATTTTTATTCTTTACTTGCCATCGAAATGCAGAGCGCACTTTAATTCTGATTCTTTCACAGTGTTGGAGAAAAGCGAGTTCAAGGACGAGCCCCTCTTGTTCCGCTTCTTTGCTGATGAAGAGATGGAGGGATCGAATACCAAGCACAAGCCCATGAAGCACGATCTGAAGATAGTCGAGAATGTCATCGCTAAGTCTTTGCTGGTGAGTGATGCATGGCTGGAAGTTCATGCAGCTGAAGGTATTTCCCATGTGCTGCTATGCTGCTCTGTCCAATCACACAGCTCGGCTGATTTGTAGCGTTCTGCGAATTTCAGTTTGGGCCGATGCTACGATGTAGTTCATTTATTATGAATGGCTGCTTCAAAACCAAACCCTTCATTATTCCCATGTATAAAATTTGTTGAGAAGATCGACTTGGCGTGGACACGTGTGCTATCAGTTAAATTCTGGAGAGATGCAGAACAACAATAATGATGGAATTTGAAAAAACAAAACATTCAGTAGTTGCAATTATACAATAAATTTTAACAACAGTTTTCAGATCATTAGTTGGATTTAGGTGGCTCGGCGGTGTACTGGTAAGCAGGTCCACTCGTATCAAGAAGGTCCTGGATTCAAGTCCTGGGCTCACGTGTTTTTGTGTGGTTTGTATCTGCTCCCCGTGCTGGCGTGTTTCCTGTGAGTACTGTGGTTTCCTCCCATGGTTCAAAGATGCACATTGGGCTAAACTGACCCAGATTTGAGTGTGTGTTGCACTGAAATGGTCTGGTGATCGGTTCAGGGTGTACCCTGCCTTTTCCCAGTACTAACTGAGATAGGCTCTAACATGACCCATAATTAAGCTGTTCAGCAAATGAGTGAGTGAGAGTTAGGATTTAATGCTGCTCGAAAAAAAAAAAAAAAAAAGCACAATGGGCCAAGCTGCTCATCAACGTCACACAGTTTTATCATTCATCTTGCATTGATAGGACGAGAATTACAGACACTCCTCGCTTTACGTTCATTCGTTTTACGTATTTTTTGATTTTACGTTTAAAAAACAAACAAAACAAAATTGTCAAATTTTGAGTTTAGAGTGCTTCTGTAATATGAGATGTACCTACATACTATGCTGACGTAATACACTACTTACACATGCGTCCATTGTTTACAAATGACAGACTGAATGTGCCCCTCCTTCTTCCCAGTTCACCACATGTTACCCTTGTGTTAAGATGTCATCTCTGTGATCTTTGTGTTTAGACTGTTTTGCGGACTTTTGTAATCCTAAGCAAATATGGTTGGTCAGAAGCGTAAGCCTACTAGTGATAGTGGTAATCAGAAAAGGCGGCAAGCCATCTTGTTAGAAACGGAGATGGCTATTATCAAGAAAATCAATGCTGGTGAAAAACATGTGAATGTTGCACGTTTCTTCCAAATGGCTCCGTCGACCATCGGAACTATTTACAATGATGTAATTTGTTAATGAATTTAATTTATTTGAAATTAATGTTGATATTATTTGATATACAGTCGGCCCCCAATTTACAAAGACCTTTGTGCGAAATCCCCGGATTACGAAAAACATTTTCTTGAGTTTCCATCCCTGAAATACGAAACAACCCCCTCTTACAAAAAGAAATTCAAAATTCAAACCCGCCAATCAAAATTTCACAAGACAAGCTAGTTGCTCTCTTATTGGCTGTCTCTCAACATCCCGGCTTCACTCTTTAGTTTTTAGTTTTTTTAAGTTGTTTTAATTCAGTAAATGTTTAATAAATGTGGGTACATTTGAGCTCATCTGGAATTCCGATTCCATAAGGAATCAAATTAAAGTTGATTTTGTCAAGCAGGGAATGCACTTTGAATTCATGTCTTGTGGGCGTGGCCCGCAGCACGTGAGAGAAGGAGAGAGAGAGAGGTGTAATAATTTAATTAATAAATATGTTAATAAAATGGTTTAATAAATAATTTTTTACTTTTAACACGTATCATACAAAATTGGTGTACTTTTTATCATTTTTAAAAGGTTTATGGGATTTATCCAGTCCAAGGACTGGAGACTTGGAATGAATTAGGTGTTTAACATGCAAGATGCGACCCCTATTTACGAAATCCCCGCGATACGAAAAGGGCTCTGGAACGGATTAATTTCGTAAATTGGGGGCCAACTCTATTTGATATTATTTTACAATGTTATGTTTATAATAATTGATTTAGTGGTGTTTTATGAGATACGGTAAAAGTATTTATGGATGTATAGTACAGTATGAACGTTATACGTCACTGGAATATACAGTAACAACTTGCGTTTTTTTTCACCTTACGTTTGGCCGTCCGGAACGTTAACTAAAACGGAAGTCGGGGAGCATCTGTAAAGTATATACATTTTTTAATTGTTAATTATTCAATCAGATACATAATTCTGATTAAACAGAACATTTAATAATAACGACAGAGCACTTTGTGCTTCTTGGGGCGGCAGAAACATAAATTGTGAAATGTTTCTTTGCAGAAAGATATCTTTTTTGGTAATATGACTTAAAATTTGTATTGCAGTATTTTTTCTTTTCATTATGAGAATAAACAGCATACAGGGATCCCTCACTACTTTAATTAATGCGACTTCAGTGCGTTGCGTTTTTTTTTTTTAAATATTCATCAAATTAAAAAATAAGGAAATTGCAGCAAAACAAGGCCAATTATGCAAAAAACCCTAAACAAACAAAAAACAACCCAAACCCCCCATCAAAACTACTTCCATTTTTATGTGAGCTGCGCATCTGCGTGCGTGCGCACGTCTGTATGTGTGTAGTTATATTTTATTCACATCTTATGCATGATTCTGAATGTTTGTTATTATAAGCATTTATAATGTTGAATATGTATTTGTTGATATTATATACATATATACATGTACGTATACGTTAGTGTGTGTGTGTGTGTGTGTGTGTGTGTGTGTGTGTGTGTGTGTGTGTGGGGGTGGTTGGTTGATCCTAATTCGCGGAATTCGGCGGTCACGGGGGTCTCGGTCCCAATTAAACGCAGAAAGTGAGGGATCCCTGTATTAGTATTTACCACACAGGAGCTGTGTAATCTGATTGGTTCATTATCTGGAAAATGATAGTCCTTATCCTATAGACAAAGTCTAGAGAGTCAACAGAATACCAGGAGCAAAATTCAAAAGAAAGCAATGCAATATGGCTTTTGTGTTTGAATGTAAAAACATTGAAAAACACGTTATTAAAGCAATGTTGTGATGGAGTGTGTGTGTGATCATTATAAGGGAGCAGACATGATGAAGTTCATGCATACAAAATGGGGGGAAGCCATTTTAATTTTCTTCTCTTATACTATAATATTCTCTTCTCATGTAATTTATGCTGAAATTTCTAATGCATTTGAAAAGACAATGTTGCTGAGCATGGTTATGCTCCGCTCCCACTGCTAGCTGAGTGCATAGCACTTGCCTGCTTCTATCTTGCCTAAAGAATGTAAAGATAACACATCAGAGTCTTGGTCTAGTGTTATTTTTTTATATTTCTGTGTAGTATGTACTTATTTTTATTTGCCTCAGACTAAGCGAATGTCACTGAATTAAATATTCATTGGCTTCCACTTTGCCTTTAATGAATAATCATTAATATGCGATGAGAATAATGTTGAGAAACCTGAAAACATGACACCACATTTCAATTATTTAAGTATACTGTACAGACCCTGGGGGGGGCCAGGGGGCGCGCACATGCTTTTGTGCAGACTTACAGACATTCTGACAGAAACCTACACTGCATCTACCTGTTCATTTCTATCTGAAAAGTTGATATTTTGTTTGATATTTGATAATCTATCAACATATTCCTCACGCCCCAAGTTTGAGGTAATGACTGTGACTTGGCTATCACAACATGAGTAACTAACTAACTTGTCAAGTATAAACAGTTAAAAACTACAGTCGGCCCTGTACTTACGAAATGACTCCGTTCCAGAGCCTTTTTCGTAGCCTGGAGTTTTCGTAAGTAGAGGTCCATTTTACATGTAAAATGCTTGATTCGTTCCAAGGCTCCCAAGGCTACCCCATAAACCCTTTAAAAATGATAAAAGTACACCAATTTTGTATGAAATACGTGTTAAAAGAAAAATATTTATTAAACCATTTAAACATTTTCTTCGCACCGGCGTTTGTGGGGCTGAACGTGGCTTGTCCGGATCTGTCAAGCAGGAAAGTGCACTTTGGACACTTGTTTAGTACTCAACATTCACTCGTTTCCTTGAGGGATCGGAGGTCCAGATGAGCCACACCCCGTCTCAGGGGCTCTGGTGTCGGTTGTGACACCGCCCACACTCGGCGCACTCTGCCGGAGCTTTTGACATGGGGCGTGGCTTGTCCGGACCTCCGATCTGTCAAGAAGGCAAGTACGCTTTGAATATTTATGATTTATTTATGACAGTTTTTAAGCCTTGTATCCAGCTTAGAGCTGTATATTTTACCCTGCAGGAATGTACTTCAAGGCTGCTACTAAGTGCCAAGCACGACCATATAGGTCCATACATCCTGTTATTCAGGTACCCATTTAACAGCTGGGTGGACTGAGTGCAATGTGAATTAAGTGCCTTGCCCACAACACAGCTTCAGACCCAGGTCTCAAATTTTTGGTGTCTCCACCTGGATTCGAACCCAGGCCCTTGCAGTGATAGGCCAGCAAGCAACCATTACACCACCATGCTCATCTTCATGGAGGTTTTCTTGGAAAGAATAGTGCAGTGGTTTTGCCATTGCTTTCTATACGATGTGAACCTATGGACAATTTAGAACAGTCAATTTTATGCACCTCTACTTACTACTGTGCATGTTTTTGGACTGTGGGAGGAAACCGGAGTACTCTGATGAAACCCACTCAAGCATAGGGAGAACATACAAACTCCACATAGAGACGCCCAGGTCGGGAATTGAACCCAGGCCTTCTTGCTGTGAGGCAAACATGCTAACCACTATGCCACCCCGAATACTTGTTTAGTACTCAACATTCACCTGTTTGCTTTAGGGATTGGAGGTCCGGATGAGCCGTGTTTTGCCCACATTTGGCGGAGCGCGCCACATTTATTAATCATTTACTGAATTAAACAACTTAAAAAACAAAAGATAAGCTGCAATGAGGACTCTCGAAACTCACAAACCAACAGTACATCTCTCCTTCACGGGTGTGACAAACAAGCTTTATGGGTGCAGTACTATGGCGATTCAGCTCCCTCCTGGCCAATGGGAGGTCAATGGGAGGCCAGCAGGGCGTGATGTTGGGAGAAAGCCAATGAGAGAGCAACTCGTGCATTGTTTGAATGTTGGAATGGCATGTTTGAATTTTTGAATGGCACATTTGGCGCTTTTCGTAAGAAGAGGTTGTTTCGTATACAGAGGATGAAAATTTAGGAAAATGTTTTTCGTAACCTGGATTTTTCGCATTCAGAGGTTTTCGTAAGTAGAGGGCCGACTGTACAGTGTATCGTCACTTGATCATTTTGCCCCGTTGCTGTGTTTAGTACCAAGTTAATTTAGGAACGGCAGTGCTGACCCAGTGGTAAAGGTACCGGATCACTGATCCAGAGGTTGGGGGTTCAAGCCCCACTCTCCACAGGGTTGTCACTGCCCTTCCAGTGCAGCTAACTGGGTTATCAAAGGCCAGCCATGTCTCTCACTGTCTATGGTGTGAGGTTCATGTAAAAGAACCATTGCTGACTTTCGACAAATGTAGCTACAAATCTGTCAGCATGTTTCTGCCCTGCGATGGCCTGGTGAACTGAGGGTGTATTCTGCCCTCGCCCGGAGTCAGCTGGGATGGGCACCAGCCTCCCTGCGACCCTTATTAGGATTATGCAGTTGCACAAAATGAATGAATGTGGATTTAGGATTGTGAGTTCTTGTGTTGCTCTGTCGTTTCAGTAAGGTGAAAACTCTATGCTCTCTTCCCTGCAGATAAGGCCGAGTGACGGTGGATATGGCTTCACCCTTGAAGATCGTAACAGAGTACCGATTATTAAGTCCGTGGAGAAAGGCTCTCATGCAGAGGTAAATGTTTCAAGTACACACATTCTCCTGTTCATCCTCTTCGCTAAGGGACTGGATATTTTAATGTTGGAATATAAAATATGTATCAAACTTTTTATTTACAATGAAAAAACATATTATGTATCACATCACGGACATCTTCCATCACAATTACACCATGGGCTTTTTGCAATTTGGTCTTCAGAGATTGTTGGCAAGATATTTATAACCATTATATAGATGTACAGGATATGTACGTATGAGTAAATTCTTCAAGCAACTTTGGGTTATCAAAGGCCAGTCATGTCACTCACTGTCTATGGTGAGAGTTTCATGTAAAAGAACCATTGTTTACTTTCAACAAGAGTAGCTGCATAGCCATCAACATGTTTCTGCCCTTCGATGGCCTGGTGAGCCACCCAGGGTGTACTCTGCCTTCGCTCGGAGTCAGCTGGGATGGCTGCCAGCCTCCCCACGACCCTAATTACGATTACGCAGTTCAGAAAATGAATGAATGAAAATTGTAAGTAAACATACATACAGCTGCCTCTAGGATACCTACAAATCCTCTGTGACACGGAATGGTTACCTCGGAAAACAAATACAACTTAGCTTAGCTACCAAACAAAACGTGATCTCTTTATTGTTTGGAGCGAGGGTTCGGTCAGTTATGTTTATTACTTTAAGTCTGTATTTCAAATGAACTAACATAGCTTCACAGAAATATTACAAACAATTCATATTTATTTAACTGTTTACATTTGTCCATGTCGTACAAGTTTACCTTTAAAATCAAATGAAACCAAACCACTGCAAGTGTTTTTTTTTTTTTTCCCCCCAAGAGATCATGGCGAATTAGCCACATAATATTATCATATAGCTTAATTTGATGTCTAATAAAAATTTACTGACCTAACACAATTGAAATTGTAATCTTAACCTATGTTGAGAGTAAATGCATGAGGTGCTTTCTGTAACTTTAACAAAATGTGGGGACTCGGTGGAAATCGAGATTTCAGCCCTGGACAAAGGTACAATTTTACCTCAGCTTGCCTAAAGATAAAAAAGTTGCCTCTTTTGTGAGCATACCCCGATATTTAAATACACAGCATTTGTTTAGTGTGGAGTGATTTTATTCAGCTGTGACCAGATGGCGAGAGTTGGCGGGTGTTTTTTTTTTTTTTTTTTTTTTAATTACTGTGATTTAATGACCTCTGTTATGAGATGCTGGCGTGACTTTGTTATTCGATGCTTCCAATTTTAATTAATGTCAAATTCCCTGAATCAGACCACAAGCCTGTGATCATGATTGTTGCTTTTCATATCAAGTTTTCTCTACTTTTGACGTTTAACTCTTGTGGTCAGGTCCAGAAATAGAAAGCTTTAAAAGCTCCTCAAATGTTCTTTTTTTAGGGGTTTGTAAATCTTGGCTTTGTTAAATAAGGCCCCACTATCTGAGGCTGTGGAAACTTGATCAGCTCTACTGGGGGATGGTGATGATGATGCTGTCCAGAGCTGAAGTGATGCCATGTGTGTGAGGATCTAGATTTGCCGTTCATGAATCCAGTATGGAGTTTGGAGTATGGGCTTCAGCTGTGCACTCATAGAGATAAAGGGCTGTCTCATAAAAAAAAAAAAAAGAAAAAAAAAGAGAAACACGCTCGGCATATGACTCACACACAATTTGATGCATGAGCTCTCAGACAGGAAAGAAAAACGAGTACAGGGGAAGGGAAGGGAAAGGCCAGCTTTGCGTTTTATAGGATGCTGAATTGGCACAGCGGGGAAGCTTTCGGCTCGCCTGCGAGTTCTCAGGAAAATGGAGCGACAGGTTGTGGGTGAGCGATGAAGATATGTACAATAGCCCAAGCGACGTGTGGGTGTTTTTCCTTCACCACAATCACTGAGCTCTACTGAGAGCGAAAGAAGTGCCATATTTTGCTGAAAGATTTAATGCTATATGTGTGTGTATAAAAATGTCAGAATTTTAACTGGTATTTGTTTCACTGAGTGCTTGTAGTCTCCTGGAGCGTAGACTAGAGGAACAAGATTTGCCAAGCTTTGAGAAAAACAGAATATCTCTGAAAACATGTTGTATTTCAAACTACTGATAGCGATATCAAATGAATTTACACAATATATTCCTGAACTCAAAAATGTTGAAAGGACATGATGATGGGTCACATTGCTTTATTGGTGTCAATGACTGATATTGAATGCGTGCAGTGACTGATTAAGGAAAATATTTTCTCAGATCTGAACTGGGTGACTTTCCAGATCAAGGGAGCTACAGTACAGCTATGACACCTCAAATCACAATAAATCGTCAAGAATGTTGTATAGTGTCAGTACGCCATGATTGCGATTTACCAAGCTGCTCATGTGATTGTACGGCGCTGAGATAATTTCTGTACTGTTGGTTCACTCGGCATACTTGTATGTGCTATCCACTGCTTCATTAATGCTGAATGTTTCCTTACAGACCTCACTTAATATCGTCACACAATTCAAACGCTTTCTTATTGCCATTTTGTTGACATTATGGCATAATATGAATTATTCAAATTATGTGCAGATTTTCATCAAATTTTAAGCAGAGGTGGAGCGTTCGACAAGGAGGACTCCATTCAAATTTGGAGATGATCACATCGGAGATCCAAGAATTTTTTAAATGATTCTTTAACATTATGAGACAGGATGATATCTGACATTTTGGCTAATATTAGGGGAGTACTGTGCTTGGCTGAGGCACTCTCTGAGTGCTCTTGTCTGTCTGTCTATATGGTTGTTTTACTGATGTGTGCAGATGGCAGGGATGGAGGTGGGAAAAAAGATCTTTGCGATCAACGGAGACCTGGTTTTCTTGAGGCCATTCCCTGAAGTGGAAGCTTTTCTCAAGCAGTGTTTTAGCAGCAAGGGTCCTCTTCGAGTGCTGGTCAGCACCAAACCTCGAGAGTATGTAAAATGTAAAAAGTCAATAAATTTTGAACGCTGTGGTGCATTGTTCCCCTGTCAGCTGTCCATGAACTATCAACAGTATTTACGATATGATTAAAAATCTGTGTGGCCAGTAAGAGTTGTTTGCAGTATTGGGATTTAAAGTCCCATTGAACTTAAATGTGTGATTGCTATTTAGCCCGGACTTAATGGAAAAACTCGACAGTATTATATTCTACTTATTAAACTGTTTATTGGATTACATTACATATGGCTTCATTAGTTAGTACTTCATTACAATGAATAGATTATTATATGACTTCTAGACAATATTTATAGCTCATGTATGTCATGTTACTGTGAGTAATGTGTGTGTGTGTGTGTGTATGTGTGTGTGTGTGTATGTGTGTGTGTATGTGTGTGTATGTGTGTGTGTGCAGAACTGTGAAAATTCCAGACTCAGCGGATGGGCTGGGCTTTCAGATTCGTGGCTTCGGCCCATCTGTTGTACATGCTGTCGGTAGAGGTAAGGAGAAATGGCTATAAAGAGTGTGTGTATGTGTGTGTATGTGTATGTGTGTGTGTGTGTGTGTGTGTGTGTGTGTGTCTTAGAGAGAGAGAGAAATAAAAATACATTAATAATATACGATGTACAGGATGATGCAGTGGTTAGCACATCCGGCTTCCTCCCACAGTTCAGAAACATGCACAATAAGCTAATTGGCTGTTCCAAATTATCCCTATGTGTGAGTGTGAGTGTGAATAGATGTGGTTGTGTATTGGCCCTGCGATGGTCTGGCAAGCTGTTCAGGGAGTACCCTGCCTTTGTCAGGAGTCGGCTGAGATGGGCGCCAGCCTGCGGAATCAGAATTGGGATGAAGCAGCTCAGAGAATGAATGAATGAAGAAATAAAAATGGAGAGAGCAAAAGACAGGGAGAAATTGTGATATTAGCAGGGAGAGTGTGATATACAAGGCAACACAGAATATCAAATATTTGTTAATGATAGGAAAACGTACTGGTAAATAAAGAAATATAATGAAATTATTAATTACAATATGTACAATAAATTAAAACATCCATCCATCTATTTGCCGAAACATTTGATCCTTTTAGAGTCGCTCGAGTTGACTCTGGGCAAAGGCAGGGTTCACATAAACAAAAAATGCATAGCACAGTAATAGAGTATGCCACGATTAAGAGTAAGATGTGAGAAGAGAGTGAAATATTGTGTGTGTGTGTGTGTGCGCGTGAGAGAGAGGGGGAAAGAGAGAGAGAGATACAGGAAACTGCTCCTTTTTGTGTGTGAGCAGTAGAGGTGGGTCACAGCTGGATGTGTAGGAAGGTAAGAGGCCAGTCTATAGGCATATCAATACACAAGCACACACACACACACACACACACACAGTGTTCACTCTTACTTTAAGATGCTGTTGTATCCATATTTGGGGGGGGGGAGCCCACTAATGTGGGCATGCCTTGAAGGGATATAGGAATTTGCAATGATTTTCTTAACCAGCTGACTATCACGAGTTTAAATTATTTTATTGTAATCATAAAAGTTTTACTATACATCACTAATGCTGGATGGATCACATTTGCTAACATTTCTGGATTTCTGACAGAAATCAGATTTAAAGTCGGTTAAAAATTGGTTATTTGGGAGGAGAGTCTTTAGTCCGTTAATTCGGAACTCATTCCGAAATAAATTTTTTATCGCAAACTTTCCTCCTACGGGCCACACCCATGTTAGCTATGTAAGAATACAAATTAAAGATTCAAATCAAAACATTTTTTGCATTCATCAAACTGTTTCTGGCTATTTAGTGCTGATGGAGTTGACACTTTAAAAGTTATTGCGATACTTCAGCCTACTATGTTTGCTAACCTGCTAGTAAAGGTTAGTTAACCTGATAGGATTTCTGACTCAATTTCCTAACCAACCTGTTAACGTTATTTCAGCTGCTAATAATGCTAGAGTGCATGCTTGGATCTGTGTATAGTCTCCATAAATATTTGGAAATAGCATTGTTTTCTTTTATTTGGCAAAGCTTACATGGGTTATGCTACATGGAATTTCCAGATTTCTGAGGTGTTTTCTCAGCCAAATTAAAACATTTTCTGTGGGAAACTTTAAGTACATAAATGTATGTAATGATCATATCTAACATGCTAGCTAAAAATAAGCGAACCTCAAAACCTCAAAGCATTTAAAACAAGATTTAGAATGTTCTTAATCCATATATATATATATATATATATATATATATATATATATATATATATATATATATATATCGTTATATATCTATATCGTTATATTTTTTCTAGATTACTTTTTCAATCCAGCTGTCAATCACACTACCACAACATATGTCTGACCTGCTAGCCAGCATGACCTTACTATACACAGTTTTTAAGAGGATTTTAATTAATTCAGAAAGTCTATTGGTTACCACGAGCTGGCAAGATAACCCGATCGAATTTTGATTAGTAGATTATGCTAGCCTGCCGAAATTTGCTCACCTGTTCAGATTTCTTAGAATACAGGGATCCTCTCTACTTCGCGCTTCAATTCATGCGGCTTCAGTGCATCGCATTTTTTTTTAAATATTCATTGAATTAAAAAAATTAGTAAATTAAGGAAGAATAGGTAAAATTAAGGAAAATGCCGCAAAACAAGGCCAATTATGCAAAAAAAAAAACAAAAAAAAAACAAAACAAACACCAAACAAAAAACAACCCAAAGCCTCCCATCAAAACTACTTACATTTTTGTGAGGTGTGCATCTGAGTGCGTGTGCATGAGTCTGTATGTGTGTGTATTTATATTTTATTTACACGTTATGCATTATTTTTGAATGTTTAATTGTTATTATAAGCATTTATAGCATTGAATATGTATTTATTGATATTATATACACATATACATGTACATATACGTCGGTTGGGGGTTTGATCCTACTTCGCGGAATTCGATGGTCGCGGGGGGACAATAAACCGTGAAAAGTGAGGGATCCCTGTACTGCATAAAAGTTTATAGGCTAATGTTTGCTTGCTCACAAGTGCTATAGAACAATAAAGGTAAGGTAAGTCTGTTGGGTTTTTACACCCGAGCCTAGTGTCTCATCAGGCCGGTGCTTATCCCCGGTTTCCGTAGCGTGAAGCGCCCAGGAGCTCAACTCTTCCTGGATGGGACGCTAGTCCATCGCAGGTTACCTTCCCATTATACTTTTACTGGTAACCATTTATACTGCTGGGTGAACAGAGGCACACTTGTGGTTGAGACCTTGCCCAGGGGTCTTAGCACAGTGGGGGTCTCAGAGGGATTTGAACTCACAACCTCCTGATCAAGAGCCCAGCACTCTAACCACTACACCACCAGCCCCACATAGAACAATAAGCCAGGCGGTATTAACGACACGTAACAATAAGTGGGATAATAAATAAGTTTTTACTCAGAAATGCTTAAAATCAATATTTGACTGTATTTATGGCCAAAAGATGTTTAAAATGGACTCTTCAAAAGTTTGACAGATGGAAAAATAACTGTGTTGGGGGAAAAAAAAACCCAGACTATTTCACCCTGGCACTCAGTGGAATAGTTTCATTTAAAAAATCATGACAGTATGATACAGAGGAAATAAGAGTAAGACATGTGAGGAACACTTGGGATGTGGAAAGAGACGGAACAGAATGAAAAGATAAGATGTCGAGCCAAAACCAAGAACAGGCGATGATGAGGTTCACCAATGGGAATCCAAACCAATCTCTCCCTGAAGAAGTGTTGTGTCTCTGCATGCAGTGGTGGATGGAAGAAGTGTGCTATGGCAGGGTATGATGGACAGAAAAAAATAGCATTTCAGTCACCACACACACACACACACACACACACACACACATACATACACACACAAAAACTCTTGTTTCAGTAAAGGCTCTTTTATAAGCATAGTGTCTGTACTCAGCATGTTGTCCATCTGTATTTTTAGACCAAGCTGATGTTCACATTTGCATCTGAAAAAGCAACCAATAGCCATTAATATTTAACATGCATTGTACATGACATGGGCATGTGTTGGCTCGGTGGTAAGGGGCTGGATTACTGACCTCAAAGGGGTTCAAGCCCCACTATCACCACATTGTGTCACTGCTGTCCACCCCTGGGTTATCAAAGGCTGGCCGTGTCTCTCACTGTCTGTCATAAGAGGCATGTAGAAGAATCGCTGCTGACTTTCGTCAAGAGTATCTGCATAGTCGCCGGCATGTTTCTACCCTGCGACGGCATAGCAAGCTGTCCAGGGTGTGCTCTGCCCTTGCCTAGAATTGGCTGAAGTGAGTGGCAGCCCCCACAACCCTACTTAGGATTATGTCTGTCTTCCTTTCGGCTTTTTTCCCTTTTACTCGGGAGTCGGCGCAGCGAATCATCTGATTTGCACGTTTGATTTGGCAGAGGTTTTACGAAAGTCAGCAATGGTGCTTTTACATGAATGTCTTCAATGAATTCACCATAGACCGTGAGAGACATGGTGTGCCTTTGATAATCCAGTTAGCTGCACTGGGGGGGACAGTGACAACCTTGTGGAGAGTGGGACTCGAACCCCTAACCTTTGGATCAGCGATCCAGCGCCCTATACCACTAGACCACCACTAACCCTACTTAGGATTATGTGGTTCAGAAAATGAACAGGTGTTTCTGTGTGGTGTTTGCATGTCCAATCTATACTTGAGTGGGTACTCTAGCTTTCTCCCACAATCCAATAAACATGCACAATACAACAAAATTAATTGGCTGTTTCAAATTGCCCCAGGTGTGTGTGTGTGTGTGTGTGTGTGTGTGTGTGTGTGTGTGTGTGTGTGTGTATGTGTGTGTGTGTGTGTGTGTGTGTGTGTGTGTGTGTGTGTGTGTGTATGTGTGTTTATGTGTGTGTATGTGTGTGTATGCATGTGTGTGTGTGTGTGTGTGTGTGTGTGTGTGTGTGTGTATGTGTGTGTATGTGTGTGTATGTGTGTGTGTGTGTGTGTGTGTGTGTGTGTATGTGTGTGTGTATGTGTGTGTATGTGTGCGTGTGTGTGTGCGTGTATGTATGTGTGTGTATATGTGTGTATGTGTGTGTATGTGTGTGTATGTGTGTGTATGTGTGTGTATGTGTGTGTATGTGTGTCCGTGTGTGTGTGTATGTTGGCTCTGCAATGATCTGGCAAGCCGTGCAGGGTGTACTCCATCTTAGCCCTACTAATAGGATAAAGCAGTTCCAGAAATGAGTGAGTGAGTAATTGTACATGACATGTTTCCCCTCACAATGTCATTTTTGCTCATAAAAGACAGACTACTCCTAAAAACACAAGATGGTCAGGGAAGAGAGTTACAATACAAGTGGATTTTTTTAGTAGTACATAAAACACATGCCTTCTCATTATCCAAGATTATGCTGTAGAAGGACAAGATGTTTCGTATACTACTGTGACTGGGTACACTTAAGATGTTTTTAAATAAAACACGAGTATTTGCTATAGGAACCTGTCCATATCATTAAAATCTGGTCTTGAGCACTGTAACACTGATTCCATCCTAAGATCGTCATTACCTTTTTCTTAAAAATGTCTTTTAAATGGATCTGAGAAGACAGTCCAGGGTGTTTATGTTTCCTGGTCCCAGAGCTTGCTTGTTTATATGCTATTCATCATCCTACCTGCCATTCAGTTTATAGAACGCCTACCCAAATAGTGACAGTTTGGAGCCTGATTTATGCTGTTTGTAGAGACTGCTCTCATCTCGTAAACATGCTCATGGAAAATTATTCCCGGTGATGACACCCCCTCACCCCACCCCACCCACCCCCACCACCACCACCACCACCACCACCACCCCACCACCACCCCCCAGTAATTATTTATTCCTTTTATTTTGCAGGCACTGTGGCGGCTGTGGCAGGTTTACACCCGGGTCAGTGCATTATCAAAGTCAACGGCATTAATGTGAGCAAAGAGAGTCACGCTAGTGTGATCGCCCATGTCACAGCCTGCAGAAAATACCGCAGTCCCACACAGGTACAGCCACGTCCCAAATCACTGCTACATGACAGTTTGTATAATTAACACGGAGGTCATTCATAAATCATCCACTTTTTACCATCCAATTCCTCTATTTATCATTTATTAGTTTAGTCATTTAACCATTTAATCGTTATCCATTAATAAACCATGCATTCATTGCTGGTCAGTTAGCCATTCATAAATCATCCATTCATACATTTTATCTCATAACTTCATCCATTCTACATTTTCCCGTATCTATTTACCCAGTGCAACTCACCCAAATAAGCCATATTTATATCATCCATTCATCAATTTATCCATCCGTTCATCCATTTATCATCCAGCAGTGCAACAATGTGTATGTTAATGATCCATACATTTTTGGATAGCGCACAGACAGACTGTGAACAGAATGTGCTTGCCAAGT
Source organism: Plotosus lineatus (assembly GCA_024760905.1). Classification (NCBI taxonomy): domain Eukaryota; kingdom Metazoa; phylum Chordata; class Actinopteri; order Siluriformes; family Plotosidae; genus Plotosus; species Plotosus lineatus. The sequence continues at coordinate 26,137,818 of CM045734.1, read as the reverse complement.
CAACATGAATTCTAACACCAATCTAAACATTTGTGTTCGGATTGTTGCTTCTTCCAGCAAGACTCCATAAAGTGGGTGTACAACAACAGTGAGAGTGCCCAAGAAGACCACCAGAAGACCAGCCAGAAGCCTACTGCTGAGGAGAATGGAGAGGTGTTCGAGTGTAAAGTGGAAGGTGGTGCCAACATCTCATATGGACACACACACACACACACACACACACACACACACACACACACACACACACACACACACACAAATCTCAGTGCCAGTTCCATTATGATGATGTTCTTTGCAGTTGTCTTCTCATCTCTCGATGTGCAGTGAATCTCTTTTTTTATAGTCACACCTGCTAATCATTAGAAGAGAAAACATTTCATTCATTCCAGTGAAGACGAATACATTCTGATATTCAAAATATGATTGAGAAGTTGGCTTGCCAACCAGTTTATTAAATAACTTAATAATTAATGGAATAATATTACATTTTTCCAATGTGGGCAGTGGTGGCCTAGTGGTATAGGCGCTGGGTCATCCTAAGGTTGGGGGGGTTCAAGCCCCACTCTCCACAAGGTTGTCACCCCCCCCCCCAGTGTGGCTAACTGGGTTATCATAGGCCAGCCGTGTCTCTCACTGTCTATGGTGTGAGGTTCATGTAAAAGAATCATTCGTCAGGAGTATCTGCACAGCCGTCAGCATGTTTCCGCCCTGCGATGGCCTTGCAAGCTGTCCAGGGTTGTATCTGCCCTCGCCCGGAGTCAGCTGGGCTGTGCGCCAGCCTCCCCGCGACCCTAATTAGGATTAAGTGGTTACAGAAAATGATGAACTTTCCCATGTAGTGAGTTCTCAGAAAAGTAAATGGTGATTAGTACAAATTTTGCAGCGAAATTATTTTGTTTTTTGTATAAAAATTAATATTACATGTGTTTCATTGTGTAGAGCAGGATTTTATGTGATATTAAGTGACTAATTTAAAGATTTGAATTTTGTTGGGAAGGATACATTTTTAAAAAAGTCACAAACATATGGTGTAACCTCAGTGGGTCTTTTAGTTTGAAAAATTATTCTCTGTTGCACAAATTTCCCAGACGTTTCACGTCAAATGGGCTTTTAATTTCAATAGCTGTGCATGGTAGAGTAAGACAATATATAAAAAATAAGATGTTCTTTATGTACATAAATAATAAAACATGGCAAGGCTGATTCAAAAAAGTTATGTAAAATATAAATAAATGCAAATCTCATAACTCAATATTTTATTCACAGTAGATATAGAAACATTGTAAACGTTGAAAGTAAAACATGTTAATATTTCATCAAAAATATCAACTCATTTTAAATTTGATGCAGCAATGTAATGTGTCTTTAAAAACTTGAGAAGGCGCAACAAAAGGCTGCAGAAGTGAGTAATACTGGAAAAAAAAAGAAACAGCTGGATGGACATTTTATAAAATGCATTTTGGTTAATTGGTAAGAGGTCAGGAAAATGATTGCGTATAAATAGAACATCTGTGTAAAAGTTAACAAAGCTGAAAAAAAAAATCCACAAATAATGAACAATTAAAAAAAAAAATTCCTTTGAATGTAATTATCTGAGCAAATAAATATCTGCTCCACGTAGATTTAAATAGAAATTGGACGCCATTCATGCACAGCTTCTCTTTTATATTGTCAAAATCTCAACAAACCCGAGACGTGCGGTTTTCAGTGTTACATATTGGGGAAATTAGCACAGTGCTTCTCAAATATTTTCTGTGGTGCCCCCCCCAGGAAGAAAAAAATATTTCACCCCCCCACACACACACAGCCCCGCGAGCGACTATAAATAGTATTACAGTATTTGTCTATAAAATTGTTATTAGTACCCCACTGCATAATTATTAACATTAAAAACAAAAAAGAAAGAAATATAGTTCAACTTACAATAAAGAAAAATCTTCATTAACATTGTTTTTTTTTTAATCTTTAAGAGAAAAGATTTAAAATGCACCAATGTGCCTGAAATAAATAAAAAAAATACATCCTTATTTAAACTCATTCAACTTATGTATGTCTTAATATCCGTGTCTCTCTCCACCTTTCTCTTCATTTCTGTTAGAAATTTTTCCGTGTTTCTTTAGGGGTTGCTTACTGCACTTCACATCGTTTGCTCACGTGACAATGAGAGTGCTACCGCCAATTAGTGGAGTGGCGGTGCAATTACACTTAATTCTCGTACACAATTCCAGAAAAGCATGTTCCCCAGGATCATATGCGCCCCCGCCCTCGGCATCATATCAAGCCCCCCAAGGGGGGCGTGCCCCACTATTTGAGAAGCACTGAATTAGCAGTAAACGGACTACCACAAATCTTAATAAGTCACATTGTGTTAAATGTTTGTGTGTGTGTGTGTCTATATGCTCTGTAGAGGTCATAGACAAGTTCAATACCATTGCTTTGATTGACGGGAAGAAGGATCATGTTAGCCTGACGGTGGATAATGTGCACCTGGAATACGGTGTAGCTTATGAGTACGACAGTACGGCTGGGATCAAATGCCATGTTCTGGAGAAGATGGTGGAGCCGAAAGGCTTCTTCAGCCTTACTGCAAAGGTATGGAGCTACTACGCGCTTGCAGAGAATACACAGACATTTTGAATTTTGGGGCAATTTGTGAATTACTACTGTGCAGCTATATTGCCTGATCAACTGTTTGTTGGTTTGTTTGTTTGCTTTTGGTGTATTTACCCAAAGTTTTAGTCAGAAATCAATCTGGCAACCCTTAATTTTAAAAGTTTAATTAAGTTTATTAATTTCCTTATTAATAGCTAATTCAATGTTTTTGCACAGCTGATGGTATTACACACACAAAATATCGTCATCATCATCTTCCGCCACTTAATCCGTGGTCGGGTTCGGGGGAAGCAGCCTAAGCAATGAGATCCAGACTTCCCTCTCCCGAGCCACTTCCTTCAGTTCTTCCGGGGGACCACCGAGGTGTTCCAAGAATAGCTGAGAGACAATAGCTCCAGAGTGTGTCTTCGTGGTTGGACAGGCCTGAAGCACCACACCAGGGAAGTGTTCTGGAGGCATTCTAACCAGATGCCGGAGCCACATCAACTGGCTCATCCCAGTAAGCAGTGGTTCAACTCCGAGCTCCTCGCAGTGGCTGAGCTTCTCTCCCTATCCCTAAGGGAGAGCCGCGCTATCCAGCAAAGGAAGCTCATTTCAGCCGCCTGTATTCATGATCTTGTTGTTTCAGTCGCTATGCAAAGCTTGTGCCCTTAGGTGAGGGTTGGAACAAAGACTGACTGGTATATTGAAAGCTTTGCTTTGCGGTTCAGCTCCCTCTTCACCACGACAGATCATTACAGGCTCCACTTTACAGCAAAGACTGCAGCGATTCCCCTGTCAATCTCCAGCTCCATCCTTCCCTCACTCGTGAACAAGACCCCTAGATACTTCAAGTCCAACACTTGTGGCAGGACCTAATTCCAAACCTGGAGGATGCATTCCATCCTTTTCTGGCTGAGAACCATGGTCTCGGACTTGGAGATGCTGATTCTCATCCCGGTCACCTTGCAGTCCGCTGCGAATTGCTCCAATGAGAGCTGGAGGTCCTGGATTGATGAAGCCATGAGAACTACGTCATCCACAAAATAAAAAGCATCAGTGATATACAATGGCCACTAAATCAGAACCCCTCAACACGTTGGCTGCGCCTAGAAATTCTGTCCATAAAAAATTATGAACAGAATCGGTGCCACAGGACAGCCTTGGCGAACTCTAACCCTGACCAGAAACAAATTTGACTCGTTGTTGCCAATGAGGACCACACTCTGGCTCTGGTGATACACAGACCTAATGGCCTGTATCAATGGGTTTGGTATGCTGTACCCATGGAGCACGCTCCACAAGATAGCCTGAGGGTCACGGTGGAAAGCCTTCTCCAAATCCACAAACACATGTGGACAGGTTGAGCAAACTCCCATCGCCCCTCCAGGATCTTGTAGAGCATATTGAGTTGGTCGTGAGTACTGTGGCACCAAGTACCTTGTAATAAAATAGTATGCATAATAATAATAATAATAATAATAATAATTTATTATTATTATGAGAAAAGTAATAATAATAATAATAACAACAGGCAGCATGGTGGTGTTAGTAGTCAGCACATCCGCCTCAAACAAAAAGGCCTGGGTTCAATTTCCTGCTCACGCACTTCTGTGTGGCATTTGCATGTTCTCCCCGTGCTTGCGTTGGTTTCCTCCAGGTACTCTGGTTTCCTCCCACAGTCCAAAACATGCAACGTAGGATAATTGAATTTTCTAAGTTGCCCCTCGGTATGAGTGCGAGTATGATATTAGATTAGATTCAATGTTATTGTCATTACAAATATCTAAATACAGGGCAACGAAATATAGTTTAGCATCTCATCAGAAGTGCAGAGAGTAGCAAGTGCAATAATATACTGTATGTACAGTATACACCGTTAGAAGCAGCTATGTACAGATAAGGGTGGCATACACTGTGGGAATAGTAATGTACAGAGTTTATATAAATTAATTATGTGAGCAGTTATGTACTGCTAACATGCCTTATTTATACATAATCTGGGCAGTGTAAAGATGAGAATAAATTAACATTAATTTACATGGGAGCAATATACAGATGTTCTATATTACTACATCGAAAAATAAAATGCAGCTGTAACGCACAAATATAAAACATGTATACAGGGATCCCTCGCTACTTTGCGCTTCAATTCATGTGGCTTCAGTGCATCTATTTTTTTTTTTTTTTAAATATTCATCGAATTACAACCCGCCCCCCCATCAAAACTACTTACATTTTTATGTGAGGTGCGCATCTAAGTGTGTGCACGCTTATCTGTGCACAAGTACACACAGATGCACACCTCACATAAAAATGTATGTGTACATGTGTGAATTTATATTTTATTTACATCTCCTCCTCCTCTTCTTCTTATTTTCCTTTCGGCTTTTTCCTTTTTTAGGGGTCACCAGAGCAAATCATCTGATTCGCACATTTGATTTGGCATAGGTTTTAAGGTTGGATGCCCTCCCTGACACAACCCTTTAGTAAGGGACAGAAACACGTTGATGGCTTTGCAGCTACTCTTTACAAAGGTCAGCAATGGTTCTTTAACATGAACCTCTCACCATAGACAGTGAGAGACATGGTCGACTTTTGATAACCCAGTTAGGTGCACGGGGGGGGGGGCAGTAACAACCTTGTGGAGAGTGGGACTCGAACCCCTAACCTTAAGATCAGTGATCCAGCGCCCTATACCACTAGACCACCACTGCCCTTGATATTTTATTTACAACTTGTGCATTATTTTTTAATGTTTAATTGTTATTATAAACATTTATAGCATTGAATGTGTATTTATTGATATTATATACACATATAGACGCTCCCCAACTTACGTTTTAGTTACGTTCTGAACGGTCGAACGTAAGGTAAGGTGAAAAAAACATAAGTTGTTACTGTACATTCCAGTGACATATGACCGTTCATACTGTACTATATATTCATAAATACTATTACCGTATCTCATAAAACACCCCTAAATCAATTATTATAAACATAACATTGTAAAATAATATCAACATTAATTTCGAATAAATTAAATTCAAGCAAAATAATTTCAAATAAATAAATTTTAATCAAATTCACTTATTACCACTGATTCGATTTACCACTATCACTAGTAGGCTTACGCTTCTGACCAACCATATTTGCTTAGGGTTACAAAGACGCAAAACAGTGTAAACACAAAGATCACAGAGATGACGTCTTCACACAAGGGTAACACGCGGTTAACTGGGAAGAAGCAGGGCACATTCAATCTGTTGTTTGTCAACAATGGTGCAGTAGCATTTGAACATCTCGTACTATGGAGAGCGCGCTAAACTCAAAATTTGACTTACAAAATTTTTTTTTACAAAAAATTTTTTTGCAGTCAGTTCAAACATAAAGTCGTAAAAACGTAAGGCGAATAAACATAAGCGAGGACCGTCTGTATACATGTACGTATACATCAGTCAGGAGGGGTTGATCCTACTTTGTGGAATTCACGGGGGGGGGGGGGGGGGTCTTGGTCCCAATTAACCTCGAAAAGTGAGGGATTCCTGTTTATATATTTATGTAAAGATATAGATGTGCTGTGTGTTTGAGAAATCCTTCAAAAAAAAATTATCAGAAGCCCTTATTCACGGATGTGTATTTAATTGTGTTATTTAGTGTTTAGTCATGTTAAAGCATGATATTTAGTTAGTAACACTTTTGTTATTACCATATCTTAATAACGAACATGATGTTAAGTCATTTTCAGTGCTGTTTTATGTCTTTTGTATCATCATCCCAGCTCGTCAAGTCAATTTTTTGGCAGTTGGACGTGATTGTAGCTTGGAGCTTTGATTAATTTTTTTCTTGGCGTACTAGAGTTGCAGACAGGTTTTTGAATCATACAAGTGCATTGTTTATTACACTGCAGGGTTTTTGGCAGAAGTTTTTGGAGGACAGAAAGTGAGCTGAAGTGTCTGTCTGAATCACAGATTTGATAACAAAGATGGCTAAACACCGAGACGTGTCCCAGATACTTAAATGAATGTTTATGAAGTGTGCAGAGTTCTGGTCTTTGTCTGTGACATATGTCGCATAACACGTGCACAACAGATCCCTGACAAAAATTCCTAAACTACATTATTATTCCCTACACGGGAATAGAAAGCCGGGGGACATTATGGTAAGGGTGCTTTGGCTCATGATCGAGGGGCTGCAGGTTTGAAACGGCAGATGCAGAGAATGTTTTCTGAGATGGGAACACAGCAGCCAGAGCCAGTGAACCAGAGTTTGCTGCGTAATGGCTTTTAGTAACACCTTTGTTCTTCTGTGCTGTGTTGGATTTCTGAGTCACATGCCTTCAGAATAAAAATCCCAAAGATCTAGTATACGCAAGTCTTACACAGCCCTATTATGCTTTCTTGCCTTGTCGCCTGCAAGGCTGGGGATGATTTGAGTTTCCGAGGCTGTTTAAGTGATTATGAAATGTTTTATTTTAATTAATTTTCTATGATGATTAGTCCAAATCCCATCGCCTACACTACACAGTACTGCATAATGTATGTTGGCATTTACATTGCACACAGGTCTGCGTGCGAGCTCTGACTATGTTCGTTTTCCCTCCCTGTCCCCTTCCTTCGTCTGCAGATCCTGGAGGCCTTGGCTCGGAATGACGAACAGCTGGTGCAGACGTGCAGGCGGATAAACTCCAACACAGAGCTCGTCCCAGAGGAGCTGCAGCTCAGGTTCGGTTCAGTGTGCGCTGAAAAACTTGAGCACATCAATCGGCGTATCACTAACTACAGGAAGGTAAAAAAAAAAAAAACACTATACAAACATGCTGTACACTGTACGAGGATCCTAAAATACAGAGATAATACGATTCCTTGATTTCCCAACTCAAAGTCAAGTTAATTGGCAAGCTATTCATGTTACGTGTGATTAAATTATACGAACTAATCTGATCGGGTTTCTGACGTCCAGCACAGGTTGATTGACTCCATGTAAAGGGAATCCTTGATTGCAAGAAGGCCCGATTTTTCCCAGCTGTGTGTATTTTAAAGATGATAAACATATTACAGATGGCATATGTTGGACCGTATTCTTTTTCGTTGTCTTTTTTTGGTCTGCAGTCTATTCACTAATTTTAAGTAGCACTTAATCTCCTGTCACTTTACATAATTTCCCTTTGGCAGTATTCTGGAATGCCCTTTATTTGTCAAGGCGTCAATGAATTGAGAAAGTGAGTGTCAGGGCTGAAGTTAATCTGGTGACTGTAAAATGAAAATGTCTGGAGTGAACATGACAAATGATATACTGTACTGCCAGCAAGGTCATGGTCAGGATATTTTGAGGAGAGTACGGTAGAGAACGGCAGGAAATCAGATTGTTGGGAAGTTCAAGAATGAATCATGAAATATAAAAGTGAATCGGACACCAAAAGGAGTGCAACTCTGATGGCTGGTCTTTTATCAGCCCTTCCCGTACTCATGCCCATTGCTCTATCAGGAGGATTTTAACTTGCGGCTTCCAGGGTTCTGGGGCCGGTGGCGTAATGGTTAGGGTGCTGCACTCATGATCAAGAGGTTGTCTGTTCAAATCCCAGTTCGACCCCCACTGTGCTAAGACCCCTGTGCAAGGTCTTAACCACAAGTGTGCCTCTGTTCTCCCAGCAGGATAAATGGGTACCAGTAAAATATACTGGGAAGGTAAAATGCGATTGACTTTCATCCTATCCAGGAGGAGTTGTACTCCTAGTTGCTTCACGCTACGGAAACCAGGGATAAGCACCGGTCCGATGAGCTGCTATGGCTCAGGTGTAAAAAGCCCAACGGACTTTACCTTACCTTTCAGAGTTCTTGTTGATAAGGAACCTTTTGAAATGATGACTTGGGTTTGTGGAATATTGATTTAGCATTATTAAGAGCAAGCATTTATTAAACAAGACTTTTAATTACAAAGCATGCAAAGTTGCACACGCATGCAGGTCAAAGAGTAAAATGTGGGAAACAGTTATTTTGTTTTAAACAAGTACAGCATCATCAAGTCTTATTATATCATAACATATAAAAACCAGTCACAACCCTCTTTGCAAATAAAGAGCAAACGCAATGCAGTTTTGTCAGGAAAAACAAGGAGATTTAAACTTTTCAAAAATGATTGAATGATTAAAAAAAATGAAAGTTCATTCAGGACAGGTTTTATCCAGCATTCAGTACAAGTCTGTAGGTAGACCAACCCCAACCTGAACACTTCGATTTTAAAGAACTCGACATGTTGTTTCAATAATATAGAGCGACTGCACCAACAGGTTGAAGATCATTGGAAGTTCTGAGGTAAATATTTCCAGATCTGGTGATGTTGCGTACCAATGTTGGGTGGCCAACCTGTCCCCCCTGGCCACGCCCTTTAAATTACCTCAAATGAGTGCATATATATGGACCCCAGCCGCTGGAAGCTCTTCAGGTTGGTATTCAGCAGGCTGTTCCACTTGACAAGACCCATTGAGCCATGGCAGCTTATAATAATAATAATAATATATAATTAAAGGTAAATTGAGCAAATATATGGTGTCACAAGTGTGTATCGACCTGGTAGCCCTTCGCATTAATTGGAACCCAAGAAGTAGCTCTCAGTTTCAAAAAGGTTGGTGACGCCTGCTCTAATGCTTCAAAGTACCTTTTTTGGTGTTGAATAATCTGAATTATGACTGGGATTGGCCTTCATTGGAAAAGTGTTCCAACTCCACATGACACTGTCACATGTGCCACCACCTGTAGCCTGTGGCGTTGCTATTCTTAAACTTCAAAGCGACGCTTCAATTGCATTTTGGATCTGGTATTGTTTTCACAGATCTCCGAACTTCCAAAATATGCAGCTCATCTGATAGTCATTTCCTCGACTGGAGAATATTTCAGTGTCAGTATTCCAGTGCTGTTAAATGACTAATTACAGTAATAATGATGGAAACTCCAGGCGTGACAGGGACTGTGTTAAACTGAAATTCTCTTGTACCACTTGTTGATTAAAGGCACCTTCAGCAGCCATGTTTTCAAATTTCCGAATTATCTCAATGCATAGCTAGAGCTGAGATGGAAAATGAATCATGTAGGTGCAGAAAATGGCTGCGTTTATTAATCAGTGGATTGTTCATGTTCCAGAAATGTGTGTGGTGTTTGTTTGAAGACCTTGTTTTGGCACGGAGTTGATTATCTATTATGTTGTAGTGGGAAAATGAGTGTGTAGTCCACCAGCTGGAGTGCTGATGAGATGTGCATGTTCTGAACAGGAATTACAACCCTGCTGTTAGCAGTTGTGTAACCTTAGCTCTAGAAACACTAAAACAATGCTTTTTCATGACTGCAAGGATTTTACAAAACTTGCTATGGTAATTTAAATGGATAAAAGCTAATAGCCAGTATTTGACTCCATGTGAAATTGGTTAGCGATAGCTATGGTGTGCTTGTAGTTCGAAACTGAAAAGCACTAGTTCGCCGTTAGTTTTTAGACCTGAAAAAATCAAATTCATTCACCAATCTTGTTGCTACTAGCATATGAGCTGCAGTGTTATATATCTTCCGAGCACATGTAAAATGTATACAATTTATGTCTCGCTAGAATCTTTATTTTCTTTTGATTTCTTTTAAACCTTGAGGTAACTGTCAATGTATGATATACAATGCTGGTTGTATTGTTTTTTGAAGACTTTGATTTTACACATTTTCGCTAGCTATTTATAGCTATATACAGAGATTCATCACTTTCCATGGTTAATTGGAACTGAGGACCCCCCCCGGGCGACTGGTGAATTATGCGAAGTAGGATCAACCCCCCTTGACTGACGTATATGTGTACATAATATCAATAAATACATATTCAATGCTATAAATGCTTATAATAACAATTAGACATTCAAAATCAATGCATAAGATGTAAATAAAATAAATACACTCATATACAGATGCACGTGCACGCACTCAGATGAGCACCTCACATAAAAATGTAAGTAGTTTCGATGGGAGGTTTTGGGTTGTTTTTTGTTTAGTTTGTTTAGGTTTTTTTTTTTTTTTGCATAATTGGCCTTGTTTTTGTGGCATTTTCCTTAACTTTTCCCCCATTCTTTCTGAATTTCCTAATTTTTTAATTCGATGAATATATAAAAAAAAAAAAAAAAAAAAAAAAAATGCGATGCACTGAAGCCGCATTGATTGAAGTGTGAAATAGCGAGGGATCACTGTATAACCTATTTTCTCTTTAAATAGTGCCTGCCTTTGCAAACATGACAGTTTTTGATTAATAACTTTGGTTTTGGTATACATTGATGCTAATATATTTTTTTATTTCCCAAACAATGGTATTTTGTGCGAAAAGATCGCCATGTTAGCCTTTTTTGTGTCTGAGTGTTTGTAAATCATGCATATTTATCCACTTGCAACAATCAATAATCATCCATCAGCCAGATCAAGTGTACTGCAGGAGGTGGACTCGGTGCAAGTGGGACACGCTATAGTTAATTTCTTTCTTTCTTTCTTTTGGCTTTTTCCCGTTCTCGAGAGTCGCCACAGCGAATCATCTGATTCGCACATTTGTTGCCATTTGCCATGGGTTTTTTTTACGTCGGATGCCCTTCCTGTCACAAACCTTTAGCAAGGGACAGAAACACGCTGATGGCTTTGCAGCTACTCTTTACGAAAGTCAGCAATGGTTCTTTTACATGCCTCTCACCATAGACAGTGAGAGACATGGCCCGCCTTTGATAACCCAGTGCAGCAAACTGGGGGGGGGTGACAACCCTGTGGGGACTCGAACCCCCAACCTTAGGATCAGCGATCCTGCGCCCTATCCACTAGTGCAGGGGTGTCAAACTCGTACCACAAAGGGCCATGTGGCTGCGGGTTTTTGTTTCAACCAAGCAGCAGCACACCTGACTTGGCTCATTCAAACAACAGATGAGTCTTCAGGGCAGTTGATTGGTCAATCTGTATGCTCTGTACAGAGACTGGCCAATCAACTGGCTGAAGACGTTTATCAGTTGTTTGAATGAGCCAAGTCAGGTGTGCTGCTGCTTGGTTGAAACAAAAACCTGCAGCCACATGGCCCTTTGCGGCACAAGTTTGACACCCCTGCACTAGACCATAGTACTGTATTGTGAATTGGGACATCACATTGTAAAATATAAGGAGAATTCTGTTCTTTTTTTGGTTTAAATATCAGGAAATTATAATGAAGAAATGATTAACCTAGACTTGATATCTTATATTTCTGCTTCTCAGTTCTCACGAGTGCTGAAAAACAGAGCCTGGCCAACGTTCAAGCAAGCCAAGACCAAAGTCTCACCTCTACATAGCAGTGATTTTTGCCCAACAAACTGCCACATTAACGTGATGGAGGTGTCCTATCCCAAGACCACCACATCCCTGGGAAGTGCATTTGGTGTGCAGCTGGACAACAGGAAGATTTCCACAGTGGAGAAAGGGAATCATGGAGCAGAGCAGGGTGAGACAGGATATATTGAATTAAGCCCGTGTTAAACAGTTTTTTTTTTTTTAATTGAAAAGTGTTTTTCTTTCCTTGCAGCGAGTAAAAAGTAATACCACTCCGTATTTTCTAGTTTTAGTGAATTTTTAAAAAATTACACATTTAAAAAAAAAAAAAAAAAAACACACACAAACACATCGTAATTTTTGTATTTCCAGGCAAGCTAGACCCCATGGTGCATGTGCAACACTGTATCACTAGCATGGCAGCTCCGTCAGGACACAGCCTGGGGCGAACAGAGGGGCACGGCCTGCGCTTCCTGCTACGAGAGGAAGACCTCCTCACCATCGATGCTTACCACAAGCTGCTCATCAAACTGACTGCAGCGATGAAGGAGATGGAGTCTTACGCTGGACAGATTCATGAGTGAGTACATTCTGATGTGATAGGGCAGGAGTAGCCAACCAGTCAGAGACCAAAAGTTACATTTTTACCGTGTTACCACAAAGAGGCACGTCATACACATGGGCACACATGAACATCACTCATCCCTTTCTCTCTCTCTCTCTCTCTCTCTCTCTCTCTCTCTCTCTCTCTCTCTCTCTCTCTCTCTCTCCCCGCTCTCTCTCTCACACACACACACCTACACACACACACACACACACACACACACACACCTACACACCTACACACACACACACACACACACACACACACACCTATGTCAGGTAAATTTATTGTAAATTCACACACCAACATGATAAAATACTCGCATCATTGAAGGTTATGGTTTGTGCCTTGCCATCACACAGAGTCGGCTGAGATGGGCACCAGCCTCCCTATGACCCTAATTAGGATTTGGTGGTTCAGAAAATGAATGATTGAATGAATGGTTGTCCGATATTCTGTGTTCAACAGTGTGGCGTGACAGTTGGATGTTTGATATCATGCATTTTAGTTTGCCATTTTCAGGAGACAAGATTTCAACAAAATGACGACAATACCATTCTGAACTCAAGAGAAAAACACAAACACAACCTTTGATATGAACATAAGAGCCGCATGAATCCAGGCCGCATGCGGCTGAGGAGCCGTAGGTTAGCCATGGCTGTGTTATGGTATCTTCTTCTTTTCCTTTCGGCTTTTCCCTTCAGTGGTTGCCACAGCGAATCATCTGCCTCCATCTCACCCTATCCTTTGCATCTTCTTCTCTTACACCAACGACCTTCATGTCCTCCTTCACCACATCCATGAATCGTCTCTTTGGTCTTCCTCTAGGCCTTCTGCCTGGTAGTTCCAGCCTCAGCATCCTATTACCAATATACTCACTATCTCTCCTCTGTACATGTCCAAACCATCTCAATCTAGCCTCTCTGACTTTGTCTCCAAAACGTCTTACATGTGCTGTCCCTCTGATGTGCTCATTCCTAATCCTATCCATCCTCGTTACTCCCAAAGAGAACCTCAACATTTTCATCTCTGCTACCTCCAGCTCTGCCTCCTGTCTTTTCCCCAGGGCCACTGTTTCTAACCCATACAACATCATTGGCCTCAACACCGTCTTGTACACTTTTCCTTTCATTCTTGCCGATACCCTCCTATCACACATCACACCGGACACTTTTCTCCAACCATTCCAACCTGCCTGCACACGCTTCTTGACCTCTTTTCCACACTCTCCATTGCTCTGGATTGTTGAGCCTAAGTACTTAAAATCCTGCACCTTTCTTATCTCTGCTCCCTGTAATCTCACCGTTCTTCTTGGGTCCTTGTCATTCATGCACATGTATTCTGTGTTACTGAGGCTAATCTTCATTCCCCTCCTTTCCAGGGCATACCTCCACCTCTCTAGGTTTTCCTGCACTTGTTCTCTGCTCTCACTACAGATCACAATGTCATCTGCAAACACAATAGTCCATGGGGAATCTTGTCTAACCTTATCTGTCAGCCTGTCCATCACCATAGCAAACAAGAAGGGGCTGAGAGCTGACCCTTGATGCAGTCCCACCTCCACCTTGAACTCTTATGTCACACCGACAGCACACCTCACCACTGTCTTACATCTCTCATACATGTCCTGCACCACTCAAACATACTTCTCTGCCACTCCAGATTTCCTCATGCAATACCACAGTTCTCTCGGCATCCTGTCATATGCTTTCTCCAGATCCACAAAGGCACAATGCAGCTCCCTCTTACCTTCTCTGTACTTCTCCATTAACATCCTCAAGGCAAACACTGCATCTGTGGTGCTCTTTCTTGGCATGAAACCAAACTGTTGTTCACAAATGCTGACCTCTGCCCTTAGTCTTCTTCTTCTTTTACTTTCGGCTGCTCCCTTCAGGGGTCGCCACAGCAAATCATCCGCCTCCACCTCACCCTGTCCTCCGCATCTTCTTTTCTGACTCCAACGACCTTCATGTCTTCCTTCACCACATCCATAAATCTCTTCTTTGGTCTTCCTCGAGGCCTTCTGCCTGGTAGTTCAAACCTCAGCATCCTACTGCCAATATACTCACTATCCCTCCTCTGTACATGTCCAAACCATCTCAATCTAGCCTCTCTGACTTTGTCTCCAAAACATCTTACGTGGGCTGTCCCTCTGATATACTCATTTCTGATCCTATCCATCCTCGTTACTCCCAGGGAGAACCTCAACATTTTCATCTCCGCTACCTCCAGCTCTGCCTCCTGCCTTTTCCTCAGCGCCACGGTTTCTAAGCCATACAACATCGCTGGCCTCACCACCATCTTGTACACTTTTCCCTTCATTCTTGCTGACACTCTCCTATCGCACATCACACCGGATACTTTTCACTCCAGACTTCCTCATGCAATACCACAGTTCTTCTCTTGGCACCCTGTCATATGCTTTTTCCAGATCCACAAAGGCACAATGTAGCTCCCTCTGACCTTCTCTGTACTTCTCTATTAACATCCTCAAGGCAAACATTGCATCTGTGGTGCTATTTCTTGGCATGAAACCAAACTGTTGTTCACAAATGCTGACCTCTGACCTTAGTCTAGCTTCCACTATTCTTTCCCATAACTTCATCGTATGGCTCATCAACTTTATCCCTCTGTAGTTGCTGCAACTCTGCACGTCTCCCTTGTTCTTAAAAATGGGCACCAGCACACTTCTCCTCCACTCCTCCGGCATCTGCTCACTCTCTAGTACCGTGTTGAATGTTCTTGTCAGAAAATCTACTGCTACCTCTCCTAGACACTTCCATACCTCCACAGGTATATCATCAGGACCAACTGCCTTTCCATTCTTCATCCTCTTCAATGCCCTTCTCACTTCACCCTTACTGATCTTTGCTACATCCTGCTCCTCAATGGTTACCTCTTCTACTCTTTTTCTCTCTCATTTTCCTCATTCATCAGCTCTTCAAAGTACTCTTTCCATCTTCCCAGCACACTTCTGTCATTAGTCAATAGAGTTCCCTCTCTGTCCTTTATCAATCTAACTTGCTGCACGTCCTTCCCATCTCTATTTCTCTGCTGTGCCAACCTGTATAGATCACTTTCTCCCTCTTTACTATCCAACCTATCATACAAGTCATCATATGCCCTCTGTTTGGCCTTAGCCACTGCTACTTTCGCCTTACGCTGTGTCTCCCTGTACTCCAACATTCCAACATTCAAAGTCCCCACTCTCAGTCCTAGACTCATGCCTTTCCTCTTCTCTCTCTGCCTACGGACACGCCTCCCACCTCTCCTTCTTCGACGTCTTCGACCAACAGTAGTCTAATTTCCATCAGCACCCTGTTGATTGACAGCACTGATGGCGGTCGTTGTGAACCCGGGCCTCGACCGATCCGGTATGGAGGTAATACTTTTGATTTGCATTATAAGTAATTGGCATTGGTTTTACATCGGATGCCCTTCCTGACACAACCCTCTGCATTTCTCCGGGCTTGGGACCGGCATGAGGGGGAGAGACACTGGTTACTGGTTACTGGACCTCTGCCCTTAGTCTAGCTTCCACTATTCTTTCCCATAACTTCATCGTATGGCTCATCAACTTTATCCCTCTGTAGTTGCCACAACTCTGCACGTCTCCCTTGTTCTTAAAAATGGGCACCAGCACACTTCTCCTCCATTCCTCTGGCATCCTCTCACTATCTAAGACCTTGTTAAATGTTCTTGTCAGAAAATCTACTGCTACCTCTCCTAGACACTTCCATACCTCCACCGGTATGTCATCAGGACCAACTGCCTTTCCATTCTTCATCCTCTTCAATGCCCTCCTCACTTCACCCTTACTAATCTTTGCTACTTCCTGGTCCTCAACAGTCACCTCTTCTACTCTTTTTTCTCTCTCATTTTCCTCATTCATCAGCTCTTCAAAGTACTCTTTCCATCTTCCCAGCACACTTCTGTCATCAATCAATACATTTCCCTCTCTGTCCTTTATCAATCTAACTTGCTGCACGTCCTTCCCATCTCTATTTCTCTGCTGTGCCAACCTGTATAAATCATTTTCTCCCTCTTTACTTTCCAACCGAGCATACAAGTCATCAAACGCGCTCTGTTTGGCCTTCGCCACTGCTACTTTCGCCTTACGCTGTGTCTCCCTGTACTCCTGTTTACTCTCTTCGGTTTTCTCAATGTCCCACTTCTTCTTAGCTAACCTCTTCCTTTGTACACACTCCTGCACTTCCTCATTCCACCACCAAGTCTCCTTATCTACTTTCCTTCCAGATGACACACCAAGTATTCTCCTACCTGTCTCCCTGATCACATTAGCTGTAGTTGTCCAGTCATCTGGAAGCACTTCCTGACCACCCAAAGCCTGTTTCAACTCCTCCTTGAAGACAACCCGACACTCTTCCTTTTTCAACTTCCACCACTTTGTCTTCTGCTCTGCCTTTGCCTTCTTCACCTTCCTCACCATCAACATCATCCTGCACACCACCATCCTATGCTGTTTGGCAACACTCTCACCCGCTACTACTTTGCAGTCACTGACTTCCTTCAAATTACATCGCCTGCACAAGATGTAGTCTACCTGTGTGCTCTTACCTCCGCTTTCATAAGTCACCTTATGCTCCTCTCTCTTCTGGAAGAAAGTATTCACCACAGCCATTTCCATTCTTTTTGCAAAATCTACCAACATCTGTCCTTCTGCGTTCCTGTCCTGGATACCAAACCTGCCCATCACTTCCTCGTCCCCTCTGTTTCCTGCACCAACATGTCCATTGAAGTCTGCCCCAATGACCACTCTTTCACCTCTGGGGGTACTCTGCATCACTTCATCTAACTTCCTCCAGAATCTCTCCTTCTCTTCTCGCTCACATCCTGTCTGTGGGGTATAAGCACTAACAACATTGACCATCACACCTTCAATTTCTAACTTGAGACTCATCACTCTCTGACACTCTTTTCACTTCTAGAACATTCCTGACAAACTCCTCCTTCAAGATGACTCCGACTCCATTTCTCTTCCCATCCACACCATGATAAAACAGCTTAAAGCCTGCTCCTATACTTCTAGCCTTGTTACCTTTCCACCTGGTCTCCTGAACACACACTATGTCCACCTTCCTCCTCTGCATCATGTCAGCCAGCTCTCTACCTTTTCCTGCCATAGTTCCAACGTTCAAAGTCCCCACTTTCAGTCCTAGACTCATGCCTTTCCTCTTCTCTCTCTGGCAACGGACACGCCTCCCGCCTCTCCTTCTTCGACCAACAGTAGTCCAATTTCCATCAGCACCCTGTTGGTTGACGGCATTGATGGCGGTCGTTGTTAACCCGGGCCTCAACCGATCCGGTATGTCATTCTTTCTTGTGATTCGCATAGTTTATTTGGCATTTGTTTTACGCTGGGTGCCCTTCCTGACGCAACCCTCTGCATTTATCCTGGCTTGGGACCAGCGTGAGGGAGAGACACTGGTTTGTGCCCCCCCCCCCCCCTCACGGCTGCATTTTGTGTTATGGTATAATGAATGAATTTTTCAGGCATGAGATTTTTCCCTCTTTTTGCGGAATTTCCTGTTTTTTCCTTCAAAATTCTAATTTTTAATATATTCATTGCAAATCCATTGAGAAAATATAGGGGGGGGGGTTGTTTTCACTGAGTCGTGTCTGTACCATCATTGGTACATCTGTTCATTAACAGTGGTACATTCAAAACCTTGCCAGGTTATAATAAACTTGTTTTTTATTTGTTTTACGACATGTTCTTTTCATTGTTGAACTATTGTAAACGTAATCCATGTTCACATCATAACTTTGGCAAAATGAAAATACTTGAGGTGAATGATTTTTTTTATAGAAAGTGAAGAAGGGATCAAGAATAAATTACTGTAGGTTTTTAGTTATTGTACCGTATATGTACACATGTTGTAAAGACGAGTTAAGTGGGATTTTATTTGTACTTTTTTGTGGTTGTCACGTTACCGTTGCTTCTTTCCAATCATTTGAACTTGATAATGCAGTTGTGTAAGCCATAAAAATAAAAACTTACCGGGGGAAAAAACCCACACAGCAACAACCCGTTTTATTGCAATAATTACACACACACTATATATATATATAGAGGATTTTCTGAGTAGATCCTTCCGTAGGAGAGTGCTCAATACTTTTTGGTAGAGCAAATAACAAAAGGACAGGACAAAGGCTTTCTATTGAAACTCCATTTATCACTACAGATCTGTTTCAAGGGGTGGTGAAACCATCCCCTCTCTTCAGGTGATTACAGAAGAACTGTAATCTGTAATCACCTGAAGAGAGGGGATGGTTTCACCACCCCTCGAAACAGATCTGTAGTGATAAATGGAGTTTCAATAGAAAGCCTTTGTCCTGTCCTTTGTTTATATATATATATATATATATATATATATATATATATATATATATATATATATATATATATATATATATATATTTATTTATTTTTACTAATTTGTAATATAATTTAGACTGCATCTTAATGTTATTGAATACAAATCACTAAAAACATATTAATATTTTCTACTGATTGAGGGCAAATTAAACAGCTTTGAATAAAGCATTAATTCAGTATTAATACTGGGCACTTTATCTCCCCTTTATTTATATTGAGT
This sequence comes from Plotosus lineatus, assembly GCA_024760905.1. NCBI lineage: Eukaryota > Metazoa > Chordata > Actinopteri > Siluriformes > Plotosidae > Plotosus > Plotosus lineatus. The sequence goes on along the minus strand of CM045734.1, from coordinate 26,118,700 downwards.
TGTCTATTGGCAAAATGCCAAAGTGGGGAATGCGAATACAGGGATCCCTCGCTACTTCGCGCTACAATTCATGCGGCTTCTGTGCATCGCGTTTTTTTTTTTTTTTTTTTTAAATATTCATCGAATTAAAAAAAATAGGAAATTTAGGAAGACTGATGGAAAAAGTTTCGGAAAATGCCACAAAACAAATTCAATTATGCAAAAAAAACAAAAAAAAAAACCAAACAAAGCCAAAAAACAACCCAAAACCTCCCATCAAAACAACTTACATGTTCATGTGAGACGTGTGTCTGTATGTGTGTGTATTTATATTTTATTTAAATCTTATGCATTAATTTTGAATGTTTCATTGTTATTCTAAGCATTCATCACGTTGAATATGTATTCATTATTATATACAGATGTACATATACATGTACGTATACGTAAGTTTGGGGGGGTGTCAATCCTACTTCGCGGATTTTTTTTTTGGGGGGGATCGGTCCCCATTAACCACGGAAAGTGAAAGATCCCTGTGTGTATATATATATATATATATATATATATATATATATATATATATATATATATATATATATATATATGGTTTGCATTTCGATTCTCATTTTATATACTAAAGCCATGAAGTGGTTTTCCTTGAAAATTTGGTCTAATATTTATGGAAAAGGCACTTTTTTCCCCAGGATTTAAATTTTCTTTCTTTCTGGGGTTCCCCCAACACACACACACACACACACACACACACACACACACACACACATACATCAAATTTTTTTTTTTTTTTTTTTTACTTTTTCTTCAAATCCTGATCCCATGCCTGAATTTAGCATGTGGGATAAAAAAGTAAACATACCACAGTAAACATTTATCCATGGCAGGTTATGATACATTTTTTTTCATCATGTTTCTTAGTCCGTGTATATATAAAACAATTACTTACCAAATGTAAGATCAGTATCACTATTAGCAATAACACCAAGCCTAAAGTGAATAATTGTTTGCAGTATGTACTACATGGGAACATAAGAAAACTAAAGTAAAATAAGTATTTTGTTGATTATTATTACACTTTTTTTTTTTTTTTTTTTTTATAATTTCAGCATAATCCCAAGTTTTGCTTTGGAGAATGTCTTCTGTGGCATTATCGTATGGTATACACAACATTATATTTATGGTAGATTTAATCTGTTTTCATTTTGCTTTTCTTTCAAAAAAGTTTGAAAAAGTAACTCTCGCAGGTCTGTGCAGACTAATTACATCTTTTCAGTTGCTGTTTTTCATGCTGAAGACTGAGTTGTAGAAATTAAAAATAAATAGGACATAGTTTTCCAACGCTTTCCATTTTGGCTTAATCATTCTTGGTTCAAATCAATTTCCTAGCTGTGAGATTAGTGTACAGTGATCCCTCGCTACGTTGTGCTTCAGTTTCTGCGGCTTCAGTGCATCGCGTTTTTTTTTTCAAAAATATTCATCGAAAAAAAAAAAAAAAGGAAATCAAGCAAAATAAGGGAAAAGTTAAGGAAAATGCCACAAAATCAGGCCAATTATGACCCCCCCCCCAAAACAAATACACCCCCTCAAAATAAATAAATAAATAAAATAACCAACCCAACAAAACTGCCTACATCTTTGTGAGGTGTGCATTTGTGTGTGTGCGTGCAGCTGTATGTGTGTGTGTATTTATATTTTATTTACATTTTATTCATTATTTTTTAGTTTTTCTTATTAGAAGCATTTATAGCATTGAATATGTATTTATTGATATTATATACACATATACATGCACGTATACATGATTTCACTAAAATCAGTGGCTGCGGGGTGGGGGGGGTTGCTTGGGTTGTCTTGGTCCTCATTAACCGTGGAAAGTGAAGGATCCCTGTAAAGTTATTATTAAATTCTCAGTTTGTGACAGGTGCAGGTTCTCTTATTACTTCTTCTTTTCCTTTCGGCTTTGTCCCTTTCTCGAGAGTCACCATCATCTGAATCATCTGATTCGCACATTTGTTTTGGCGTGGATTTTTACGTCGGATGCCCTTCCTGTCACAACCCTTTAGCAAGGGACAGAAACACACTGACGGATTTGCAGCTACTCTTTACGGAAGTCAGCAATGGTTCTTTTACATGCCTCTCACCATAGACAGTGAGAGACACGGCCCGCCTTTGATAACCCAGTTAGCTGCACTGGGGGTCAGTGACAACCTTGTGGGGACTCGAACCCCCAACCTTAGGATCAGCGATCCTGCACCCTATCCACTAGACCATCACTGCCCCATCACCAAATATTTGTATATTAAAAAAAAAAACAATCTTAATGTGTATTTCAACAACTTTGTTCCTGACTTGTTTGGCGAGATCCCTGGTCTTCATGGTGTGGTGCCTCTTGTTTAGTGGTGTTGCAGCCTCTGGGGCCTTTCAGAAAAGGTGTGTTTATACCAACAGATCATGTGATACTTATACTGCACACAGGTGGACTTTGTTTCACTAATTATGTGACTTCTAAAGATAATTCTTTGCATCAGAACTTTTTGAGGAGGGGGGCTGACAGTGGCGTAGTGGTTAATACGTCCGCCACACAGCAAAACGGTCCTGGGTTCAACTCCTAGCTCAGGTGTTTCTGTGTTGAGGTTGCATGTTCTCCCCGTGCTTGTGTGGGTTTCATCCAGGTACTTCAGCTTCCTCCCATAATCCAAAAACATGCACAGTAGGTTCATTCGATGTTCCAAATCACCTCTAGGTGTGAGTATGAATGGTTTAGTGAGTACAAATTCTGTGAGTGATGGCCCTGCGATGGCCTGGCGAGCTCTACAGGATATACCCACACCCTCATCCAACCTTGTGGGGTCAGCGATGCTGCACCTTATCCACTCGACCCATCCCTGCCCCAATACAGGTTCAGTGAATACATTAATGCTAAAACATTCAGTATAATTTACACGGGTTTCCTTTCAAGCCTCACTGATGTCTTGTGTGTAAAGCGTAAAGCGTTATAGCTGCAGAGTGAACATTATGAACTTGCTGTATAATGCTATGCAAAATTTTTACAAGCTAATTATTTTCAGTAGACATATCATTTAAATCTAAATTAAAATTATACATCCATATAGTTTTGTGGTTCTCAATTGTGGTTTCAGAACATTTTATCCATACAACAATTTTTTATTCCAAAAATTCCGTTTAACATTATTTATCATGTAATATACGTGGTTATAATTTCTCACAGAATGCTTTCCAACACTGCAACAATATGAGGGAAAAAAATCTGAGATTTCAATCTCTGGATCTATTATTTTAGCCTTCATTAAACGTTTTTTGAAAGCATGAGTAATCCCAAATGTATCGAATGAAATTGGGAATGCAGTTGTGATGTGTCTAGCTGAAGCTAGTGCTGGAGGCAGTTCTTGCACTAGACCAAATAAATCACACTGTCATCCTGGTCAGCTCTGAGCAAATGTTCTGCAATTCAGTGGGGATAATTATTAGTGTTCTGCTCCTACCATAGTCTTGCAGCATAGAGTATTCGGAAGCTCATTAGCCTTGCATCGCTGCATTGTTTTTCATTCACAACATGCTAATTCTGGAACAGTGCTCCTGGAACGTAGTCCATTTTGCACCTTATTTAGCATTGTATCACGTTTTCTCAGGATTGCGCAGGACATAACAATAAATGTCACTCAAGTCAATCTGATTTACAGCAGGCTTACTGACTGTCGAAACAAGTTTAATGAAAAGAATTGGATTCTCTTTCTCCATCTCCCAGTCCTCATTATCTTCATCATGCATTGCACTGGAAAATTGTACATTTGTGTATTTGCGGTCATGTTGGTTAGAGCGGTTTTCTCTAAAGCTAATAGTGAGGGGCCAGCGAAGGGTTAATGGCTTTCCTCATTGTAATGAGTAGCTCTAGGCAGCTTACTCCATCAGTATATTTGCCTCGACTCTAAATTAAAATGGGTATCGACCTCCACTGGATGCAGGATCCATCATCAAATGAAGTTCTGAGAAAATCAGAGAGAATGCTGCTCGATGGGAATGATTTAATGACTTACAGCCACGGGGATCTCTCTTCCTTCCTCTTTTGCCCTTTTTTGGTTAGAGAAGCAGCTTTGAGACAGATAGGTCACTGGTTCGGATCCCAGACCAGCAGGAAAAATGTGTGCTTGTGGGGTAGTGAGCTGCACCTTCAGTTCCTCCACATTAGTAGCTGAAGTGCTCTTGAGCAAGGCACCTAACCCATTACTGCTCTCTGAAGGTAAATAAATAAATAAATATAAAAGAAGTCATTTCCTAGACTCTGAAGACAGATTATTTTTGTAAATTCCTGAAGAAAAGGAACACTATGAAAGCTGTACATTTGCATTTGACCGTGGAACGGAGTACAGAGACCCCTCGCTACTTCATGCTTCAATTCATGCGGCTTCAGTGCATTGCGTTTTTTTTTTTTTTTTTATATTCATCGAATTAAAAAATAAGGAAATTAAGGAAGAATAGGGGAAATGCAACAAAAACAAGGCCAATTGTGCAAAAAAAAAAAAAACCCAAACAAACACAAAACAAAAAACAAACCAAGACCTCCCATCAAAACTAGCTACATTTTGGTGAGGTGTGCATCTGAGTGCAGGCACGCGCACATCTGTATTTATATTTTATTTACATCTTATGCATTATTGTGGAATGTTTACTTGTTATTATAAGCATTTAGAACAGTGATCACCAAGGACAATATAAGTTTCCCGCTGACCTGTTCACTGCTATTTTTAGGACAGGCCCAAGGCTCTATAGCGCCACTCTCCATTGAGCTGCATCTAATTTTTTTGAATATATTTTTTAAATCAAATCAATATCTTCACGTAGATGAATATCATTAATGATTAATACAGTAATAACATATAATTAAAGGTAAATTGAGCAAATTTGTAATTTCAGTGGTGTGTGTGTGTGTGTGTGTGTGTGTGTGTGTGTGTGTGTGTGTGTGTGTGTGTGTGCGTGTGCGTGTGTGCGTGTGTGTGTGTTGACCTGGTATCCCTTCGCAGTAATTGGTACACAAAAAGTAGCTCTCAGTTTCAAAAAGATTGCTGACCCCTGATCTAGAGTGTTGAAAATGTATTTATTGATCTTACATACATGTACGTATACGTCAGCCAGGGGGGTCGACCCTACTTCGCGGAATTTGGTGGTCACGGGGGATCTCGGTCCCAATTAACCACAGAACGGGACAGATTCTTGTATATATAGCTGATGCGTCTTTCTTTTCTTAGCAATATTTCATACACAGACGCCTCTTATTTTGAAGTGTTAACCTGTTTTAACAGTCGCACGTCGCATTAGCCACCATGATAACAGTTCGTAAAGAAATCCGGAATAATGTGTAATGAGAAATCAATCAATGGAACATCTGCTCCAGGTTGTTTTAATCAAAATGTAATATGTGCACATTATTTCTGAGAGATTTTGATGAGGTGTATTAAGCAAACAGTGTGATGTAACTCGTATAGAAAATAAGACCATAATTATATATACAGCACTGGCAAAGGCAAGTGGCAAACAAAAGATATAAAACAACAAACTAAGTAACAAATGAACAACTAAACAATCTGTCAATCAATCAAACAATTAATTCAACAATTATTAAAGCATTGAATATTCAAACAAAAAATCAAAGAAGGAAACACAAACAAGCGATCATACAAATAAACAATTAATCCCTCACACAATCAAACAACAACTAAAGAGCCAAACAAACAAACAAACAAATATTTAAACAAGCAATGAAAAAACAAGGAAATATTTTAACAAGCAATCAAATGTTCAGACAAGTTGCCAATCAACCGAACATTTTAATAAAAGCAGCAATCAATCAAATCAACGTCGAACAAGTAACTCAATAAACAAACGACAGGTCGAAAGGCCATCGCAGGGCAGAAACACGCTGACGGCTATGCAGCTACTCTTTATGAAACTCAGCAATGGTTGTTTTACATGAACCTCTCGGCACAGACAGTGAGAGGCGTGGCCGGCCTTTTATAACCCAGTTAGCTGCACTGGGGGGACAGCAGGGACAACCGTTCAAACAATCCAACCAAACTAGCATTCAAACAGACACAATATCAGCTAAATAAGGAAACACTCGGACAAACAAATGAACAAACAAGTGACAATTAAATCCCAAACTCCACCCCTTTGGATCTCTGTGTTCCAACTGGTGAAGTAAGAAGCTTGTTCTTTCACACACTACTGTGCATCAGAGTTGGGTCGATGTGGTCGTGGTTTGGACACGCGCTGTCACTTGATGCTTGTTCTGGCTCACAGGCTCAGTTTGATGAAATGTGACAAACAAGAGAAGGAACCCCCCCCTCCACACACACACACAGACACACACAGACACACACACACACACACACACAGACACACACACACACACACACACACACACACACACACACACACACACACACTTTTCTCTTAACCTTATTAATGGATTTTGGTTTGCTGCATGACATCATGGAAAACTGTGCGCATGAAATGAGAAAACAACTTCAACGGGGAAGCTGAACAAGATGACGAGTGGAATGTGTGTGAGTGCAGAAGATTGTGTTCACACTGGAGTATTGCCTCACATGACATAAACACTTAATCTCACACACACACACACACACACACACACACACACACACACACACACACACGAACTGATGGTGTTAAAAAAAGACTTTAAGTTCTGGTGAATTTCTTTCTACAGACATGGACCTGAGGCTCAGATTTTGGAGTGTTGACACAGCTGCTTTTGTGTGGGTGTGTGTGTGTGTGTGTGTGTGTGTGTGTGTGTGTGTGTGTGTGTGTGTGTGTGTGAATATTCTAAGGACCTCCAGCCCCCTGAACTCTAGGTGCGGAAGCCAAACCTAAACAGGCTCTCATTTAGTTTGGCCAGCGCCGTCATTCTGCACACACTCGCACTCCAAACATACATCATGAGGATATTAGTGCACTGGCTCGTCTTCCAAAAATATAGGTTTTATAGGGGACTGGGGGAAGGTGTGTGTGTGTGTGTGTGTGTGTGTGTGTGTGTGCACGTGTGTGTGTGTGTGTGTGTGTGTGTGACATGACAGGGTTAATACAGTATACTAGCATTCATTCAGTGTGACATAATGTGTCTGTAACCACATGCATATAAACATCATCTATTTTGGAAGGTGGGACAAATAGTGTACAAAATGAGGATAAATATTTTCTTTTTTCTTATTCCTGCTTTTTCATTTCCCTTCTCTCTCTCTCTCTCTCTCTCTCTCTCTCTCTTTCATTTCTTTTTCTTTTGTTTTTTTCGTGACCATAATCTTTTTTTGTTGGAAATATTTTCTGAATATAAGTTAAACCAATAGAATAAAAGTAATTCAAATCTCTCTGTCTCTGTTTCTTTTGCTCAGTTTTCTCTCATCCATTACGCACCCCAGCAGTCCTGAGGCAAGGCCGTCTGAAAGCTTGATCACGGCTGAGAGTGAGTGTGAGCGAGCCGAGCGGAACGGGAAGCGAGTATGTTTCAACGTGGCGGGAGACGAACAGGAGGACTCGGGTCACGACACCATCAGCAACCGAGACTCCTACAGGTCTCTCTCTCTCTCTCTTCTCTCTCTCTCACACACACACACACACACACACACAGCCGAATATTAAAATAAAACTTATGTTAAAGCTGCTTTGCAACAGTGTCAATTGTAAAAAAGCACCATAGAAATAAAATTGAAAAAAAAAAAAATATATATATATATATATATATTTGGAAGTAAAATAACCACGGACAAATGGGATTGTAAAGATATGCTAATTATGATATCAGCAACTGGGTAAAATTTGGCCACATCTATTTTATGCGGAACAAACCCCTAGGAAGTGGTGCACTGATGGAGCTGTAATGTATTACTATTGTGTTTGCAGTGACTGCAACAGTAACAGGAACTCCATCGCCTCATTCACCAGCATCTGCAGCAGCCACTGTAGCTCCTACTTCCACAGTGACGAGATGGACTCGGGTACTACACCTCCGCCGTCACACTGTTTCAAATTCTACGGCTATTACTATTGTACCTCGCCAATTTTAAGCATAATAAATGTCTCGCTGCGATCCTCTCTGTGTTGTTTGAGTGTGCAAAGTTCAGGCATTCCTCCTACAGCTGAATTAGAACGCTGCCAAAATGCAGTCTGGGTCAAGTTGATAGCCATTATGTGCTAATTGCTAAGCAGTGGGCATGAAAGAGTGACAGCGCTCTCACATCGCTCTCAAAATGCTTTCATGCCGCGTCAGTTCTGCTTCATTAGAGTAATAAAGCGTCTGTTGTTCGTCTCTGTGGCCTAATGTAGCCCTCTTATTTTTTTTCTCTGTCGCACACACACACACACACACACACACACACACACACACACAGGAGATGAGATGCCAGCCAGCATGTGGATATCTCCAGACAAGCAGAAGAAGCTCCATGGGTTCCTGGAGCATCTGTTCAGCCAGGTGTGTATACCTTTGGCTCACACATGCAAAATCACAAACACCCTCCTGCACCCTGTGTCCTGTGATATAATATACATTCATTAATCTATCATTTGTGGCTTCTGAGGAAGAAAAAGTCTTCTATTAAAAACATATCAAGATTTAGTCCATGCGACATGGGAATGCTGTAATGTGATGGGTTCTAATAGATTAATAGACACTCAATCAATCTCGGTGCTGGGCCAGAATTCTGGCATAGGCGGCAGCCATATGAAGCGCAAAGAATCCGCAGTAGAGGCCCAAAGTTCTTTCTGCAGGGTGTTTTTATTGCGACACCATCTCTAGCTAGCTCGTCGTTGACTCTAGAATGTTCATCTGCCCTTTGATAGGTCTTGATTTTCTTCCTACTGGGTTGCTAGCCACACTCCTCACCAAATTTGGAACTGGATGGGGAAGCCGGTTTGGACGCCAACCATGCAACTGGTTGTACTGGCTTACATGTTACCAGTAGCAGGACAAAACCTGACCTGACATGTAATAGATACTAAATATGAAAAATTACGCACTTTGATTGGCTATTTAATTTCTAGTATATCTCTTATTCTCTTTGAATTTTTTTTTTTTTTGCATATTTTTTGTAAAATGCATGATGGGGTTTTAAGCAGCTGATTCTTAGCAAGAAATTGCCTGAGTGATGAAATGGGTAATGGTGGTATGGTGTCTCAGAGATTAAAGGTCTGAGGGTCGATTATGAAGTCGTGGCTAATGAATTCACGGGGTTTCATATGTTCATACATCCAGCTTACTCCAACTTCTGACCACCAAATCTGTTCTATACTCGGGGTGATCACATGACTCAGTAGAATTCTGGTTCCACCACAGTGTGACCAGGATAAAATGCTGAGTGCAGATGATATAAAGCATATAATAATAATAATAATAATAATAATAGTAATAATAATAATAATGATAATAATAATGTGTTTTGCAGGTGGAGTTTATGATGAGTCTCCTAAAGGGGGCAACAGTCACTCAAGCTTTTGAACAGACAGAGTGTTTTACACCAAATCGAGGCCTGCAAGGTAAAAAGAAAAGAAAAAAAAAATTTTTCTAATCAATCAATCTCTCTCTCTTCACTTTCAAACACAGCAAGATTTGCCTCTGCACTCAGCCGTGACTCCTCATCAGATGCACAACACCGCTTTTACACTTTAATTATCAGACCTGGTTCTTGTTCTGACTAACCATGCATCATGTCGATGCATCTGAAAAAGAATATTATGTTACCGTTGTGATGAATACAGCCAATTACATGATACTGTAAACATATTTTAGGCTAAAACCGTGATTATTTGTATTTAAGAAAAATAAAAGTATTACAGAGACGTTGCTATAAGCAGTGACATAATGTCGAAGGCGAGCAGCTGGAAACATTTGTAAAGTTGCAGTGCTGCTCTAAATGGCTGCATGTGCGCCCATTGATGGCAAGTACCTTTTCGCTCTGGGTAGTTGAAATGTGTTTATACTGCACACATGTTTGCTTTGTATTCTTATTCGAATACTTTCAAAATGTCTTCTGTTAATTATAACTACCACCTTTATACTGGTAATCTGATTACTCCGGCTTTTTGGTAGTAGAATCTATGCTGTATGAAGATGATTTAATAATGTTAAAGATCATCTGTTACTTCCCAAGCCTATAACCATTCTCTCTCACACACACACACACACACACACACACACACACACACACACACACACACACACACACACACATATATATATAAGAGCAAAGACAGACTGAGAGTAAACCAGATTTCCTGGAAGAAACCTGTGTGTGTGTGTGTGTGTGTGTGTGTGTGTGTGTGTGTGTGTGTGTGTGTGTCCATGTCCGAGTTTCAACAAAGATAAGGGAAGATTAACAAATAATCCCATATGTTTCGATTTCCAAATCTGCTGCATGCTGAACTCAGTTTTGCGCAGAGTCTCAGAGCCACCAGTGTGTGTAGCATCTTCCTTGTGAGCCTAAAGGGGCTTAAATGTACGCAGAAAGACTGTGTATGTGTGTGTGCGCGTGTCTGTCATGTATGTGTGTGTGTCTGTCTGTATGTATGTGCATCTTGTGTGTGTGTGTGTGTGTGTGTGTGTGTGTGTGTGTGTGTGTGTGTGTGTGTGTATGCGTGTGTGTATGCGTGTGTGTGTGTGTGTGTGTGTGTGTGTGTGGGCATATACTGTAGATTAAATCTGACATTATAACCATTCTGCCTTTTGGTGAAAAATAATACTCACTTTATAGTTTATACTTTATAGTATATACACTTTATAGTATATACACTTTATAGTTGGCTCTTCAGTTTAGATTTAAGTTTCATTACTATTTTGAGTCTCATTTTTCATCGAATTTATTTAAATCCTCAAATAATTTATAAATAAAGACTGTGCCTGTATTTTTATGTGCATCCTGCTGAGTTCAGTGTTTTACAGGAGCTGATGTGGAATCGACTGCTATGTAAGAAACACATTGGGGTTCTAATGATGCTTTGTGGTTTATAGTGATTTCTGACGGATACTGATTGGATTTATAGTTATATTTATAATTTTAATCCTGGGCAGTTTCAAGGTCTCATTATGGGTCTTCCACAAAAATCATTAAGACTCATTTCAGTTTTAATAATTGCTCAGCAGTATCCTGGATGATGTACCGGTATTTGAAGCAATAAGTAAAATCAGTTAGGGAAAATTTAACTGAAAAGTGAACTCAGCGGGGTTAGGAGTGTTATTATTATTATTATATGAGTGATCAGCAGCGATTATTATCGCAACTGTAATCATAGACATGAATAAAAATCAATGAAAACTTGAACACAAATGTATATGATACTTGTCACCACAGAAACCATGATGCAAAGGAATTGTCAGTGTACACTCTTGCATGAGGTACTGTGTGTGTGTGTGTGTGTGTGTGTGTGTGTGTGAGAGAGAGAGAGAGAGAGAGAGAGAGAGAGAGAGAGAGAGAGAGAGAGAGAGAGAGAGAGATCGTAGCACCACCCTTTTATTTTCACCTTGGACTTTCTCAGCAACAGGCCTCAAAATGGCAGGATAGGAGAACACATTTCCTCCACTCTCATCCCAAACACCGGGACATCACAGGGGTGTGTTCTTAGCCCCCTTCTGTTCTCCCTCTTTACACAAGACTGTTACCCCACTCACACCAGCAGCACTGAAGACACCATCTTTAAACGTTTGATTTTGGATAACAATCAGTCAGCCTAGAGGAAGGAGGTCCTGCATCTGCAGTGATGGTGTAACACAATGACCTGGAACTAAGCACATCTGAAACCAAAGAGATGATAATGGACTTTAGATGATTGAAACATTGAAGGAGAAGAGGTAGAGTGCATCAAGTTTCTTGGAGTCCACATCTCTGCTGACTTCACCTGGACCACAAACATCTCCCACCAGTTGAGGAAAGCACAACAAAAGATGTCAGGAAGCTCCAACAAGCCTGCCTACTCCGACCACTACTGACAAACTTTTACCGCTCCGCCAAAGACAGCCTCCTGACCTACTCCGGTACAATAGTTTTTTTTTTGCAGCTGTAATGCAGAGGACAGGAAGATGGTGAGGTCGGCAGAGCACATGATTGGAACTACGCTACCTTCCCTGAGGGACTTTTACACTGACAGATTTCAGAGGAGAGCCAGTGGAATTATCAGGAACTCCACACACCCTGGACACGCCCCCCCCCCCCCCCCTTTCCCCTCCAGAAAAAGGTACAGGACACGAAAAACAAAACCTAATAGACTCAAGAACCGCTTTTACCCACAAACTGTTAAACGTCCAACACAATCACGACCACGACCATCACTCACACTGACGGAATATCTATCATTCAGAACATCTTCCTGGACAGTGCATTACTCATGTTTCAGTGCAATATTCATGTTTAAGTGTTCAAAACAACAACAGTGTGTTTAAAAGAGTGAATAAAGCTCAAAATCCTTCGAACAGCTTTTATTTCCATACACAGAAATAGATCAGGAAAACTACAAAATTAATACTTTTCTTCTTCTTTTCCTTTCGGCTTTTCCCTTCAGGGGTCGCCACAGCGAATCATCTGCCTCCATCTCACCCTATCCTTTGCATCTTCTTCTCTTACACCAACGACCTTCATGTCCTCCTTCACCACATCCATGAATCGTTTCTTTGTTCTTCCTCTAGGCCTTCTGCCTGGTAGTTCCAGCCTCAGCACCCTACTACCAATATACTCACTATCCCTCCTCGGTACATGTCCAAACCATCTCAATCTAGCCTCTCTGACTTTGTCTCCAAAACGTCTTACATGTGCTGTCCCTCTGATGTACTCATTCCTAATCCTATCCATCCTCGTTACTCCCAAAGAGAACCTCAACATTTTCATCTCCGCTACCTCCAGCTCTGCCTCCTGTCTTTTCCCCAGCGCCACTGTTTCTAAACCATACAACATCACTGGCCTCATCACCGTCTTGTACACTTTTCCTTTCATTTTTGCCGATACCCTCCTATCACACATCACACCAGACACTTTTCTCCAACCATTCCAACCTGCCTGCACACGCTTCTTCACCTCTTTTCCACACTCTCCATTGCTCTGGATTGTTGAGCCTAAGTACTTAAAATCCTCCACCTTTCTTATCTCTGCTCCCTGTAACCTCACCGTTCTATTCAAAATTAATACATAAGGGGGAAATGTGTGATTCTTTTAAAGAAATTGAAGAAAAGTGAATATTTGACTGTTCAGAAAACAGCAGGGTCTGCTTTATTCTTTATAACCAACATTCACTGTATAAACAGAAAAATGTACGATTTTGTTTTCGCTGAACTAATACTTAGTTGTATAGTCACTGTTTGTGAGAACTGATGCACATCTGTGTTGTGGAGTCGACCAACTTCTGGCACCTGTGAGCAGGTTTCCCAGCCCAGGATGATCGGACAACATTCCACAGTTCTGTATTTCTTGGTTTTGTCTCAGAAACTGCGTTTTTGATGTCACCCAACAAGGTTTCTATTGGATTAAGGACCGGGGATCGGGCCGGCTGCTCTAGAACGTCAATCTTGCTGGTCTGGAACCAAGATGTTGCCCATTTATAGTGTGTTTGGAGTGGTTGCAGTGCTGTAGTGGTTTTAGTGGCTGAGTTGCGTGTACTGACTTAATTTGGTCTACTTTATTAGTTGATCAACGTAAATTTCCACGACTGTGTACATAAAAAGCGGAGGTGAAGTGCTAAATAGTTTCAAAGCCAAAGCCGCACCCTCCCTGCACTTTGTGGATGAGGTGCTGCTGCAGGCCTCGGTCGCTTCGCTGCCATCGTGTACTCACTTATTTTTTGACCACTACAGCACTGGGTAGTTGTCTTGTTGGAACACCCATTTCAAGGGCATTTCCTCTTCAGCATAAGGCAGTGTGATCTCTTCAAGTATTCTGATCTATTCGAACTGATCCATGAAACCTGGTATACGATCAATAGGCCCAACACGAGATGTTTGAGAAATGTCTGAGAAATGATTTGAGAGAATTTTTTTGAGAGAAATTTTGAGAAATGTCTGAGAAATGTTTGAGAGATGTATGAGAAATATCCTCATATCATGAGCCAGCATGCTTCACTGTCTTCCGTGTACTGTGGCTTGAGTTCAGTGTTTGGGGGTCATCTTGGGGGCCACTAGACCCAAAAAGAACAATATTGTCCACAAAATGTTGCTCAGTTTCTCTTTAGTTCAGTCAATGTGCTCTTTGGTAAATTGTAACCTCTTCAGCATTGCTTTTTTTTCAGCAGTGGGACTTTGCGAGGGCTTCATGTTGATAGCTCAGCTTCACATAGACGTCTTCTAATTGTAAAAGGACTCACAGGTAGCTTTAGATCTTTTTGTTCTTCCTGAAACTGATTGGTGGCTGAGACTCTTCTTCCATCCAATCAAATGGCAGTTGTTAGTTTTCTTCCACATCTTTCAGGATTTGGTTACCATTTAAATGCACGTGTGTTCATTTTAGCCGAGCAGTCCATCACTTTACATGTTTTCCTCTCTTTAGTGAACGTTTTAACCAAACTACGCTGTTCTGCTGTACAATGTCTGGAATGAACCATTTTCCTCAGAATTTCAGAGAGAAAGGTTCTATAACCAGCATTCACAACATTTGTTTCCTTCCTTCCTGAAATAAGAGCAATAATCGGCACCTGTTTGTCAAAAAAATGAATGATGTCACTAATTTGAACTCCACACTGCTATTATATTGAACACGCCCCTTTCAATTAGTGATTCAATTACACACAATCGGCAGCATGCATATCATGACTGTTAAGTCTGTTGGATTCTATTACTCTACTCCAACTCAGAAAGAAATTATTTGGCATGTAGAAACAACATTTCTACCAAAAACACTGATTGATCAGGTTAGTGATGTCTGACTGATATTATTTTGAGCACAGCTGTATATGTGTCTATATAGCTAATATGCACAGGTATATTGTAGTGTAGTTTCTTAATTGCTGATGAATAAAGAGCTGCTAAACTGATTTTCTTTGTGCATACAACAGTTGACAATAAAGATCTCTTTATCTTTATTTTGATAAAATAATTCACTAACCTGTATTTCATCATCCATTTGGCATAAGGAGCAATTAACTTGGCTGGATGTCTGGACAGCTGAGTCACCGGTATCTTTGTTGGCAGTACATAGATTAGCACTATGCTGTATGCACGCGTACACACACACACACACACACACAAAAACAAACAAACACACCACTCTATATAAGACTATCTGTCTGCAAAATGCTATAAATCTAAACATAAAAGTTGTGTGTGTGTGTTTCGACAGACTTTTACCAAGACATAGAACCCAAAGTCAACTGCACCAAAAAACTGCGGCTTCATATTAAACAAGACCCGTGGAACCTCCCGAGCAGTGTTCAGGCTCTCACGCATACTATCAGCAAGCTTGTTGAAGGTCAGCCTTACATTTTTGTGTCATTTGCTCAAACAAAACACATACACACGCACTGACAATCATATATTTCATTCTTTGTAGAGATGCTAGTTTTACATTCCCCATACGCACACAACCCTGTACCCAAACTGTTACCATGTGCCTAATTCTTAACCGTAACCTAATTCTAACCAGATGAATGGCCCCACACGGACAGCAGAGCACAGTTGTTTGGGGTGTGTGTGTGTGTGTGTGTGTGTGTGTCTTCATAAAAATCTTTTCAACTGTACAACTTTTACGTATTGTTTCAGAAATCAAATCAAGACTGCTGCTGGTGTTACTCCAGTATACAGGTATATGCCTCTATATTGACATTAATTCAGTTTATATTTATTTTGTGAAGAATGTAAGAATTGTAGTGGATTTCTGAGTTTATCCTGTAAGATGTGGGATTAGTTCAGCAGCATGAGTCATAGTGGCTCAGTGGTTAAAGCTCTGCTCCTAAGAAGATCAACTTCTTTGATTATTTAGTAATTTATTTACACTGAACAGTACATATTAAGAGGAAAAAAGGATTGTTATAATAGTGTATAATTTTTTTTTTTTGAAACACCGCTACGCTTGCATGCCACCAATCAAAAATTTGAAGGAAATTTATTTATTATTAATTATGCTTTATTATAAGTAATACTGTGACACAGAAGGGTTGTTAAAAAAAAAAAGAAATAAACAAAAAACAAACAAGCAGCAACAACAAAAATCAAAAACACATGGTATAGTAAAATGTGGCCCAAATACCAAACAGAGTTGAAAGACTGAATATTTTCCTCACTTTTACATATAACAATTTCTGATTAGTTACAGTTTTGATTTTTTTTTTTTTTTTACGATGAGCATTTTATCATTTTTGTGTTATGTAAAATATTGCAGAAGAAAGCACTAGGTGAGATCATTCTCACTGAACTACTTAATCATCCTCGAGTTGTGGGGAAGCTGGATGGTTTACATGCAAACTCCACACAAAAACGTCCACGCACAGGAAACAAACACAGGCTGTTCTGTGCTGTCCATCTGGGTAATGGGATATAATATATAGTGCCTTGCAAATGTAAATAAATCCCCTCTTCTACTTTTTACCTATTTTGTTACATGTGAACCTGCAACTTAAAAGATTTTTTACCTGAATTTATGTGATGGATCCACACAAAATAGTCTAAGACTAATCTAAAAAGTCTAATAGACTCTGGATGAGGGTGGAGTATACCCTGTAGAGCTTGCCAGGCCATCGCAGGGCCATCACTCACAGAATTTGTACTCACTAAACCATTCATACTCACACCTAGAGGTGATTTGGAACATCGAATGAACCTACTGTGCATGTTTTTGGATTATGGGAGGAAGCCAGAGTACCTGGATTAAACCCACACAAGCACGGGGAGAACATGCAACCTCAACACAGAAACACCTGAGCTAGGAGTTGAACCCAGGACCGTTTTGCTGTGTGGAGGACGTATTAACCACTACGCCACTGTCAGCCCCCCTCCTCAAAAAGTTCTGATGCAAAGAATTATCTTTAGAAGTCACATAATTAGTGAAACAAAGTCCACCTGTGTGCAGTATAAGTATCACATGATCTGTTGGTATAAACACACCTTTTCTGAAAGGCCCCAGAGGCTGCAACACCACTAAACAAGAGGCACCACACCATGAAGACCAGGGATCTCGCCAAACAAGTCAGGAACAAAGTAGTTGAAATACACATTAGGATTGT
This sequence comes from Plotosus lineatus, assembly GCA_024760905.1. Classification (NCBI taxonomy): domain Eukaryota; kingdom Metazoa; phylum Chordata; class Actinopteri; order Siluriformes; family Plotosidae; genus Plotosus; species Plotosus lineatus. The sequence continues at coordinate 26,101,486 of CM045734.1, read as the reverse complement.
TTTTTTTTTTTTTTAATATACAAATATTTGGTGATGGGGCAGTCGGTGGTCTAGTGGATAGGGTGCAGGATCGCTGATCCTAAGGTTGGGGGTTCGAGTCCCCACAAGGTTGTCACTGACCCCCAGTGTAGCTAACTGGGTTATCAAAGGCGGGCCATGTCTCTCACTGTCTATGGTGAGAGGCATGTAAAAGAACCATTGCTGACTTCCGTAAAGAGTAGCTGCAAAGCCGTCAGCGTGTTTCTGTCCCTTGCTAAAGGGTTGTGACAGGAAGGGCATCCGACGTAAAAACCCATGCCAAATCAAATGTGCGAATCAGATGATTCGCTGTGGCGACTCCCGAGAAAGGGGAAAAGCCGAAAGGAAGACTGATGGACTGATACAAATATTTGGTGATCCCCTAGTGCACCATCAAATCCATCATCTTCCAATAGAAAAAGCATGGTGCCACTGCAAACTTGCCAAGAGATGGCTATTCACCAAAATTCTCAAACAAGGAAGGCATTAATCAAGAATGGCAGCACAGAGACCAAAGGTGACCCTGAAGGAGCTGCAGGATCCACAGCAGAGCTTCAGAGCAGATAATGATTTATCTGTGCATGGGACCATAAGCTGTACACACCATAGAGCTGGGCTTTCCTCAAGAGTGGCCAGAAAAAAAAAAATAAATAAAAAATAAATTACTTCATGTTCAAAATAGAATGCATATTTTGAGTTTTCCAGAAGGCATGTGGGTGATTCCCAAACTGTATGGAGGAAGTGGGGAGGTTTTTCAGCAGCAGGGACTGGAAAATTGATCTGAATGGAGGGAAGCATGACTGGTGCTAAATGCAGGGATATTCTTGAGCAATCCTGTTTGTGTGACTGTGAATTGAGAGTGGGACGGCGGTTCACCTTCCAGCAGGACAATGACCCATTACAGAGTGCAAAGCAACACTCGAATGGTATAAGGGGAAACGTTTAAATGTGTTGGAATGACCTAGTCGAAGCCCAGGCCCCAAAGCAATTGAGAATCTGTAGTCACACTTGAACTTGAAGATTATTGTTCACAAGCCAAAACCATCCATGGTGAAGGAGCTGGAGCAGTTTTGCCTGGAGTAATGGGCAAAAATCCCTGAAGCAATATGTGGCAAGTTCATAGAGACGTATCCAAAGGGATTTGCTGCTGTAATTGCCATAAAAGTTGACTCTAAAACGTATTGACTTTAGGGGTGAATAATTATGCATGCTGAAGTTTTTGGTTATTTTGTCCTATTTGTTGTCTGCTTCACACACGAAAACCCCCACATCTTCAAAGTTGTAGACATTTTCTGTAAATGAAACGGTGCAAACCTTCAAACAATCCATTTCACTTCCTGGTTGTGAGGCAACAAAGCATGAAACATGCCAAGGGCGTGAATACTTTTGCAAGGCACTGTAATTATATTAATATCATGATAAATTGTCATCACCTATCTGTGATATCAGGAAAATTGTTATTTAAAAGAAAAAAAAATACACTGTACATATTTGATACTACACACAGTCAAATATTAAATTTTCTTCATTCGTTCATTCATTTTCTGAACGACTTAATCCTAATTGGGGTCACAGGGAGGCTGGTGCCAATCTCAGATGACTCTGGGCAAGGGCAGAGTACACCCTGGACAGCTCGCCAGGCCATCACAGGGCAGAAACACACTGATTGCTATGCAGCCACTCTTGATGAAAGTTAGCAATGGTTCTTTTACAGCCTCTCACCATAGACAGTGAGAGACATGGCCGGCCTTTGATAACCCAGTTAGCTGCGCTGGGGGGACAACAGTCACGAGCGTTGACATTGGGCTTGAACACCCAACCTTGGGATCAGTAATCCAGCACCTTACCACCAGGCCACCACACCCCACTATTTTTTTTTCCTTTGTTAAAAATATATAATTTTGTAATTCTTTAATATTTAATCATTTTTGCTTATAAACATACAGTACTTAAAATCATTTTATTTCTCTCATCAATAATCATATATGCTTCATGTAACGCTTTTGGTTTCAGTTTCTCACTTGTCTGTTTTTTTTCTACAGCCTGTTGTGTGAGGAAAAGCTTTTCTTCTGACTGTAACATTGATTTTAACAGTGATACTGGACAATTCTTCCTTTAGGAAAAGATAGATGGGTAGATAGAGACATTATTTTCCTATTGAATCGCACTGGTTTTTAACAGGCTACGGTTAAATACAGGGGGATAAACAGTGCTACCTTGACTTACGAATGTCTCGTAGAACAAATTTTCCATGATACGAGCTTCGATTCCACCACAAATCTGCCCCATCCAATGAGCAAAATTTTGATTTATGAGCTCTGCTGGGCAAGCACAAGTTGTTCACTTTGAAAAGTCAGGCAGAAAAGCAGATACAGTTTTTCCAAAAATTTACGAAGCACTCAGAGACTGTAACGCTTGCATCGTATCAGCTGGATTGGAACATTGCACGGGCCAAAACGCCATACAATAAAAGACAGTTCGTTATAAAATCCCTCAGTGACGTTGTTCAAATCTTGTCTCCTGAAAACGACAAACTAAAACGTCCAACTGTCCCACCACACTGTTGGACACAGAATATTGGACATTAACACGGTTATTGAATCACAGTTGCACTCTGGTCTTCAAAGATGTATTTTATCATGTTGATGTGTGAATTTACAATAAATCTGTCTGAGCAGAGGTGTGTGTGTGTGTGTGTGTGTGTGTGTGTGTGTGTGTGTGTGTGTGTGTGTGTGTGTGTGTGTGTGTTTGTGTGAGCGAGAGAAAGAGAGAGAGATGGGTGATGTTCATGTGTGCCCATGTGTATGATGTGGCTCTCTGCAGTAACACAGTATAAAATGTGGTTCTTGTTCTCTGACTGGTTGGCAACCCCTGCCATAGCACGACAATGAGAGCGCCAATGCCAACAACTGTAGAGGATGCGCAATTACACTTAATTCTGGTACAGTATGGCAAAGAAGCATATTCCCCAGGGTCATATGAGCTCCCCTGCTGGCATCACAATGTGCCCCCCAAGGGGGGCATGCCCCACTATTTGAGAAGCACTGGTCTTGTCGGAGCTCACCACGAGCCTTTCCTCACTGGCATTTGTAGCGTGCACATGTACTAAATTCGCCTCCATTGTTACGAACCACCTCGTGCCTGCCCATGTGACATCTTTGCCTCAGTCGATGATCGGAAAAGTTAGTTGACTTATTGTTCATTCTTGTTTTATTATTTATTAATTATTAATGTTAATGTACATGTATTGCTGTCATTTTTATGAAATATTTATTGTTTATCTTTAATACATTAGGTAAAATATACGTGTTTATGGCAAGTTATGAGTTTGGGAGGGGGTTGGAATGTATTCATTTCTTTTTTTGTTATTTCTTCTGGGAATAATTTTCATCGAATGAACTTTTTGGCTTATGAGCTCACCCTTTGAATGGATTAAACTCGTTAGACAAGGTACCACTGTACTAGAATGCTATGATAGCCCCAAGCTCTTAATCCCACTGAAGTGAAATATAATATCATAAATATAAAACCCTCTTATCTGAGGTTACAAGGATGAGTAATAAGATGCATGAAAATTGTTTTCAGATGCATTGATTACTTGATATTCTTCACTACGTAATAAATTTGTGTTTTGTTTGTTTATTAACTCGGCTGGACTGTAACCTTCTATTTGTTGGCAGCAAAGGTTATATATATGCTTAGCCTGACATATACTAAACTAGGTATACTTGCACTTCTTCTTTTCCTTTCGGCTGTTCCCTTCAGGGGTCGCCACAGCAAATGATCTGCCTCCATCTCTCCCTATCCTCTGCATATTCTACTCTTACTCCAACGACCTTCATGTCCGCCTTCACCGCATCCATAAATCTTCTCTTTGGTCTTCCTCTGGGCCTTTTGCCTGGTAGTTCCAACCTCAGCATCCTACGACCAATATACTCACTATCCCTCCTCTGTACATGTCCAAACCATCTCAATCTAGCCTCTCTGACTTTGTCTCCAAAACATCTAACATGTGCTGTCCCTCTGATGTACTCATTTCTGATCCTATCCATCCTCGTTACTCCCAAAGAGAACCTCAACATTTTCATCTCTGCTACCTCCAACTCTGACTCCTGTCCTTTCCCCAGGGCCACTGTCTCTAACCCATACAACATTGCTGGCCTCATCACCGTCTTGTACACTTTTCCCTTCATTCTTGCCAATACTCTCCTATCACACATTACACCGGACACTTTTCTCCATCCATTCCAACCTGCCTGCACGTGCTTCTTCACCTCTTTTCCACACTCTCTGGATTGTTGAGCCCAAGTACTTAAAATCCTCCACCTTCTTTATCTCTGCCCCCTGTAACCTCAAAGTTCCTCTTGGGTCCTTGTCGTTCACACACATGTATTCTGTCTTACTAAGACTAACCTTCAATCCCCTCCTTTCCAGGGCATACCTCCACCTCTCTAGATTTTCCTCCACTTGGTCTCTGCTCTCACTACAGATCACGATGTCATCTGCAAACATCATAGTCCATGGAGATTCTTGTCTAACCTCGTCTGTTAGCCTGTCCATCACCATAGCAAACAAGAAGGGGCTGAGAGCTGACCCTTGATGCAGTCCCACCTCCACCTTGAACTCTTCTGTCACACCGACAGCACACCTCACCACTGTCTTAGATCTCTCATACATGTCCTGCACCACTCTAACATACTTCTGTCACTCCAGACTTCCTCATACAATACCACAATTCTTCTCTCGGCACCCTGTCATATGCTTTCTCCAGATCCACAAAGGCACAATGCAGCTCCTTCTGACCTTCTCTGTACTTCTCTATTAACATCCTCAAAGCAAACACTGCATCTGTGGTGCTCTTTCTTGGCATGAAACCAAACTGTTGTTCACAAATGCTGACCTCTGCCCTTAGTCTTGCTTCCACTATTCTTTCCCATAGCTTCATTGTATGGCTCATCAACTTTATCCCTCTGTAGTTGCCACAACTCTATACATCTCCCTTGTTCTTAAAAATGGGCACAAGCACACTTCTCCTCCATTCCTCTGGCATCTGCTCACTTTCTAAGACCTTGTTGAATATTCTTGTCAGAAAATCTACTGCTACCTCCCCTAGACACTTCCATACCTCCACCGGTATGTCATCAGGGCCAACTGCCTTTCCACTCTTCATCCTCTTCAATGCCCTCCTCACTTCTCCCTTACTAATCTTTGCTACTTCCTGCTCCTCAATGGTCACCCCTTCTACTCTTTTTTCTCTCTCATTTTCCTCATTCATCAGCTCTTCAAAGTACTCTTTCCATCTTCCCAGCACACTTCTGTCATCAGTCAATACATTTCCCTCTCTGTCCTTTATCACTCTAACTTGCTGCACGTCTTTCCCATCTCTATTTCTCTGCTGTGCTAACCTGTATAGATCATTTTCTCCCTCCTTACTGTTCAACCTATCATACAAGTCATCATACGCCCTCTGTTTGGCCTTTGACACTGCTACCTTCGCCTTACGCTGTCTCCCTGTACTCCTGTTTACTCTCTTCGGTCCTCTCAATGTCCCACTTCTTCTTGGCTAACCTCTTCTTTTGTACACACTCCTGCCCTTCCTCATTCCGCCACCAAGTTTCCTTATCTACTTTCCTTCCAGAGGACACACCAAGTACTCTCCTACCGGTCTCCCTGATCACATTGGCTGTGGTTGTCCAGTCCTCTGGAAGCACTTCCTGACTACCCAAAGCCTGTTTCAACTCCTCCTTGAAGACAACATGACACTCTTCCTTTTTCAGCTTCCACCACTTTGTCTTCTGCTCTGCCTTTGCCTTTTTCACCTTTCTCACCATCAGTGTCATCCTGCACACCACCATCCTATGCTGTTTGGCAACACTCTCACCCACTACTACTTTGCAGTCACAAAGTCTTCAAATTACATTGCCTACACAAGATGTAGTCTACCTGTGTGCTCTTACCTCCGCTTTCATAAGTCACCCTATGCTTCTGTTTCTTCTTGAAGAAAGTATTCACCACAGCCATTTCCATCCTTTTTGCAAAATCGATCAACATCTGTCCTTCTGCGTTCCTGTCCTGGATACCAAACCTGCCCATCACTTCCTCGTCCCCTCTGTTGCCTGCACCAACATGTCCATTGAAGTCTGCTCCAATGACCACTCTTTCACCTCTGGGGGTACTCTGCATCACTTCATCTAACTCACTCCAGAATCTCTCCTTCTCTTCTAGCTTACATCCTGCCTGTGGGGCATAAGCACTAACAACATTGACCATCACGCCTTCAATTTCTAACTTGAGACTCACCACGCTGTCTGACACTCTTTTCACTTCTAGAACATTCCTGACAAACCCCTCCTTCAAGATGACTCCTACTCCATTTCTCTTCCCATCCACACCATTATAAAACAGTTTAAACCTTGCTCCTAAGCTTCTAGCCTTTCTACCTTTCCACCTTGTCTCCTGAACACACAGTATGTCCACCTTCCTCCTCTGCATCATGTCAGCCAGCTCCCTATCTTTTCCTTGCATAGTTCCAACATTCAAAGTCCCTACTCTCAGTCCTAGGCTCACGCATTTCCTCTTCTCTCTCTGCCTACGGACACGCCTCCCGCCTCTTCTTCTTCGACGTCTTCGACCAACAGTAGTCCAATTTCCATCAGCACCCTGTTGGTTGACAGCACTGATGGCGGTCATTGTTAACCCGGGCCTCGACCGATCCGGTATGAATTCTGTATTGATCATTTGCATTTTTAAATGTGGCAGAAGTTTTACGCCGGATGCCCTTCCTGTCGCAACCCTCTGCATTTATCCGGGCTTGGGACCGGCATAAGGGGGAGAGACACTGGTTAGTGCCCCCCCCCCCCCCCCCCCGCCTCATGGCTGCATTATACTTGCACATCCTGAAAAAAAGGATTGTCACATATCAACATTAGGTCACTGTGGCCTTGACCTTTGACCTCTCTTTAATGGAAGAAGCGTGTCTAGGCCATGTTTTCTAGTGGTTTGCTTTACACACTTAAGGGGTCACTTCAGCCAGAGTGGAGGCCTCAGGGATGGCTGTCCTCACAATGATATCAATTCCCATCATGTTTCTCTTCTTTCTCTGTTTTTGTCACTCTTTCTCTGCTGCCTGCTCACTTTCTCTCTCTTTTTATTCATATCTTTCATCCTAGTATCTCCTTCACTCCATCTCTTTCTTATCCACACCAATTTAATGCTCCTGTATTTTTCTCTGTCTCTTTTGTATCTTTTTCACATTTTTCTTTCTCTTGAATTCTCTGTCGGTCTATTTTTCATTTCTTAATCTTCAGTGCTGGAAAGTTTTGTGAACCAATTACAGTTTTTATATTTATGCAAAACAGGAATTAAAACATAATCAGATTTTCACACAAGTCCAAAAGAGAACCCAATAAAACGACTCGGAGAAAAATATTATACTTGGTCATTTATGTAATGAGGAAAATTATGATAATTTAGACAATTAAAATTAAAGTATACAGGGATTCCCTTCACTTTCCGCCGTTAATGGGGACTGAGATCCCCCCGCGACCGCCGATGTTCGCGAAGTAAGATCGACCCCCCCCCGACTGACGTATATATACATGTGTATATAATATAAATAAATGCATATTCAACGCTATAAATGTTTGTAATAACAAACATTCAAAAATAATGCATAGGATGTAAATAAAATATAAATACACACACACAAAGACGCGCACGCGCACACAGATCCACGCCTCACATAAAAATGTAAATAGTTTAGTTGGGTTGTTTTTTTTTTTTTGTTTTTTTTTTTGTGTTTTTTTTTGAATAATTGACCTTGTTTTCTGGCAATTTTTTTAACTTTCCCCCTATTTTTCCTTAATTTCTTTGTTTTTAAAATTTTTCGGTGAATATTTTTGAAAAGCCCACGATGCACTGAAACCGCAGGAACTGAAGCATGAAGTAGCGAGGGATCACTGTACTTTTCAAAATGTTTCAAGCACCAGTGTGATCTGTCTGTCATTTAAATCTAATACATTTTAAACAGAAAAACAATTTATGATCTTAAACCTTTTTCATTCATTTATTCATTCATCGTCTTCCGCTTTTTCTGGGGTCAAGTTGCGGGCGCAGAAACCTAAGCAAAGAGGCCCAGACATCCCTCTTCCCAGCCACTTCCTCCAGCTCTTCCGGGGGGGGACAGAGACATTCCCAGACAAGCTGAGAGACATAGTTCCTCCAGCGTGTTGTATGTCGACCCCGGGGTCTCTTCCTAGTTGGACATGCCTGAAACACCACACCAGGAAAGCATTCGGGAGGCATTCTGACCAGATGCCCGAGCCACCTCAACTGGTCCCTCTCAATGCAGAGGAGCAGTGGTTCTACTCCGAGCTCTCCCCGGATCATAGAACTTCTCACCTTATCTCTAAGGGAGAGCCCCGCTGCTTGGCGAAGGAATCTCATTTCAGCCGTTTGTATCCGTGACCTTGTTCTTCCAGTGACTACCCAAAGCTCGTGACCATAGCTGAGGGTTGGAAAGTAGATCAACTGGTAAATTGAGAGCTTTGCCTTGCGGCTCAGCTCCTTCTTCACCACGATGGACTGGCACAGGCTCCGTTTAACAGCAGAGGCTTTTGCAATCCATCTGTTGATCTCCCGCTTCATCCTTCCCTCACTCGTGAACAAGACTCCAAGATACTTAAACTCCTGGGACAGGACCTCATTCCCGACCCGGAGGGTGCAATCCACCCTTGTCCGACTGAGAACCTTGGCCTCGGACTTGGAGGTGCTGATTTTCATCCCGGTTGCCTCGCTCTCGACTGCGAATCACTCCAAGAGCTGGAGGTCCTGGCCTGATGAAGCCAAAAGGACAATGTCATCTGCAAAAACCAGAGATGAGATCCGATGAACACCTAACCAGAACCCCTCAACGCCTCAGGTGTGCCAAGAAATTCTGTCAATAAAAATTATGAACAGAATCGGTGACAGAGGACAGCCTTGGGGAACTCCAACTCTCACCGGAAACAAATTCGACCTGTTGTTACCGATATGGACCAAAACTCGGATCTGAAACCTTAAAACACTTATTTGGTTTTATTGTTCTCTCTCATTTCACTTCTGTTTCTTTCACTCGTCTGATCATCATTTTCTTGTTTACCGTCTCTCTCTCTCTCTTTGTGTCATTATTATTATTATTATTATTTCTGTCTCCTTTTCTAACTATATCACCCCCTTTTTGTTTATCTCGCTATCTCTTTCATTTTGTGTTTCAAGGATTTTAAGTTTTTCAGTTTGTTAGTTTCAAGAGTTCTTATCAACAAAAAAAAATACAAAACTTACTGGAAGATATTTTGATTTATATTTTAGATATTTTGCTCTATAAAAGAAAATCTGGCTTATGTAGTGTAGTGCATTTTGTTTTGGCTGAATTTCACAAGCTTCTTAAATACAGGAAGCACAGATGGCTTAATTGGTAAAATAAGGAGAAGAAATCTGCTTCCCCTGATGTGGCACATTGAGCATGTTGCAAAAAATGCAACTCATAACTCACTGCAAAATGTTAGTAGGTTGAAGCAAGAGAACATATTTCCAAGCAAAGTCCTTTTTTTGTAGGTTCAAGGAATATTTTTGCAGTCTTTTTTGTCTTTTTCATTTATCCATTACCACACCACCTTTCGTTCTTATTGGTTAAGTTCTATTTTTGGTTTTCATTATTGCCCAATCTTATGTGGCTCAGTAGTGTTGTGGTTGGCACGTCTGCCTCACAGCAGGGAGGTTCTGGGTTCATGTTCAAGGCTCAGCAAGGACATTTTTGAATGGAGATGTTCTCATGTTCTCTCTCTCTCTCTGTGCTTGTTTGGGTTTCCTCTGGTTTCCTCCCACAGTTCGCAGACATGCATGTTGGGCTAATTGGCTGTGTCAAATTGTCCCTGAGCATGAGTGTGATTGTAAATGTGTCCGTGTTGACTCGGTAATGTATTGGTGAACTGCTCAGGGTACACCCCGCTTTCGCTCATGGTCGGCTGAGTGAGGTGCCAGCCTGCCTGCTACCTTCATAGGATTCAGAGATTCTGCAAATGAGTGTGATTTTTTTTTTTTTTTTTTAAACCTTATCTGTAGTCTATTTGCATTTTGTTTTTTTATTTCACCTCAAAAATCACGGATTTATACCTCTCTCTGTCTATAAAAGCAACTACAACTACTTTTATTTCATGTTATTTTTCTTTGTCTGTCAGACTCAGAGATCCAGCTGAGGAGAGACATGGTGTTCAGTCAGAGTCTGGTGGGAACCGTGTGTAGTTTTGCAGAACACTTGCTGGCCGTGTTGAATCGGGGTCTCGACGGTGAGAGTGAAGCTCAGGAGAGTCGCTGCTGGCTGGAGCAGATCTCTCACACTGGTCTGCTGCTGCACTTCCAGTCCCTGCTCTCACCCAACTTGGTGAGCGTGTGTGTGTGTGTGTGTGCGTGTCTGGGAACAGTGCTCGCAGGAGACGTCCGTATTTAGCACTGCAGCTGTGATTTGTTTTGGATGACATTTCAGACTTTGGATCGAATTATGAAGGATCAGATCTAGCTCGGTCACGTCCCTTGATAATTGCAAACACGTGAATTGGATTTGAATTTAAGAACAGACCAGAGAGCTGATTTTACCGAGCATTCGATTTGGCTATAGTCACATGTTCTTAAATTAAACACTTGAGTGTCATCAACATTTTCACAACTTGTTAACTTTCAGAGTGGCAAATTTCATATGTTGAAATTTCAAATTGGATCAGACTGAGTTTTAATAAAGTGTCATTACGTTAAATCGCAAATTAATTCATTAATTCGTTGTCTGTGGGCTTCTAAGCCTTGTTGAGTTCACCAGTACTAATATTAATGCGAATGATTTAGTTCTATTCAAGACACATTTTTCAAGCTAATCAGGCCTAGTGCGGATCGATGTTTTTTTTTTTGTTTTTTTCTTGTAAATAATTATTTTACAGGATGATTGACAGGTGTATTGCCAATGACTCGTATGAAATATCTACAACATCAAGGAGAATTTAATCAATTCATTTTTGAGTAAAGTTAATAAATATCAAGTGTGGAGGGGAAAGTCATCTGGTTCTGGTTTAAATGGTGGCTTGTTCTTTTGAACTTTGACCTTTTAAAACTTGTACACAACTTAGTGGGAAGTCCTTTTAAAATTATGTAAATGACATGAAATGCAGAAAGAAGAAAAAAACTCACACACACTTCTCTAACCATTCAGCCATGACTGCGACTAATAACAATACCATTCTGATCTTAATAGTTAATTTATATAGTTGTTGGATGTCATGTAAAACCTTTGACAGCAAAATTAGCAAACTTTTATTCGCAAAATAATTTTTTTAAACAGCAAAACTGCTTTTATTTATTTGCTTTTTTATTTTTAATTATTTTAATTTACTATTCCTACTATTACTTGGTCGCCCTAGAGCGAGCAAACACCAGGGATTTCCAAATCCTTGCTATTGGATAATTCCATAGTGGTTGTCTAACAAAGCTAATCTAAGTCACATGGGACGCCACACCACAAGTGAATCCTGTGGGCCAGACTGGAAAGGATCCTTCCTTTGCCCCCATTTGATGACACAAGCAGCATCAGTAGCTTCTTCCTCTAACAAGAGAATAGGGTAGGAAGCGCTGCCTGGAGGGTATTCACCACGTTTGTCATACATATACACCGTGACCCTGGTCAGGAGGGCTCAGGGTGGACTGTCACTTGCCCAAGGTGAGCACCAAGACTAGTGGAGGGAAGGAGGCGTCTTACCTCTCCATTCTACACCGGCTCCAGGCTGGGTCTAGCCACTGCTCGTTTTTAATTTACACTGTTGTTAAATAGTGTATCTGGGAGGAAATCATTGCCTAAAGTCTGTTTAATGCTCCATCCTGAATCCTTCAGAAGCTCAGAGAAGACCATGTGGTCATGGGAAGAAATGTAGAAAGTTTTGAAAAAACATTATAATAGTGTATGGAGCTCAACTGAGTCATTCACAATTCAGCCTTCAAAGTGATCAGACACGGCGGCAGTTCAGGTAAAGTACAAACGTGTCGAGGAAGCAGTGAATCTACAACAGTAAACGTGTTTGTTGAAATGTGTTATTTATGGAGTAGTTGGCGGAAACAAAAAGAAAACGTGGTACCATCTAAGTTTTTTTTTTTTCCCCAGACTGATGAGCAGGCCATGCTGGAGGACACACAGATTGCTCTGTTGGACCTGGAGAGGGTCACCTTTCATTTCAGACGCTTCGATGGGGAGCCGCTAGTTGCGAGTGAGTGCTGTGCACGATTTTAACCCTAATTTGTCAAACATGACCTCATTATGATGTCATCTATGCTTAGTCCATATTGTGTGTGTGTGTGTGTGTGTGTGTGTGTGTGTGTGTATGTGTGTGCGTGACAGATATGCCCATCTCCTATCAAGTGGAGGGCACGAGGCAAGCCATGAAGGTGTATTTCTATCTAGAGGGATTTTACTTTGACCAGTTGCCTCTGAGATTGAGACATGGCGACGGATTCAGGATCTACCCCGTCCTCTTTACTCAGGGTAAGCTGCAAAAGTTTTATTGTCATTATTTTCAGTTCGGAAACATTTCATTGACTCGGTTTTACGTAAAATTTTGTATTCATTCATCCATACAAATTCTAAGACAGCTAATCTTAATTAGGGTCATGGGGAGGCTGGCACCCATCGCAGCTGTCCCTTGGCGTGGAGCAGGGTACATCTTGGGACAGCCCATGCTAGTTATACTACTGCACATGTTTTTATACTGTGTGAGGGGGAAAAGACACAAGCACGAGGAGAACATACAAACTCCAGAAAGAAACGCCTGAGACCAGGAATCAGACTCGGGTCTTCTTGCTGTGTGGTGGATGTGCCAACCACTATGCCACCGTTTAAATGATCTTCTTTTTGTTTATGCTCCAGCACTAGAAAGCATGGAGGGTTATTACTACCGGGACAGTGTCTCAGTGGAAGAACATCAGGCTCAGATCAACGCCACCTCCCTCGAGAAGGTCAAACAGTATTACAAGAGACTGAGGTAAGGCTCTGTCTTATTTCCCTCTAAAGGTTTGAAAGCGGTGTGGCTTACTGGAAATGCCATGGCCTATGTAAACCCAATAAAGAGGACACCGACATGCATCTTTTTACTTACATCTGTAATATATCTGGGCCAACACAGTGGTGTAGTGGGTAGCACGTCTACCTCACAGCAAAAAGGTCATGGGTTTAAGTTCCGGCTGTGACTGTGTTTGTGAGTTTGCGTGTCCTCCCCATGCTTGCGCGTCCTTCCTCTGGGGACTCTGGTTTCTTCCCACAGTCCTTAGACCAGGGGTGTCAAACTCGTGCCACAAAGGGCCATGTGGCTGCAGGTTTTTGTTTCAACCAAGCATCAGCACACCTGACTTGGCTCATTCAAACAACTGATAAGAGTCTTCAGGCGTTTGATTGGTCAGTCTCTGGACAGAGCACACAGATTGACCAATCAACTGCCTGAAGACTCTGATCAGTTAGTTGTTTGAATGAGCCAGACTGACCAATCAAATGCCTGAAGACTCTTATCAGTTGTTTGAATGAGCCAAGTCAGGTGTGCTGCTGCTTGGTTGAAACAAAAACCTGCAGCCACATGGCCCTTTGTGGCACGAGTTGGACACCCCTGCCTTAGACAATGCACATTCGGCTGAGTGACTGTTCCAAATTGCCACTTGGTGCGAGTGTGGACGTACATGGTTGTGCGTGTGTTTTTCCTGTAATGGCAAGCTGTTCAGGATGTACCCCACCTTAACCTACTGTTGGCTGAGATAGGCTCCAGAATCCCTGTGACCCTAGTAGAATTAAGCAGTTTGATAAATGAGTGAGTGTTGTGTATGTATTCTGTAGCTGTCCATGGATGTTCTACAAAATAACCTTGGTTTAAAAAAAAAAAAAAAAGTGCTTTGAGCTGTTGATTCAGCTGAGCTGGCTAATAAGCAAAACTAGCTTTTAGTACAACAAGAGTACTTTTAGTGCATTTTAATAAAATTTCCTTTATTGATTAAATAAAATCGTAACCCCTTCGGCAATGACTTTGCTTCAAACTTCCATTTTCTTCTTCTTTACTTATTGAGACATCACATCGATTATGGGATACAGTGACATGATGTGTTGTCTGTGCCATCATTTCAGTGAAGAGACTGTGTGTTACTTACGGGATGTGACGTATCCCATCCCAAGGTGACGTGACCTCTTTTTCAGACTCAAAAAAAAAAAAAAAAAAAAAAAAGGAGGTGTGGCTTCTGTTTGCCTTTCTTTAATGAAGGAGGTGTGGCATCTGTGTTAGTTTCAGGCAAGGAGGTGTGGCCTTCTGTATTAATGCCAGTGTATTAGGTGTGGCCTAGTTATCTGTACATTTTCCAAGCTTTTCATTCCCAATTGCTTTGTAGCTTGTTGTTTCATCTGATTGTTATCTCTGCCAAGAAGGTTATGATTTTGCAATTGTTTGTTTGTTTGTTAGCAGCTATATGAAAACGAGTTATGAATGGATTGACAGATAAGACTCCATTATATTTTGGAGATGTTCCAGGTCAATTTTTTGAAAAGATCCTTTAATGGTGTGAAATGTGACAATGTATAGGAAGTATACTGATACAGCAGAGTCAGCATGCTGTGTACCTTCTCATTTATTTTTTGCCTTCGGAAAGATTTGCGCGCTCAAAGCGCTTCAAGTTGATTGTGTATCAACATCATCGGAATTTTTCTGTTTTGTAATTTGTTCCTCTTTGTTTCAATTAATGCAGAATGCTCTCATAGTGGATGCTTCTATATATATTCATTCATTTTTTTTGAACCACTGATTCTGATCATGGTCGCAGGGAGGCTGACACCCATCTCTAGTTGACTGTGGGTGCGGTATACCCTGCAAAGCTCGCCAGGTCATCGCAGGGACAACACTTTCACAACCATTCACATTGACGGGCCATTTGGAACAGCCAATTAACCTACTGTGCATCTTTTTGGATTGTGGGAGGAAACCAGAGTACCCGGAGGAGACCAATGCAAACATGGGGAGAATATGTATAAACAGAAATACCCAAACTATGAGGCAAACCCAGAACCTTCTTGCTGTGACATGGACATGCTAACCACTACACCACTGTGCCGCATGCTTAGACAGACAGACAGACAGAAGACTGGACATTGTGAACAATTCTTAATAAAGAGGTGACTATTTAATAAGATGTCCTATAATTTTCACATGAGTACATATAGATAATTTGTTTTTCTTCACTTGATTCACTCGTCTCAAGAGATGTAGAACAGACGGGGACCAAAAGATACTTGAAATTCATATTAATCAAGTGCAAACTGCTGAGCTCAGTTAAGTGTCCTAATGATATTGGTGAACTAATTGCACCTGCCATGTGCACATATGGTGTGTGTGTGTGTGTGTGTGTGGACACGAGTCTGTGTGAATAAGATAAAGAGTCTAGAAACGCTAAAGTAAAGAAAGATGGGCTTGTAGTATTCAAACATGATTCTCTTTACCTTATTTTTTTGCTCTTTAGCAGATGTGGTTTGCTTTTTCTGCTGTATCGAGGTATTTGGAAAGTCATCGTGTTCTCCTGTAATAAGTCCAGATGCCACACTCAGAGGCTGCGTATTTGCTCTGTACTGTGCAGAGTAAGCGTTCACGTGATATTTTAAGCACAGACTTAAATAAATGTACTGTATTGGCTTCATGTTTGGGGTGGCATGGCAGTGAGCATGTCAGCCTCACAGCAAGAAGGTCCTGGGTTCGAGTCCCAGCTCGGGCGTTTCTGTTTGAAGTTTGCATGTTCTCCACATGCTTGTATGGGTTTCCTCCGGGTACTCCAGTGTCCTACCACAGTTTAAAAAACATGTCTCGTAGGCTAAGTGGGTGTTCTATATCTCCCCTAGGTGTGAGTGTGAGTGTGGGCCCTTGTGATGGCCTTGTGAGATGTCCAGGGTGTAGCCTGCTCTCGCCCAGAGTTGGCTGAGACGGGTGCCAGCTTCCACGCGTCCCTAATTAGGATTAAGGGGGCCAGAAAATGAATGAACGGACTTCATGCTTCATAAGAACTGAATGAAGAAGTGGGAAAATCACGGGGATTTGTTCATGCTAAATGAATTAAAACATACTGTTAGGCAGCAGTGGCCTGGTGGTAAGGAGCTGGATTAATGGTTCCAGCCACATTATCAACGGGTTGTCACTGCTGTCCCCCCAGTGCAGCTAACTGGGCTATCAAAGGCCGACTATGTCTATGGTGAGTATTGTAGTATGTAAATGTACCATAGCTGACTTTAGGTTGGAGAAGGCTGTATAGCTGTCAGCGTATTTCTGCCATGCATTGGTCTGGCGAGCTGTCCAGGGTTTATGCCCAGAGTTGGTTGAGATGGGTGCCAGCCTCCTTAATTAAATATGGGCAGTGGTGGCTTAGGGTAAAAGGTGATGGGTTACTTATCCGACGGTCAGCGGTTCAATCACAATGCTAACCCTCAAGTGCTCAGTTGTATAAAAAAATGATGCATGACTGCAATTTTAAGAAATCTCTAGTCAATTTCCTTTTCTTTCAAGCTCCTTGAATATACTGTAATCTGTTTAGATATTATATTGTTTCTTACATTATTAGCTGTGAAATCCGCCACACTCGATTCGCCTCGGGCTGATCACTGTCTCTGCAATAGGAGCACAGCTGATATTAAGAAAGCAGTCACAGTGAAAGGATGTTTGACGATCTTCACTTGATTGTTGTCGTCTACATTCTGCTTGCATTGTTTTAACCCTTCATTTGGGATGTACAGTTACATTTACGAGGGGTTTAGACTTTTCCTCCCTTTATAATGATAAATGAAACAGCGATAACAAATTCCTTGAAAGCTAATAGGAAGCAAGTGGGTGGGGCTATTGTCTGGGGCTGGGATTAAAAAAGTACAGAACTGTATGATTATTTTCAGTACACTCAGACAAGATGAAGACTGCACTGCATCCTAAAAATTCCTACCAAATGAAACACAGCAGAGGCGTGGTCAGAATGGATATCAATTTCTTTCAACACGCATGCACCACACCAAAAAATGCATTCTTACTATATGATCTTGCGATGACCAATCAGATCACACCACATGTTTACTGTGTTCTAACTGCGTCGATCCAGTTCTAATAAACACGCCGTTGCACTGTCTGCTTATTTCATTTGTTCTGCAGGTTTTCTTGTGTCTACACCTCCACTCCATGCTTTTATTATGCTAGTAAAGTCTCAGTAAGGTTTTAGTCCATCGTAACCAAGTCATTGCCGTTATCACCATGGGATGCTCTGAATGAATGGAGCGATGAGCCAGATATGGACCTTATCAGTATTTTTCACCCGATTCACCTGCTCACTAACTTCATAAATTTAAAGATGTTCCTGGCCATGTGCTTTTGTTAATTTTCGTGTTGATTGGTTCAACGTGCCATGTGCTAAAATTGACATTTGTGTTGATTGGCTCGATTTTGCTTCCTGGAAAATGTTTATCGGGACAGCACTGGAAAGGAAAAGTAAGGGGTCTTTAAATAATGTTTAATTGTTAATATAAGCATTTATAGCATAGAATATGTATTTATTGATATTATATACACATATACATGTACGTATACGTCAGTTGGGGGGTTGATCCTACTTTATGGAATTTGGTGGTCGCGGGGGGACTCGGTCCCAATTAACTGCGGAGAGTGAGGGATCCCTGTATAAGGCGTGGCATTGCAGAGAGAGAGAGGTATTTTGTGTATTTCTGTTACTATAAAGTAACTCTGAGCATTACATCACTTTCAACAGCGTTTACCGTTAAAAGTTCCCTGGAAAACTGACATTCAGCCAAAAGTAAAAAAAAAAAAAACATAAACATTAGCTCTCCTTAGATTGTCCAGCTTTTCTGGAAAAGTTTGCCTTAAAAAGACTTTTTAAGACTTTCCGACACCTAATCAATTTATCCTCCTTTGTCAGCCAATTCGGGCAAAACAATTCTTAAATGTATTATCGCATGCAGATCACCATGGACCATTCAGCTAGTTCTGCTCTGACCAGCTTATCAGAGGACGGAAAATTGCTGATGTTGTGGTAAGCCCACTAGCTGGCCCTGTGAGGTGAATCTGAAATGTGATTGGTTAAAGAAATAGCCTCATTGCTAATCTAGTTTACGTGATATTGCCCAGTATGTATGAGCTCCTAAGAACCAGCGAGGGCCACATTGTCTGATGGATCATTCTGGCGCTCAATCATTTTGCTTTTACTTATAACTAGAGGTGAATCCTCTTAATACAGTTGGCATACAGCGGGTTAGGGCTGAGAGGACTCACCTCTGGTACTGGGTAAAAGTAAAAGGACTTTCAGAGCCACAATGACCCATCAAAAAACATGGGATAGATTTTAACAAAAATATAATTCATACATACATTAATTCAGTAATTTTTTTGAAGTGCTTAATCCCAATTAGGGCCACGGGGAGACTGAGGCCCATCTCAGCCATCTCTGGTCGAAGACAGGGTATGCCCTTGACTGCTTGACAGGCAATCACAGGGTCAACAGTTACTCAACCATTCACACTCACACCTGGGTGAGATTTGGAACAGCCAATCAGTGTTTATTTTTGGGCTGTGATAGGAAACCGGAGTACAGGGAAGAAATTTAAGCAAGGACGAGGAGAACATGCAAACTTCACACACAAATTCCCAGGCTGGGAATTGAACCTCGGCCTTATTGCTGTGAGGCAGATGTGCTAACTCTCTCACACGCGCACACACACGCGCACACACTTACTTTATTTATTGATTAAGTGCCTACATGCTGATGTAATTCTCTTATTGGAAGTTGAGTGTATTATTTTCGAATAGAGATTAATGGTAATGAGCCAAACAGTGGCGGCTTGAGCGTATCTCCAGGACTTAATTGAAGACTTAATAAGAGGTCTGAGGTTCAAAAGTAATTTATTCCAAAATGTACATGTTCTATAATAGCAGTCCTGACAGAAGAGAAAGGCTTTCGAGCTGTGAGGTCACAAGATTACAACTTGTCATTGTTTACATAATGAACAATATATAATATTGATGGAAGGAGTCTCCAGAGTCAAGCTATAAATTGAAAATGTGGCAGTGGTGGCCTGGTGGTAAAAGGTGCTGGATCACTGATCCTAAGGTTGAGGGTTCAAGTCCCAATCTTCATGGGTTGTCACTGCCCCCAGCCCCCACCCCCACCCCACCCCCTCTAGTGCAGCTAACTGGGTTATCAAAGGCCGGCCATGTCTCTCACCGTCTATGGTGAGAGGCATGTAAAAGAACCATTGCTGAAAATTTCGACAAGAGTAGCTGCAAAGCCGTCAGCGTGCTTCCGCCTTGTGATGGCCTGGTGAGCTGTCCAGGAGGGATTCTGCCCTCACTAAGAGAGAACGGATACATGCAAGAGACAGTGATGTCAGAAGCATGTCAACACACCAGTAACCAGTATAAATTGAAAATGCTGATTTTTTTTTTTTTTTTTTTTTTAATAAATATATATATATTTTTTTTATGCAGATAAAAAAAATGGATAATATGGAGGTGAGAGTTTTAAGTACTTCGGCTCAACAGTCTAGCGCAATAAAGAGTGTGGAAAAGAGGTGAAGAAGCGCGTGCAGGCAGGTTAGAATGGTTGGAGAAAAGTGTCCGGTGTGATGTGCGATAGGAAGGTATCAGCAAAAATGAAAGGAAAACTGTACAAGACAGTGATGAGGCCAGCCATGTGGTATGGTTTAGAGACAGTGGCGCTGAGGAAAAGGCAGGAGGCAGAGCTGGAGGTAGCAGAGATGAAAATGTTGAGGTTCTCTTTGGGAGTAACGAGGATGGATAGGATCAGGAATGAGTACATATCAGAGGGACAGCCCATGTTAGAGGTTTTGGAGACAAAGTCAGACAGGCTAGATTGAGATGGTTTGGACATGTACAGAGGAGGGATAGTGAATATATTGGTAGTGGGATGCTGAGGTTGGAACTATCAGGCAGAAGGCCTAGAGGAAGACGAAAGAAAATTTATGGATGTGGTGAAGGAGGACATGAAGGTAGTTGGAGTAAGAGTAGAAGATGCAGAGGATAGGGTAAGATGGACGCAGATGATTCACTGTGGCGACCCCTGAAGGGAAAAGCTGAAAGGAAAAGAAGAAGATGGAGTTGAGAGTTTAAAGCAGACATGGGCAAACTACTGTCATTGGGCTTTTTAATGTGGCCTGCTGAATTTGTTCAATTAAAAAATAAAATAAAAATCATACATCAATCATTTTGATCTTGTCCCTGCAATCCCTGTGTTTCCCCAATAGATGGCACACTGACCATTGGTGGACCATTGTTGGAATGTAGTGTATTACTCTTTATATTATTTATATTTTCCTGTTGCCATTTGAATCCTTCTGTAAAAATGGGCTGACCAAAGGAAAGGAAAGTGGATAGTGAGTACAGTGCAAAGTTTTTTTTCATAAAGAGTGGACAACAAAACTAACTCCAGACTGTTGGTGCACTGGCAAAAAAAGGGAAGCCAACAATACTGTTCATACTGAAATTGGTGATTATTATTATTTTTTTTCCTGCTGTGTTATAAAAAAATGCCTATGGAAACTTTGAAAGTGCGTCTTTTTAATGAAGTGCATTTACACGCAGCAGCGGAACAAAAAATGAACAGAGCAGAAATGATTGAGCATTTTGTCGGGTAATAATGTTTTGAATGTTGAAAGTGATATCATTCATCTTTTTTTTTTTTTCAATAATTGTTGATTACTTTAACTTTGTGGCTTTGATTGAAACGTATTAAAAACAGATGCAGTCCTCAGGTTTGATGGATCACAGTGTGTGTGTGCTTTTTTAATCTACAGTACAGTATTTACATTTTCTCGTCCCAGTATTTTGCCAAATAGTGTGTAAACGCCTCGTGTGTAAACTCATCGAGACAAACATACGACCTGGATGAGGACTATTTTGCACTTTTGAAAGATGCAGGCCTCAGTGCACACTGTGAGTAAATGGGTTTATAGATTTCTTTGCGCGTGATTACTGTGTTATGAGGTTTTCACACTACACGCGATGCTTTAGTATATCAGGCCCAAACACCATCCAAATGCTCTTGGCTCGGCCCCTCTGTCAAATGTTAGAACCCATTGTGGCCCGCAAATCAAAAGGTTTGCCCACCCCTGGTTTAAAGTGTGTTTATACTTTGTTTATGTGAAAATACAAAGAACACAACTAGTTCCAAAACATTAAATGTAATTAGAATTGGATCTAAATTGATCAGCAAATATCTGTGGTATGAACTAATGGGACAGCACAGTAGCGAAGCACATTCACGTCACAGCAAGAAAGTTCTGGGTTTGGGTCTCAGGCTCAGCGAGGTTGTGTCCTGTGTGGAATTTGCTTATTTTCTCATCCTCGTATTCTCTTCCAGATGAGGTGGCTAATGCTTTTTTTTAATTCACCTCATTTGGTAGAAAATTACATTTGCTGAAAGCTCTTGCTTTATTTTAATATAATCTTTAGTCGGAAATTGTATGGCAAAATTACAGTGAGATTGTTTTTGCCAACTGACATAGGATTCAGTACAGCAGTAAACAGGAGCCATTGATAAATTAAGTGAACTAGCAAGCTAAATCTAATTAGCAGTCTACGCGGTACACCACTCTCAGCAGAGGTTTACAATACCATTTTGTTTCGATCCTCTATGGATCAGAAACTGGAACATTATGCAAATCAAACCTGGTCGATCTTTCAAATGCCTACACTGGATTCTGCAAGGCTTTCAATGCAACCGGCTAAGAAACGAGGATATTTGATTTGATTACACATCAGCCACTGACTGACTGACTGAGAAACGGATTCAGACCATGATTGTTCTGCCACGTTTGTGGTATGAATCACAGCCGAATAAATGCTACTACACAAACTACTAATCCAAGGACCAGTGCCAAAGAAAATGTGGATTAAACAGGTTAAAGAAGGACCTGGCGTGGAAACGATGACTCAACCACGAAGATGCCAGGACTGTGGCCTTCATGCATGAAAATGTCTTGTAAATAGAATCCATCAACCATTGGTACCGACAGCATCTAATATTAATGATCTTAGGATATTGGACTGTACTTCGCGGTATTGGATTATTCAAGCCTGAAAGTTTGAGCTACAAATAGCTAAACCAGTTCTGGCCAAGCTAAATATTGTTGGTATAATAATAGATTATTAAGTATTTTGTGTATGCAACATATCAAATTGTCTCCAGATAATGCATGGACAGTACTGTGTGTAAGACGGAAATGAGACAGAAGTGCTAATGAAGTTTACTATTACTACAGCTTTCACTGCCAATGCACGGGGCAGCCATTTTGGATTTTAAAGACAGGAGTAAGAAGGGTTGACATTTTCAACGAATAACTTAGAAATCTGGACTTCCCAATAGAAATAAAATGAACCACAATGTGACACACTGTCTGTGCCTTGGTGTTAATTTGAATCAGAAATCTGGGGATAAGTGCATGGCTGTATTACTTCCAGGTGTATTGTAGGCGGCATCTGATCTGGTATTTAAAGATGCTACCAATACAAACACGGAATAAAGACGAGGCAGTACTTACTTCTAATTTATCACATTCTTCCATTACATTTGGACCATGGACCCAGTAACTACACCCACACACTTGTCCCAAATCCAGATTTATCAGAACTCATTGTGACCTAGATGATTGATTAGGCTAAAACAGAATCCATCATCCAACAACAGTTTTCTAAATAGATCTCTCTCTCTCTCTCTCTGTGTGTGTGTGTGTGTGTGTGTGTGTGTGTGCTCCATAGTGTTCCAGTATGAAATCATGTTTGGCTGAATTTAGAGGGTCATCCAGAGGTGCTTTGAGATCACATGATGGTCATGCTAGTGATGCATGATGGGCTATTCATAGATTTAGCAGACCACTTAAGCCCACATACACACAATCGATGCATATGATGCAATATCTGAAAGTGGTCAAATGAAAAATAAAATAAAGCTGCCCAAAGCTGGGACGTTACCCAATATCTCATGAAAGATGGCCGCTTTATGAAAAGACTCCAAAAGTGCCATAAGTGGGTTGAAATGAAGCCAGTGAATGAAGCCAGTTTTCTTGAAATAAATTACATTCTTCTTCTGTCTGTGGTTTGTATTCGTTTCCCAGTGACAGGCAGCTCGTCCTCTGTGGCCGAATATAAAATTTCCTGTGCATGGTCATGCTGAATTTGACATAAACTCATAATTTGCAATTTTGAACAGCCAACTAGAACAAACAATAAAAGATGCCTCATGCACAGAAAGTCAGGAAGGGGTTTCAGCGTATGTGACATTGTGACATGAGATGAATACGGTTGCTCAGTGGCACCACCTTAAGCATAGCAAAGCACACACACACACATATATATATATATATATATATATATATATATATATATTTGATTGATTGATTAACTGTTTGAAGTGTGAAGCAGTCAGGAGTTGAACTCCTCCTGGATGGGACGCTAGTCCATCACAGGTTACCTTCCCAGTATATTTTTTTTTACTGGTAGCCATTTATACTGCTGGGTGAACAGAGGCACACTTGTGGTTGAGACCTTGCCCAGAGGTCTTAGCACAGTGAGGGTCTCAGTGGGATTTGAACTCACAACCTCCCGATCATGAGCCTAACACTCTAACCACTACACCACCGGCTCCACAAATAAATATATATATATATATATATATATATATATAAAATGTATGTATGTATGTACAGTATATATATGATTATTATGATTTTCTTTCGGCTTTTTCCCTTTATCAGGGGTCACCACAGCGAATGATTCGCACGTTTGATTTGGCATAGGTTTTTAAGTCGGATGCACTTCCTGATACAACCCTTTAGCAAGGGACAGAAGCACGCTGATGGCTTTGCAGCTCCTCTTTAAGAAAGTCAGCAATGATTCTTTTACATGCCTCACACCACAGACAGTGAGAGACATGGCCGGAATTTGATAACCCAGTTAGCTGCACTGGGGGTGGGGGGGGCAGTGACAACCTTGTGGAGAGTGGGACTCGAACCCCCAACCTTTGGATCAGCAATCATTATAGACAAACATTATAGACATTCCCCAGTGGCAGGGGGTCTTGAAATACCATGTAAACTCACTTTTACAAGCAGTGAACGCCTCACTTTACTGTTACAGAGACTGATCGAATAAAATTGGTAAGTTTTATCGACGATTTTGCTCCCAGAACACATGGGCCATTCAAAAATTCAAACGCAACATTCAAACAATGAGCAAGTTGCTCTCTCATTGGCTGTCTTCCAACATCCTGCCCCACTGGCCTCCCATTGGCCAGGAGCGAGCTGAACTGGACCCGTTCCTGTACCCATACTTACTGTTTGTCACTTCCTGTTTGTCCGTGAAGGAGAGTTGAACAGGACTGTTGGCTCGTGAGGTTTTTTGAGAGTGATCATTGCAGCGTTATATTTTGCTATCCATCATGGACCCCAAGAAAGTGATTCCCGGTGACGCCAAAAAAAGAAGTGGGCTCCGTTATCAATCAAAGTGAAGCAGGAGATAATAAAAAAATACTAAAATGGGATGCGGTTGAGCGAAATCGCAAAGGAGTGTAGCCAAAACCCCTCTAAAATCGGGACGATATTGAAGCAGAAGGAGACCTTAAAAGCGGCGATACAGTAACAGAGGCGATTATTTCGGAAAAAGCAACCGCCAAGGACCTCGTGAAGGGGGGTTGGGGTGAGGGTTCTTCAGACCAGCAACCCCCGGACTTTAAAGAGTCGCATGGGCGGTTCGAGAGATTTAAAAAAGGTAACTAATTTTCTTTTACTTTTAACACATATTTCATACAAAATTGGTGTACTTTTATAATTATAATATACACACACACACACACACACACATTATATATATATATATATATATATATATATATATATATAAGGCCTTCTGCCTGGTAGTTACAACCTCAGTGTCCTACTATCAATATGTTCACTATCCCTACTCTTTACATGTCCAAAGTATCTCAATCTAGCCTTTCTGACTTTGTCTCCAAAGCATCTTACATGGGCTGTCCCTCTGATGTACTCATTTCTGATCCTATCCATCCTCGTTACTCCCAGAGAGAACCTCAACATTTTCATCTCTGCTACCTCCAGCTCTGCCTCCTGTCTTTTCCTCAGTGCCACTGTTTCTAAACCAACCAACATTGCTGGCCTCAACACCATCTGTACACTTTTCCTTTCATTCTTTCTGATACCCTCCTATCACACATCACACCGGACACTCTTCTCCAACCAGCCTGCACACGCTTCTTCACCTTTTTTCCACACTCTCCATTGCGCTGGACTGTTGAGCCTGAGTACTCCACCTTCCTTATCTCTGCTCCCTGTAACCTCACTGTTCCTATTGGGTCCTTCACATTTACACACATGTATTCTGACTTACTGAGGCTAACCTTCATTCCTCTCCTTTCCAGGGCATACCTCCACCTCTCTAGATTCTCTGCTCTCACTACAGATCACAATGTCATCTGCAAACATCATAGTCCATGGAGACTTTTGTCTAACCTCGTCTGTCAGCCTGTCCATCACCATAGTGAACAAGAAAGGGCTCAGAGCTGATCCTTGATGCAGTCCCACCTCCACCTTGAATTCTTCGGTCACACCGACAGCACACCTCACCACTGTCTTACATCTCTCATACATGTCCTGCACCACTCTAACATACTTCTCTGCCACTCCAGACTTCCTCATGCAATACCACAGTTCTTCTCTTGGCACCCTGTCATATGCTTTCTCCAGATACAAAAAGGCACAATGCAGCTCCCTCTATACTTCTCTATTAACATCCTCAAAGCAAACACTGCATCTGTGGTGCTCTTTCTTGGCAAGAAACCAAACTGTTGTTCACAAATGCTGACCTCTGCCCTTAGTCTAGCTTCTACTATTCTTTCCCATAACTTCATCGTATGGCTCATCAAATTTATCCCTCTGTAGTTGCCACAACTCTGCATGTCTGCCTTGTTCTTAAAAATGGGGACCATCACACTTCTCCTCCACTCCTCCGGCATCTGCTCACTCTCTAGTACCTTGTTGAATGGTCTTGTCAGAAAATCTACTGCTACCTCCCCGAGACACTTCCATACCACCACCAGTATATCATCAGGACCAACTGCCTTTCCACTCTTCATCATCTTCAATGCCCTCCTCACGTCACCCTTACTAATCTTTGCTACTTTCTGCTCCTAGACGGTCACCTCTTCTACTCTTATTTTTTTTGTCTCTCATTTTCTTCATTCATCAGCTCTTCAAAGTCCTCTTTCCATCCTCGCTGCACACTTCTGTCATCAGTCAACAATTTAACTTCAAAATTTAATTCAACAGAACAACTTATCAGTACTATATATATATACTTTATATCAGTACTATATATATATATACTGTTGTTTACCGTTCTCCATAGTATTTTTTACATGGAAAAACATTAAATTTTTTTTTTTAATTTATTTATTTTTGAAGCATCTCTGCTCTACAAACTTTGGGACATTTTTCTAGGTCACTGTTGGGAAACATCCAGACCTTCCATTAAGGGCGTCTATTAAAATTGATTAAGGGAAAGCCTATGCTTGAGTGCTGCTCCATGTCCCGTGCTCCGCAGGGTCTTCCTGAACTCCACAACACAATCAGGCCATATGTCATCCAGTATGCAGGGTGTCTCACCACTGCCTCTCTCAAGACTGGCTCATTACATAGCTGCTTTTTCATCGGCTCATCGTATGAGTGTGCAGTGGACATGCATTTCCTCTCAAAGTCACGAGTGCCAACTGTGAGTCATGTCACTGACAGACAATTCACGTTCTTTGTAATGTGAGAAAAGATTCTATTTCAAGTTGTGTTCTTCTGGTTTTCATTATCATAATCTTTCTCTTCTTATTATAATCATAATTAGCATTTATATATAGAAGCCAAGCGGGACGTCGCTGAATATTCAATTAAAATATTAATATTATCAACATCCATTTCACTGAGGTGCATAATTATTAATTATGATTATATATTTTATCTACCACTCTGTGGCGGGTCGGATGAGCTCTGTGCTTTGAGCAAAAAAGCTTTATTCCATGATCTGTGCCATGTTATTCTGTTGAGCGTCAAAGGGAAGTTGGAGCCTATCCCAGCCGACTCGAGGATTGCGTCTGTTCTGGTTTGATTAGAGACAAAAGTAAAGTCACAAAAGGAAAGGAAAATACAGGGATCCCTCACTTTCCGTGGATAATGGGGAACCGAGACCCCCGCGACCGCTGATTCCCGCAAAGTAGGATTGCCCCCCCCCGCGACTGACGTACATGTATATGTGTATATAATATCAATAAATACATATCCAGTGGTGGGGCAGTGGTGGTCTAGTGGTATAGGGCGCTGGATCGCTGATCCAAAGGTTGGGGGTTCGAGTCCCACTCTGCACAAGGTTGTCACTGTCCCCCCCCAGTGGAGCTAACTGGGTTATCAAAGGCCGGCCATGTCTCTCACTGTCTATGGTGTGAGGCATGTAAAAGAACCATTGCTGACTTGTGTAGCTGTCCAGGGTGTACTCTGCCCTCGCCCGAAGTTGACCGGGATGGGCACCAGCCTCCCCGTGACCCAAATTAGGATTAAGCGGGTACAGAAAATGAACTGGACATATTCAGTGCTATAAATGCTTATAATAACAATTAAACATTCAAAAATAATGCATAAGATGTAAATAAAATAAGAATACACACACATACAGACGCGGTGATGCGCACCTTACATAAAAATGTTTCGGATTTTTTTTTTTTTTTTTGCATAATTGGCCTTGTTTTGCGGCATTTCCCTGAACTTTTCCCCTATTTTTCCTTTATTTTTAACTTTTTGATGAATATTTTTAAAAAACCAGCAATGCACTGATGCCACAGAAACTGAAGCACGAAGTAACGAGGGATCGCTGTAAACTGTACGCCATCAAGAGGTTTTGGTGTATAATACCAGGAACACGAGGGAAAAAAAATTGATAGTACGGCAGGTCAAGTGAGCTCTGTGCTTTGAGTCGGCTAACAGCTCTGTGCAGCTGGCAGCATCTGGTCTGCTCACCCTCGTCATTCAGAAACAGCGCTTTCTTCAGGTGTTTTAGTATAGACTACACAAAAAAAAAATATATATATATATTTTCACCATTAATAAATTTATTTTTATGGCTTTATTTTTCATAGTGTGAAGTTGTTATTACATCGATTGCCCCACCTGATTGTTGTCAAACTGAGCTATTTTAATTTAAGCATTATCCACAATATTGTGTAATATCTCAGAAATAGCAGGCCAATCAGATTGCGACATTCCTGTGCAAAACATACAATTATTATTAACCTTCACCTTGGGTGGCATAGTGACGTAGTGGCTAGCACGCTCACCTCGCAATGCGAAGGGCTGGGTTTGATTCCAAGCTCACACGTTTCTGCGTAGCGTTTACATGTTCTCTCCGTGCTTGTGTGGGTTCCCTCCAGGGACTCCTGTTTCCTCCCACAGTCCAAAACAAACCTGTTCAGTGGGCTAATTAACTGATCCAAATCACCCTTCACTGTGAATAGTTTAAGTGAAGGCCCTGCGGTGACCTGGCGAGCTGTCTGACATCTGTGCGACCTTGCCCTCGTCCAGAGTTGACTGTTATGGCAGCCGGTCTCCACTCGAGCGTAATTAAGATTAAGCAGCTAAGAAAATGAATGAATGAAATTTCATATCTTTTCTTTTTCATCTCAGTTTTAATTTTCATCATCTTATCTTCATCTTCCCTTTGTTGTGCTCCTCTTCATTTTCAGTTCAGTTCATTTTCTCTAACCGCTTAATCCTAATTAGGGTCGCGGGGAGGCTGGTGCCCATCCAGCTGACTCTAGGCGAGGGCAGAGTACACCCTGGACAGCCGCCAGGCCATTGCAGGGCGAAAACACGCCGACGGCTTTGCAGCTACTCTTTATGAAAGTCAGCGATGATTCTTTTGCATGAACCTCTCACCATAGACAGTCAGAGACTTGGCCGGTCTTTGATAACCCAGTTATCTGTACTGGGGGGCAGTGACAACCTTGTGGAGAGTGGGACCCGAACCCGCAACCTTTTGGCTCAGCGATCCAGCGCCCTCTACCACGTAACCACCACTGCCCTTCCTCTTCATTCTATTAGTTTTAATTATATTCATGATTTACTTTTTAAATATTCTTTATCATCTGTTTCAATCACACTGTTCTTATTCTCGTTGTTCATCTTCCTCCTCTTTTACGGCTTGGTTTTCAAATTTTATTGTGATTGTTGTTCTCTTCCTCATTGTTGTTTCTTTCTGCATATTCTTTCTTTTTCTACTTCTATTCTTCCTCTCATTTTCCCTTTTTTCAGTTCTTGCTCTTTTGCAGCTTCTTGTATTCTGATAATTTTAGTTCGCGTTAATAATTACTATTCATATAAGAATTTATTTCAGAATCTATTCTTCACCATGCTTCTTTCACCAGCCAGTCATCATTCTCTCTCTCTCTCTCTCTCTCTCTCTCTCTCTCTCTCTCTCTCTCTCTCTCTCTCTCTCTCTCTCCCTCTCTCTCTCAGACTCACAAAAGAGTGCCTACATGTCTACTTTTCTTTTTTGAAGGGAGTGTGTGTGTGTGTGTGTGTGTGTGTGTGTGTAAATAGTCTGTGGGAAATTCTGAAATTTTCCCCTATAACTATTTTAACAGAGGCAGCTGGCACACACACACACACACACACACACACACACACACACACACACACACACACACGCCTACTAATTCAGGCAGTACAAGTCATTAGAAGTAAAATTGTGCGGTTGTTTTCCTTCGGTGTGGAGGTGTGAGTGCCGCTGGTGAACAGTGAGAACATATAATGTTATGTTTGGACCATCTGCTGAGGGACTCACAGTGTGAGGAACACTAACCAGTTTTATCGGACTAATTGTGCTTGACTGCGGTTTGAATACAGAGATGATTTCTTCAGAGTTGACTTTTCAGTGTGACATCAGGAGCTTCAATTCGATATTGGGGGCGTGGCAGGTTGAAAAGTTTGTCTAACAGTATGAACCTTTTCAGACTTTTGAATTCATTGGGCTGTGTTTTCATCGATTCACCAAAATAGGCAAGCTCACACTTCTGCCAATTTCCAGGGAAAAAGCGAGTCTGGTGAAGGAAAGGCAGTGTCATTCCCATCTCATCTCGTGGACTTTCCTTAACGTTAAATGTAACAGTAAATGGATAAAAATGTGCAATGGGAATTGTAACCACTGAAAAATTGGTGTTCTATCCTGGATATTTAGGATTTCTTGACTTTTTGATTTAAAATGACACCTGAGGAAGTTTTGTGTATCATTTATCAGATGCCCCCACAATCTTGTCACATTTAGACAACAAAGCAAATGAGGGTTGAGGGCCTTGCTCAAGGGCCCAGCAGTAGAACATTGGCAGTAATGGGGCTTGAACCCTTTGGCCTTCTAATCAGTAAATCAGTAAAAATAGTCAATCTGAAGAGCCAAGGGTTCATCCAAAGAAATCTAAAATGTGACCACACAGAGTCCAAATATCATCATCTTGTATCTTCTTAACTTTTGCTCTCACTGGAGGGAGAGAAAATATGCAGAATAGAGGAGACGAGATCAATAATACTCAAAGAACCTCTCAAAACATCAGTATGCTTTTGGATCTGAAGAGAAATGCTAAGAGTAGATGCTAATTCAATGTAGCCGATTTCAGAAAGACATTGGACGAAATAAAAACGAATGAATACGCTACTTCGCGCTTCAGTGTATTGTGTTTTTTTTTGTAAATATTAATCGAATTAAAAAATAAGGAAATTAAGTAAGAATAGTGGAAAAATTTAAGAAAAATGCCGCAAAAACAAGGCCAATTATGCAAAAAACCCAAAAAACAAAACCTCCCATCGAAACTAGTTACATTTTTGTGAGGTGCGCATCTGAGTGCGTGTTGTTTGTATGTGTGTGTGTATTTATATTTTATTTACACCATATGCATTATTTGATGATGTTGAATTGTTATTATAAGCATTTATAGCATTGAATATGTATTTATTGATACTATATACACACATACATGTACGCATACGTCAGTCTGGGGGTGTGTGGGGAGGTGGATCCTACTGCACTGAATTTGGTGGTCGCGTGTGGATCTCAGTCCCAATTAACCATTGAAAGTGAGGGATCCCTGTATTTTAATTTGTTGGAGCATGTGTGTTTACTACAGAAACAATAAATAAAACAGGAAATGATTGTTTTTTTGTCGTGTTGTACAGGGTGTAGCGAGTTAGCTAGATAGGACTTTATGCTAGCTCAGGCTATCACTGGCAGAACATCAATCGTCATCAAGTTCTCTCTCTCTCTCTCTCTCTCTCTCACACACACACACACACACACACACACACACACACACACACACACAGTAAAATTGCATCATGTGTCTAAATTTGATGTTCAAATTTCAAACCTACACCCGGGAACGTTCCAGAAGTGCACTGAATAAGTCCGCTCTAAACAGTGCTGTGATTAGCAAACCTATAGATATCTGTGTTGAAATCCATCTATATATCACTGCGTTTGAAATCCTGATTCCTGCCACATTTAGGCAAACCGAGGGGATGTTACTTTTGATTTATAGCTGTGTAGGCATAATTGCTACAGAGTGAGTTGGCGAGATTTTGTTGTCATGCGTCATTAAAGCCTTCATAATGTTTGTTCCTGGATCCTGCTTCGTATGGCTCTTACCAGGTCCTGAGAAAATAAATGCAGATTGAGTTCTTTGATGAAATAATGATAATATTAATGCTGTGTCAAGCAGAAATGTGATCCTAATTAATGGCCCTCATGCTGCCTGGCAGATTGGGGTTGAATAAATGTGCTTCACTGTAGGTTATTTCTCACAGTATCTTTCTTTTCATGAGGAATTTGTTTTCCAGCTTTTGTTTTTCTTTTTTAAATTAGTAGCAGAAATAGTAAACAGTACTTGCACAGGAAGAAAATGTATAACATGCTTGTGTTTTTTCTTTACAGGGCGTTTTACTTGGACAAATCCAACCTGAACCCGACCTTATCTCCCAAGGCTGCCTTCATGGACAAGGTCTGTACACACATGTGTAAGATTCCAGGTACCATGTGACCCAAATATGAATTGCAGATGATATATAATATATAGGAGGCAGTGGTGGTCTAGTGGTATAGGGTGCTGGATCGCTGATCCGAAGGTTGGGGGTTCGAGTCCCACTTTCCACAGGGTTGTCACTGTCGTGCCCCCCCCCAGTGCAGCTAACTGGGTTATCAAAGGTGGGCCATGTCTCTCACTGTCTATGGTGAGAGACATGTAAAAGAACAATTGCTGACTTTCGTAAAGAGTAGCTGCAAAGTCGTCAGCGTGTTTCTGTCCCTTGCTAAAAGGGTTGTGACAGGAAGGGCATCCGACGTAAAAACCTCTGCCAAATCAAACGTGCGAATCAGATGATTCGCTGTGGCACCTCCCGAGTAAAAGGGAAAAAGCCGAAAGGAAGACAGACATACTATATATATATATATATATATATATATATATATATATATATATATATATATATATATATATGATTCCAGGACATTTCCTTACTGGACAATTACTCACAGGGCAAATGTTCACAAAAAAGAGACATTCTCTCCAAAGAGAATGAGAGACAAACTCAAACAGAGACAAAGAGACAAACTCTACAAAAAAATGCCGTCTCCATTCCTGAGATGGGGCAGTGGTGGTCTAGTGATATAGGGCGCTGGATCGCTGATCCAAAGGTTGGGGGTTCGAGTCCCACTCTCCACAAGGTTGTCACTGCCCCCCCAGTGCAGTTAACTGGGTTATCAAAGGCGGGCCATGTCTCTCACTGTCTATGGTGAGAGGCATGTAAAAGAACCATTGCTGACTTTCGACAAGAGTAGCTGCAAAGCCATCGGCATGTTTCCGCCCTGCAATGACTTGGCGAGCTGTCCAGGGTGTACTCTACCGTCGCCCGGAGTTGGCTGGGATGGGCACCAGCCTCCCCGCGACCCTAATTAGGATGTAGCGATTACAGAAAATGAACTGATGAACATTGCTGAGACTCAAACCCAAGACCTTGTGAAGCAGCGGTGCAAACCACGATGCTACTTTGCCCCTTGCTTATATAAAATGAGACATTATCTTCAATGAGTTTCTGGTATCTAGGGAAAGTAAAGACATGTGTTCATGAAAGGGTCATGTCTTGAATCTATCACACAGTTTGCAGTGCATTAAGATGTAGATAGCACGAGATTCCTTTTTCTTTTTTGTCACGTGAGTGTGCTCCCTTCAGCTTTTAGTTTCAGGTAAAATAGTGGTCATTAAAATGTATCAAGAAAAGCCCATTACAGTTATGAATTTATACTCATCACTTCCTGTGCTAACATTATATGTTTTACAAATCCAAATAATCTACATTTCTCTTAAAAACATGATTTAAAAGTTTCAACATTTTGAAGCAACAATTTTTGACACTTTGGATCTATAACTTTGCATATTTGTAGCAGTCCCATATATTGAACATAAAATCAAATCTGTTCATAGCTATTATTTACATAAGAAATAATAAATGAACCCTGACAGACTTTATTAGAAACTGTGAGTGTACTGTGTTACTAATCCCCTCCATTGTTTTCTCATTTCTAATCTCATTATATCTATGCGTAGCTTTTGCGTCCCTTGAACGCACTCGATGAGCTTTACAGACTGATGGAGAGCTTCATCTCATGTCGACGCACTGCTGCGTGTCAGTTCACTGCATGTGGAGCGTCTGGAGTCGGGCTGCTCACAGTGGCGTCTGAGTTGTGTAGCCGTCTTGGAGCCTGTCACATTGTCCTGTGTAACAGTGGAGTTCACCGGTCAGTCTCTCTATCTTTCTCACACACACACACACACACACACACACACAAACACACACACACACAGACATTCTATCTTCCTTTGTCTTGATGTATAGATAAAAGATTTAAAAGTACAATACTGAGATCATGTCAAATTTTCAGGAAATGTCATTACTTTTTAGATCACTGGAATTCATGATAAATATATATGATGTAAATAATTTGAAATTTGTTCCCTAATTGTTGCTAGTGACGCTGGAGTGGCGCATAGAGATCAATCGATTCATCATTCTCATCCATCATTACATTTCTTTGACTAAATTTACAGAATTGTATTTGCATAATACTACTGTGCACCTCCTACAGTCGGCCCTCTACTTACAAAAACCTCTGAATATGAAAAATCGAAGTTACAAAAAAAATTTTCCTAAATTTTCATCCTCTTTTAACGAAAACAACCTCTTTTTATGAAAAGCGCCAAATGCACCATTCAAAAATTCAAACGCGCCATTCAAATTTTTAAACGATGCGTGAGTTGCTCTCTCATTGGCTGTCTCCCAACATCCTGTCCCGATGGCCTTCCATTGGCCAGGAGAGAGCTGAACTGTACCCATACTTCCTGTTTGTCACACGCGTGAAGGAGAGTTGAACAGGACTGTTGGCTCGTGAGTTCTTTTGAGAGTGATCATTGCAGCATTATATTTCATTATCCATCATGGACCCCAACAAAGTGATTCCCGGTGACACAGAAAAGAAGAAGCGGGCTCCGTTATCAATCGAAGTGAAGCAGGAGATAATAAAAAAATACTAAAGTGAGATGCGGTTGAGCGAAATCGCAAAGGAGTATGGCTGAAACCCCTCTACAATTGGGACGATGTTGAAGCAGAAGGAGGCATTAAAAGCTGAGATACAGTGACGTAGGCGATTATTTCGGAAAAAACAACCGCCATATTTAAGGAACTCATGAAGGGGGGTGGGGGTGAGGGTTCTTCAGACCAGCAACCCCGGACTTTAAAGCGTGGCATGGGTGGTTCGAGAGATTTAAAAAAGGTAAATAATTTCCATTTACTTTGAACACCTATTTCATACAAAATTGGTGTACTTCTATCATTTTTAAAGGGTTTATCGGGTAGTCTTGGGAGCCTTGGAATGAATCACGCGTTTTACATGTAAAATGCACCCCTACTTACGAAAACTCCAGGTTACGAAAAAGGCACTAGAACAAATTAATTTCATAAGTAGATGGCCGACTGTATTTTATTTTTGCAGTTTTTTTAATATTAAGATTTTTAATGCATTTCGACACAAGCAATGCAAATGACATGTTTTTCCCGAAAGAATCAGACATTTTATGTGATTTGTAAGCAAAACCCTCATAAGTAGTATATTCTAAGATTTTAATTGTTTTCTTCTACCACAGCACTCTTTAATACTCAAATTTGGTGGTTCAGTGAATATTGATTGTTTTCTGTACGAGTATTCTGCTTACAACAACCTTTGTACTGCAGGCACTCTGCTCTGTTGACATTCATTTGATTGTTTAATAAAGTTGATAGTAGCATTTTACGCAAACGCTAATGACACTCACTGCACAAATAACACTCCATTAGATTTAGGAGATGATCTGGATTTGATTCTAGAACTGGGAATTTTTTAAAGATTCTTTACCATTGTGAGGCTTGAAATATTTTAGTTTAGATTGGGTATGACTGAGCCATGAGGAGGTTTTCAGTGTATGATTGCTCTTGTTTATTCATTTATCTACCAAGGAGGTGCCGTGTACGTTCTTTTTTCCCTTTTTTTTTTTTTTTTTTTTTTGGCTTGCTAGAGGTTTGCACCGTCTGAGTGCTTCTTTTCCTTTTGACTGTTCCCTTCAGGAGTCGCCACAGCAAATCATCTGCCTCCATCTTCATGGAAGTCATATTAATGATTCGGACATTTGATTTGGCTTATGTTTTTACGTCGGATGCCCTTCCTGACACAACCCTTTAGCAAGAGACAGAAACACGCTAACGGCTATGCAGCTACTCTTGACGAATGTCAGCAATGGTTCTTTTACATGAACCTCTCACCATAGACAGTGAGAGACATGGCCGGAATTTGATAACCCAGTTAGCTGCTTGGGGGGCAGTGACAACCTTGTGGAGAGTGGGACTTGGACCTGCAACCTTAGGATCAGTGATCCAGCACCCCCTTATCACTAGGCCACCACTGCCTGCACTGTCTGAGTGCTTGCTTCTGGTGTAAAAAAACGTGTCTCTATATATTTGTAATTGTTGAACTGCTGAACATTTCTGAATGGAGATGCTTGTGCTGCATTAAGAGAAAGATTCTGCAGTTTTAGCCCTTTTAAACACTTGGGTAGTATTTCATTTTCTCAACAATGAAAACTCTTCAGGATAGAGGTAGAGGGATAAGTAATAGTTTGCAGGATGACAAACTCCAGGTTTTTAAATAGAAAATAGAGGCTTGTGCAGAAGCAATCATTAATAAATGTCTAAAATTTTTGCTTGTCTTTTTTTTTAATTACAATATAATTTTAAATCGATTATTAAGTAGTGTATTGTATTATTTAATTTAAATATTGTAAAATAAATAATAAGTGACATTTTTTCTGTGCTATATGATTACTAAAATAGTTGCTATTATAACATGCTAGTGTAAGAAAATAATCAACTTCAATGTATATCTTCTTTTCTTTCGGCTTTTTTCACTTTTTCTCAGGGGTCGCCAAAGCGAATCATCTGAATTCGCACATTTGATTTTTACGTCGGATGCCCTTCCTGTCACAACCCTTTAGCAAGGGACAGAAACACACTGACGGCTTTGCAGCCTACTCTTTACGAAAGTCAGCAATGGTTCTTTTACATGCCTCTCACCATAGACAGTGAGAGACATGGCTGGCCTTTGATAACCCAGTTAGCTGCACTGGGGGGGGGGGGGGGGCAGTGACAACCTTGTGGGGACTCGAACCCCCAACCTTAGGATCAACGATCCTGCACCCTACCACTAGACCACCACTGCTGCCCTGACTTCGATGTATGTATGTATGTATGTGTATATGTGTATATATATGATTTTCTGAGTAGATCCTTCCGTAGGAGAGTGCTCAATACTTTTTGGTAGAGCAAATAAACAAAAATAAAAGGACAGGACAAAGACTTTCTATTGAAACTCCATTTATCACTACAGATCTGTTTCGAGGGGTGGTGAAACCATCCTCTCTCTTCAGGTGATTATAGAAGAATTCTTTTATTTTTGTATATATGTATATATATATATTTTTGTGTATATATATATATATATATATATATATATATATATATATATATATATATATATATATACACATATATATATATATACACACATATATACCCATACACACATATATATATATATATATATATATATATATATATATATATATATAAAACTAACCCTGTTTGATTCCTCTGTTGTTATTATGGGATGTGAAGTATTTGAAGTTATAAACACCTATAAAGTCACCAACTTTTTTCTCTCTCTCTTGAAATAAACTATCATATAATGTGTAACTGCAAAGTCCTCCACGCTGAGGACTTTTACATGTTGAGAACATTACACAAGATGAGCTCTTATCGAGAAACCAGATAGAATGTGCTAGATCGTTAAAGAATTCTATTAAAAAAAAAAAAAAAATCCGACCCCCTCCATTCAACCCTCCGTCCAAACCTGCTCCTTTAAAACATATGCATGCACAGCACACTGCCTGACTCCTTTCATAAATGCTCTATAAATTTTGCCTACAATTCTTCACTATACCAACTTTAATACCTTTTTTGCTGCAAATCAAGTCTTCATTTTTTGAAAATTATAATTAGCTATAAATCTGTCCTTTATTAAAATGGCTTCTTTCCGTTCTCATTATTATTTTACATCTCTGCTGTGCCCATTTCCTTTCACATTTTTTTTCCAAATTAATATTGAAACTCTCTCATTAATATGAACATTAATCTCCATGAATTATTAATGTGGCTTGCTATAAATACCTTTTCATAATTACCCATAATAGAGTCGTATTCATATGCGGAGGTACTTCATTGTGGGAGTGTCTCGACCACTTGGCCGTTTTGCAGATGGTTCGAGACAGTACTATTTCTCACCAGACCGATTTGGGAGACGTAGTTGAAGGGACATATATCACTCGAGCCCAGGGCGCCATTTCTCACACAACAAGAAATGAAGGGCCTCACGACATGATTCATGTAATTCATTCCATATATATTCCCGCTTCTGTTCTTTGTTCGGTTTCATAGAGAAATGCTCACACACCAATGAACATTAAGTGCCTTAAGGAGTTTTCACCGTAATATATAGTAGTTATAAACGATATACTATATTATACTATATTTTATAGAATATATTTGTGATGCTATATAGTGTGGTAATGATATGTAATAAAATTTCAAGGTAAAGTCTGGGCTTACCAGGCTGCAGCTTATCTTGGGTTCTCTGTGTGAAATGACAAGGAATTCAGCTTCTCTTGGATGGGATGTGAGTCCATCACAGGTTTCCCTCCCTGCATATTTACTGGTACCGGTTTACACTGCTGGGTAGACAGAGACACAGTTGTTCTGAGAACATGGGTCTTAGCATGGAGGGGAAAAAACTCGCAACCTCTCAATCATGAGCCCAGTACCTTAATCACTATATACACCGGATTTCTACAGTCACTCATTCATTTTCTGAACCGTTTAATCATAATTAGGGTCACATGGAGGCGGGCGCTCATCTCAGCTAATTCTGTGCAAGGGCAGAGTACACCCTGGATAGCTTGCCAGGCTATTGCAGCACAGAAACCTGCGGACGGCTTTGCAGCCGACTCGTTTGCATACCTCTCACCATAGGCAGTGAGAGACTTTGATTTTTGAACTGAGAATGGAAACCAGAGTGCCCTGAGGAAATCCAGCCAATTTAAAGCCAGAACCTTCTTCCTATGAAGTGACAATGCTCATCATAGGTAGGTAAAGTCCGTTGGGCCTTTTAGACCCGAGCCTAGTGGCTCATCAGGCCGGTGCTTATCCCCGGTTTCCGTACGTGACGCGACCAGGAGTACAATTCCTCCTGAATGGGACGCTAGTCCATCGCAGGTTACCTTCCCAGTATATTTTTACTGGTACCCATTTATACTGCTGGGTGAACACAGGCACACTTGTGGTTAAGACCTTGCCCAGGGGTTTTAACACAGTGGGGGTCTAACTGGGATTTAAACACACAACCTCCCAATCATGAGTGCGGCACCCGAACCACTATGCCACTGGCCCCACTAATCCTAATCATGACAACCCTTATTTTTGAAGTATTTAATAAACACTCCTCAATTAAAAAATACAGCAATATAAAGATGCACTCTTGGCATAAAATCCTTAAAACGGGGAAAACACTGTCTGTTTTATCAAATTAATATCTGCATGCCATTGTTTTAATCTGTAGAAATCAAGCCATGACGCAACAAAATTAATACTTTGAACCATTTAATCCTAAATAAGGTCACGGGGAGGCTGGCACACATCTCCACCAACTCCGGGGGACATCCTGGACAGCTCGCCAGGCCATCAAAGGGCCAACACTCACACAACCATCCACACCTGGGGCGATTCGGAATGGCCAATTAACCTACTGTGCATGTTTTTGAACTGTTGGAGGAAACCGGAGGAAACCCACACATGCACGGGGAGAACATACACACAGAAACACCCAGGCTGGGAATCAAACCCTGGACTTCTTGCTGAGAGGCAGACATGCTAGCCACTACGCCACCATGCCATCCACAATAAAGTTGAACACACATAATAGAGGGGCAGTGGTGGCCTAGTGGTATAAGGCGCTGGATCGCTGATCCAAAGGTTGGGGGTTCGAATCCCACTCTCCACAGGGTTGTCACCCCCCCCCCCCCCCCGTGCAGCTAATTGGGTTATCAAAGGCCGCCATGTGTCTCACTGTCTATGGTGAGAGGTTCATGTAAAAGAACCATTGATGACTTTCGACAAGAGTTGCTGCAAAGCCATCAGCCTGTTTCCACCCTGCGATGACATGGCGAGCTGTCTATGGTATACTCTGCCCTCGCCCGGAGTCGGCTGGGATGGGGCCAGCCTCCCTGCGACCCTAATTAGGATTAAGCGGTTGCAGAAAATGAACTGAAATGATAAACAAATAGATTTATCTATCCTATCTCTCTTTCTTTCTCCACACACACACAGTATATAGTACTGTATATAAAAGCACCAGTGTGTGGTTTGATAATAACACCTCATATATATTTCAAAATTATTAACCTTTTGTACTCTTATGTTCCAAGTGAAGCTACTATTTTCTAAACCTTTTCTCCATTCCCGCAGTCCCAGAGAGGACCTGCAATTTGTTCATTTTTTTTTTCCCAACAGAATCAGCCCAGTTTGTATAAATCACTATTCTGCTATCGTCATCCAGACCATTACCCACACACATGCGTGCACACACTTTCCCCAGTTACCATGTCTCAGCTCAGCTCAGCCCATACATTATTTTTAATTGCATTCAAATAACCAGTGCCCCTGGCGTCCTGGCTCAATATTAATTCAGCTTTAATTATTTGCAGCTCATGCACGAGTAAAAACAGGAACCAGAGCAGAGTAATATCAGTCATCTTGGTGTATCAGTAAACAGTGAAGAGATAGACTATGCTAGTCCCTGCGTCAGGAAGATAAGACCGTTAAGAGTGATAGAAATGCTGCTGTGGTTGATTTCACAGTGAAGCTTGAGCGGTGCTAGATCCTAGTCCTCATGTGCTGTATTCTATAAATATGACTATATTGTAATGTGTTTATAGTTCTAAGCATTTAGGTATATGTATGTACTGTCTATCTGTCTGTCTGTCTGTCTGTCTGTCTGTCTATCACTTTAATGTCTTCTGCAACAGGGCTCGTAACCAATGGCTTAAATGCTGTACATACCCTCCTCACAGAAGCCTTCATATGAGTAGGAGATACCCAAGCTTAAAGCTATTCACTGTTCTCATGGCAGATTGAATTGGACCTTGTCCATCAGCAGCACTAACCATTTCGCAATTTATGTGACTTCTAAAAATATAAGTAGGGTTGAGGATTGAAGTTGGTCAAAACTCCTCAACTCCATGGAAGCAGCAACAAATTAAAAAAAAAAAAAAGGCAAAAGCACTGAACTCCAAGCCCAGCCACCCCATGCATGAACTAAAATGTCACATATCATCCTATCACAAAGTAAAAGTACACAACACACTCTGCTGGCTTGCTGTAATGAAACCCTTCCAAAAAAAAAAAACCATCCGTTCTCACAGTGTTAAAACAATCCTGGCTCTCATATTTGATAACCCCAAATTCCAGTGGAGTTCCACTTTCCAGATTCCAGAGCCCACCTTTTGTAAAAATCTCATGAAAATCTGCCCAGAACATTTTGTGCAATCCTGCCAACAGATGCAGAAACCAATGCAAAAACATAACCTTCTGAGTAGAGGTGAACTGGTGTGTCTTAAAGTTCTCTATAATTGTGACTTTGTACAAGGTTTGCTCGCTTCAAAGCAAATAATCTCAAAAATGTTTCTCTTAATCAAGGAAAGGTCATAAAAGTTACAGTATGCAAGAGATAGTTGTGCAAAAAAAGGCCAGCTATGCTAACTTTTGTTGAGCTAACAGACTAACAAGGCAGAAGTGTAGAGCAAGATACAATTTAGACTTTTTTGTAAGGCTAAAAAACCTAAAGCACAAAGGTATGTTTTGATATGATATTTGTATCATTAACCCAACTCCACAAGGAGGAAAAAAAGGCCTGAAAATGCTGTTTTGATTTTTATAGCAAATTTTGTGAACAGAGCCTAAATCATATTTATAGATATACAGAACAACTCGGTTTGTAGTAAACGTCACCTCGTATCAAATGAAGACATGACAGACTTTTTG
Organism: Plotosus lineatus; assembly: GCA_024760905.1. Taxonomy (NCBI): domain Eukaryota; kingdom Metazoa; phylum Chordata; class Actinopteri; order Siluriformes; family Plotosidae; genus Plotosus; species Plotosus lineatus. The sequence goes on along the minus strand of CM045734.1, from coordinate 26,059,557 downwards.
ATCCCTGTTTGTTTTTTTGTTTTTTGTTTTGTTTTTGTAGTTGTACTCTGAGTGTGACTCTGGAGCAGGCCATTGTTCTGGCACGCAGTCATGGCCTGCCACCGCGCTGCATCATGCAGGCCACTGATGTCATGAGGAAACAGGTAAAGCAACTATAATTGAATGAAGCATTCACGCTTGATTTTCAGCTTGTGTGACTGCAGTGCAGAAAAAAGCATATGATTATAACCAATCCATCTGCTAGATAAGGCCTTGTGCTGGTATTTTAATTTGCTGACCCAGTTAGTTTGGCGAACATTGGCTTTGTGAAAATGAAACCCACTCTTGTTTGTGTAATTGGGGATTTATTTTATCAAATCCTAATCATTGGGGTGGAACAGGCTTAGTTCTGGAATTGAATTCTCTCATGTGTCCTTTTCTTTGTGCCTATTAGTGAACGCTTCCAGTCTCTCTCTCGCTCTCTCTCTCTCTCTCTCTCTCTCTCTCTCTCTCTCTCTCCTCCTCCGTTTTTGTCATCTCCTGTGTATTTGATCTTCCTTGTGAATGCTGGGTTCCAGGCTGTGATAGTGTGGACAGAGTTTTCAGAATAGAGTAACATTTTTTTATTTAACTGCTGAAGCTTTGTCAAGGAGCCGCCGTGTTCATTGGAAATATGCACATGCTTGTATAAGGAGTGTGCAGAGAACTGAGGTGGAGCCAGAAGGTCAAACAAACAAAACGGTGGCATGGTGCCAAGACGGGATAGAGACAGTGAGACATCTGTCCTTCAGACACAATGTCATATTCATATAGAGGTCTCCAGATGTGCTGCAGTTAGACAGAGAAGGAAAAAGCAACCAGACAGAATGAGCGAAAAACATTTTAAATGATTCTGTAGTGAAAAATGCATTGGTACAGATGCAAGTGAAAACGGAAAGGGTATGCATTTAAAACAGACTTGCTGGCACATGGATCTGGGAAATGAACGGATACACTTGAAGACAGATGAGTAGACAGATAGGTAAGCAGGCAGACAAGAGAAATGATAGGTGGGCAGACGGATGTATGAATGTACATGGATGGAGAAAAAAAAATTAAGGAAAGCACTGATGTATGTAAGTGAGTGTGTCCATAGCTTTGATGGACAGCACCTAATCACCCCAAAATAACAAATGATGAAGTGTTATTGACGCAGTGAGTTAGTTTTCTCAGTGAGTTTTGGAGTGAGTTAGATGAAGTGATGCAGAGTACCCCCGGAGGTGAAAGAGTGGTCATTGGGGCAGACTTCAATGAACATGTTGGTCAGGAAACAGATTGGACGAGGAAGTGATGGGCAGGTTTGGTATCCAGGACAGGAATGCAGAAGGACAGATGTTGGTAGATTTTGCAAAAAGGATGGGCATGGCTGTGGTAAATACTTTCTTCCAGAAGAAACAGGAGCATAGGGTGACTTATAAAAGCAGAGATAGGAGCACACAGGTAAACTGCATCTTGTGCAGGCGATGTAATTTGAAGGAAGTCAGTGACTGTAAAGTAGTAGTGGGGGAGAGTGTTGCAAACAGCATAGGATGGTGGTGTGCAGGATGACGCTGATGGTGAGGAAGGTGAAGAAGGCAGAGCAGAAGACAAAGTGGTGGAAGCTGAAAAAGGAAGAGTGTTGGGTTGTCTTCAAGGAGGAGTTGAAACAGGCTTTGGGTGGTTAGGAAGTGCTTCCAGATGACTGGACAACCACAGCTAATGTGATCAGGGAGACAGGTAGGAGAATACTTGGTGTGTCATCTGGAAGGAAAGTAGATAAGGAGACTTGGTGGTGGAATGAGGAAATGCAGGAGTGTGTACAAAGGAAAAGGTTAGCTAAGAAGAAGTGGGACATTGAGAGAACCGAAGAGGGTAAACAGGAGTACAGAGAGACACAGCGTAAAGCGAAGGTAGTGGTGTCAAAGGCCAAACAGAGGGCGTATGATGACTTGTATGCTCGGTTGGAAAGTAAAGGGAGGGGGGAATTATTTATACAGGTAATGATCTATACAGGTTGAAAATGATCTATACAGGTTGGCACAGCAGAGAAATAGCGATGGGAAGGACGTGCAGCAAGTTAGAGTGATTAAGGACAGAAAGGGAAATGCATTGACTGATGACAGAAGTGTGCTGGGAAGATGGAAAGAGTACTTTGAAGAGCTGATGAATTAGGAAAATGAGAGAGAAAAAAGAGTAGAAGAGGTGACTGTCGAGAACCAGGAAGTAGCAAAGATTAGTAAGGGTGAAGTGAGGAGGGCATTGAAGAGGATGAAGAATGGAAAGGCAGTTGGTCCTGATGACATACCGGTGGAGGTATGGAAGTGTCTAGGAGAGGTAGCTGTAGATTTTCAGACAAGAACATTCAACAAGGTCTTAGAGAGTGAGAGGATGCCAGAGGAATGGAGAAGTGTGCTGGTGCCCATTTTTAAGAACAAGGGAGACATGCAGAGTTGTGGCAACTACAGAGGGATAAAGTTGATGAGCCATACGATGAAGTTATGGGAAAGAATGGTGAAAGCTAGACTAAGGGCAGAGATCAGCATTTGTGAACAACAGTTTGGTTTCATGCCAAGAAAGAGCACCACAGATGCAGTGTTTGCCTTGAGGATGTTAACAGAGAAGTACAGAGAAGGTCAGACGGAGCTGCATTGTGCCTTTGTGGATCTGGAGAAAGCATATGACAGGGTGCCGAGAGAGGAACTGTGGTATTGCATGAGGAAGTCTGGAGTGGCAGAGAAGTATTTTAGAGTGGTGCAGGACATGTATGAGAGATGTAAGACAGTGGTGAGGTGTGCTGTCGGTGTGGCAGAAGAGTTCAAGGTAGAGGTAGGACTGCATCATTGGTCAGCTCTGAGCCCCTTCTTGTTTGCTATGGTGATGGACAGCCTGACAGACGAGGTGAGGCAAGAATCTCCATGGACTATCATGTTGCAGATGATATTGTGATATGTAGTGAGTGCAGAGAACAAGTGCAGGAAAATCTAGAGAGGTGGAGGTATGCCCTGGAAAGGAGAGGAATGAAGGTTAGCCTCAGTAAGTCAGAATACATGTGTATGAATGAGAAGGACCCAAGAGGAACAGTGAGGTTACAGGGTGCAGAGATAAGGAAGGTGGAGGATTTTAAGTACTTAGGCTCAACAATCCAGAGCAGTGGAGAGTGTGGAAAAGAGGTAAAGAAGCGTGTGCAGGCAGGTTGGAATGATTGGAGAAAAGTATTCGGTGTGATGTGTGATAGGAGGGTATCGGCAAGAATAAAAGGAAAAGTCTATAAGACGGTGTTGAGGCCAGCGATGTTGTACGGTTTAGAAACAGTGGCCCTGGAGAAAAGACAGGAGGCAGAGCTGGAGGTAGCAGAGATGGAAATGTTGAGGTTCTCTTTGGGAGTAACGAGGATGGATAGGATCAGGAATGAGCACATCAGAGGGACAGCACATGTAAGACGTTTTGGAGACAAGGTCAGAGAGGCGAGATTGAGATGGTTTGGACATGTACAGAGGAGGGATAGTGAGTATATTGGTAGTAGGATGCTGAGGTTGGAACTACCAGGCAGAAGGCTTAGAGGAAGACCAAAGAGACGATTCATGGATGTGGTGAAGCAGGACATGAAGGCAGTTGGTGTAAGAGAAGAAGATGCAGAGGATAGGCTGAGATGGAGGCAGATGATTCGCTGTGGCGACCCCTGAAGGGAAAAGCCAAAAGGAGAAGAAGAAGAAGAAGAAGAAGAAGAAATGTTATTGAGGCCCAAGGCATAAACATTCCTTGTTTCAAACCTGTTTTTGTTATTGCTAGCTTCTGAAAGAAAGATGTGCAGAGAACAGACTCCTGAAGGTGTCTATAGGCTGAACATGTATTATGGGCAGATATTAAATAATGTATTCCATGGACGAGGCGGCCCTGAAGGACAAGACCATGCTCCAGACTCTAATTACGGCATTAATATAAATATAATGGATTGTCACTACACCTGCTGTATACTTTTGTTTATTACGGTATTTTCATTTTTCAGTGACTCACACTGAGGTTGGTCAGAGAGGTCCATTTATTACAACTTCTCCGAAGCCCTTTATATAAACACATTCACTCCATCTTAATCAATACACAATAAAGTCAGTGGTGGTTGTTTAACAGAGTCACATGGACTTAAAAACGATGGCTTGTTGTTCTCTACACTTCATACTAGGTCCGTTTTTAAGTATTTTACCAAACAGCTGTTGTCCCACGTATACCCATATTTAGTTTTGGATTCAAGCTCCTCATAAAATTATGCCTACGCTGGTATTTCTACCCCATGCCTCTTGCTGAGTCTTCACCTGCAGTCCTCCTCCTCTGTTATAATCTTACTACACACAAACTATTTATAGAAACCACTAATATCTGTAAAATGGGGAAGATTTATGATTTTGTTCCTTCTGCGGCAGATTGCAGGTGGGCCTATCTGACATGATGGAGCTCCTCCTACAGGGAAAATTATGTCTTTTAAAACACCATAGAGTGATTCATATAGCCGCAAGCATCGTGAATGCGATAATTTACTGCTATAAGGCCAACAAACAAATCTCACAAGGCTGCATAGTGCCTGTGATAAATGTAACTCCAATATTATGATTTCAGTGTGAGAGCTTCAGTCGTCTTCCTTTTCAAATCATGATTTGGATGCATATATTTGAAATGATATTCTGGAATGATTTTGTCTTCAATACAAGAAAGAAAATTATGTCAGCATAATTACTGTTATTAACATGAGAAATAATGGGAATGTTTAATAATTCATAAGTGCAAAGCCACCACCTCAGACTGTCTTAATGAAAAGGACATTTATCACTAATCTAAGTGTAAGCACTCTGATTCTGAATTAAGTTGGGGATTTGTAAGTGTAAGCATAATTGTTTAAACTTCAGCAGGCCAAAGAGCCAATGCCAAAGGCTTTTTAACAAGATCATTAAAGTTTAGGGATTATACCCATTTTTAGAACTTTATTTTTAATTTTGAAAACCAAAGTGCAATTCTGGTTTAAACAAATAAAAAACAACAACAAAAAAAACACCACACCCACCTCCCCGTGAAATGCTGATTTTGAGTGTTTATGGTGGACAGGCTGTTTGGTCTCCTCCTCCCATTTTTGGTCTTTCTGCTCTATCTGCCTAATCTGCTCTGCATGGTCACATGACCAGTGTGCTGGTAAGCAGACCAGGATGGGCGGTGATACCACTACACATGGGGGACAGTGAGGAAAGGTCGACTAATCAGAAGGCCCAAATACAGTAGGCCCTCGACATTCGTGGGGGTTCGGTTCCGAGCCCTCCTGCGAGTAGAGATAATCCGCGAGTTCTGTACCCGGAAGTAAAACCCCATGTATCACGTCACATACGTGAATGAGCAGCTGGAAGTAAAATACTATGTATCTATTACATGCGCTAAAATATGCTTCTTAAACACACTCAATAGACAGTCTTACTCCAATCTTAGAGCTGTAGTAGAGTCGACCGGTCATCGACGAGCATTGTGCAAAACATGAACAAACAAATAAAACAAATTAAAACTAACAAAGAAACACTTTGACTCTGAGAACTCTGCGACGTCGCCCTCTGGGCAGCGCCATCTTGGAGACGTCACTCCAAGTTCAATGTAAAAGGACATGAAGCGTAATAAAGTTTATCCTTTTGGTATCATTTGTTAAACATGCGACAGAACATAAAATCTCACGCTCAAACATGAACTTAGGGACTGTACTGGAATAATAATTGAAAAAGATTTTAATACAACAGTTCAGAGAAAACTGTCATTTCTCAGGAGAAAGTCTTATTTCTTCAGAAGAGACATCCAGCGTTTTCTATCGCTTAGCCAGTGAAGACGCACAGCGTTTGAGTGGTATCGTAGAGCTTAACTGGTAATTAAAACACACACAAAAAAAGAGGCTCATTGACAACTTGTGCGCGAATGAGAAAAAAGGGGCAGGACATGAGCTCAACCAATCAGGAGAAAGGGGGACAGCCATTGGCTGAATTTGAATTACGTGCCGGTTGCTCGGCAGTCAGCGAATACTCAAACCGTTGGTGTAAAACCGCGAATAGTCAGGGGCCTACTGTATTTGTTTTGAATCAGTTAAACCTTGTTTGCAGCCACCTCAACCAGTCCAGAAGGAAAACTTAAACATGCGCGAACCTCATTTGATATTCTGCCATCGGCTAACATAGTCATGTGTTAGACGATGGCAGAATATCAAATGGGGAGTATAATACTATAACTGAATTGACAGGGTATAAAAGTGGAAAAAATGCTTAATATATTCCCTTTAACCAACCATATCGATCAAATATATAGTATTCAGGAATCTCTCAGATATAATTAGACTTGGTGGTGAATCAAATTAATCGTATATAAGGAATAAAACACACGTGCTGTTGTAGGAACTCAGTGGTGAGATAATTTTGCAGAATGACATGATGCTGAGTTCGAGATCTCACACCAATATTGATTATTTTCCAGTACCAGCAGTTTCCAGAGATTTGAATTAATTGTATTGTGCCAATGGTAAGGCTAATGGACGTGAATGAAGCTGAGTTCTGAGCACAGGCCAGTGCACATCTTAAATATACACTGAACCATGAAGCAAGATAAAACTTGTATATTTATAATTTATATTTACATATTTTAACCGTGTCAGAGACAGGTCAGGTGAGCTGCCATGCTAAGCTTGGTGTAACCAACAGCATCTGTTTAGCCGTCTCATTCATACTCGTATTCATTCTTGAGTTTAGTTTATATTACACGTTCACTGTCTTTATTACATCCTACATATAAACACAGGAAAAAAACAAATAAAACGTAATTTCTGTACATATTTTACATTTCCATTTTAAATTGTGATACTAATGACACCGCGTGCTCCAGGGGACTGTGGCAGATTGTGAGTGTCTGACATTTTCCAGCATTATCCACTTGGAATAATATATTTTGATCCCCAGATAGTGGACCTATAAGATCACACTGTTCCCATATGTAAATTCCTGTTATATCACAAGAATTTTATAATCAATTTTTTTTTTAAAGTAATGACTGATATGTCATGCATCTTACCCATTCATTGTTTTTCATATGGAACATCCCAGAGATCAGTTAGTTCCTGAGAGACAGCCATTCCCTCATTAAACTACTGAAAAATGTCATGCAGTGTAGATTCCTTTCATATTTGTAACGTAACCGCATGGTTTAAATACCTGTTTATTATTTGTCTGCAGAATAAGTCCATGTGGAAGTTATTCCTCAGTTGTAGGAAATTTAAATGGAGAAAATTACCTATCAGTTAATTGTTTATCATCTTCTGTTATATTAGAGCTTGGATGAGGTGATGGGAGTTTCCCCAGTCGGTCCACATGTGTTTTGTGGATTTGGAGAAGACTTTCGACAGTGTCCTATCTTGTGGGGCATACTGCGGGAGTACGGTGTTCCGGATCCGTTGTTATGGGCCATTCGATCGCTGTATTACCGGAGCCAGAGTTTGGTCCGTATTGGTAACAACAGGTCAAATTAGTTTCCTGTGAGGGTTGGAGTCCACCAAGGTTGTCCTTTGTCACCAATTCTGTTTATAATTTTTATGTTGAGGCATTGAGGGGTTCTGGTTTGGTGTCCATCGAATCTCATCTATCCTTTTTGCAGAGGATGATGTCCTTTTGGCTTCATCAAGCCAGGACTGCCAGCTCTCATTGGAGTGATTCGCAGTGAAGTGCAAAGTGGCCGGGGTGAGAATCAGCACCTCCAAGTCTGAGGACATGGTTCTCAGTCGGACAAGGGTGGAATGCACCTTCCGAGTCGGGAATGAGGTCCTGCCCCAAGTAGAGGAGTTTAAGTATCTTGGGGTCTTGTTCACAAGTGAGGGAAAAATGGAGTGGGAGATTGACAGACGGATCACTGCAGCCTCTGCTGTAAATCGGAGTCTGTACTGGTCCATCATGGTGAAGAGGGAGCTGAGCAACAAGGCAAACCTCTCAATTTACCAGTCAATCTACGTGCCAACCCTCACCTATGGTCACAAGCTTTGGGTAGTGACCGAAAGAACAAGATTGCGGATAGAAGCGGCTGAAATGAGCCAAAGGCTCTCCCTTAGAGATAAGGTGAGAAGCTCTACCATCCGGGGAGAGCTCAGAGTAGAACCTCATCCGCATTGAGAAACTTCAGTTGAGGTGGCTCAAGCATCTGGTCAGAAGGCCTCCCGAACGCCCCCCCCCCCCTGGCATGGTGTTTTGGGCATGTCCAACCAGGATGAGACCCCGGGGTCGACCTAGAACATGCTGGAGGGGCTATGTCTCGCGGCTTGTCTGGGAACGCCTCGGTGTCCCCCTGGAAGAGCTGGAGAAAGTGGCTGGGGAGAGGGACATCTGGAGCTCATTGCTTAGGTTGCTGCCCCATGACCCGACCCCGGAAGAAGTGGAAGAAGATGATGATGATGATGATGTTATCATATTCAGCATATACCGTGCATAGCCAGGCCAGTAGCAGATCTAGCTAGCACATCCTTATAGTATGAGTTACAGTCCAGTCCAGCGAGCACAGCAAGCCCTGCTCTGAAGAGCGCTTACGCTTAAATAGCATTAAAGTGGACGTCATTGAAAACACCCCACGTGATCTAGCTCTGAAATTTTCATGAACGAGGCGAATTTGTGTTTTCTCGAATACCTATAAACTAACATAGCACAATAACTACAGGTCATAGCGGCATAAAATATACATCAAAATAAAGCTGACAACCTAAAGAACACATTAACTGAAAGCATGAACATTAAAAGACCACGGCGAGACCGCCCAAAATTAGTGTTTCATGAACTTTGGGAATTCATCCTGATGCCAGAAATTATCCATTGAAGCTAGACCAAGTCAAGCCAGTTAGTACGGATCATAAGCTAACTGCTGATATACAATTTCACACAACAGAACAAAAAATTGATTCAATACAAAGCAATAAGTTAAACTGACAAAAACAGCGATTTGCATTACATAGCCGAGGCAATTCAAAATGGCCGTAAAATCACCATGAACAAGGAATATATTCCTGATCAGAACTGAGGATATATTCCTGATTATACCCATTTTCTTAACATTGCCTCACAGCAAGGAGGTTCAAACTTCTAATCTCAGCCAAGAGCCTTCCTGTAGGGCATTTGAATTTTTTTTATTATTATTATTTATCTATTTATTTATTTTTTAATGTTTGCATGTGTTTGCTCCGGGTATTCCAGTTTCCTCCTACAGTACAAAGACAAACATCTACAGTCCAAGACATGCAGCAACTGGTTACTTTAATTTGAAATGTAAATTTGTATGGTTCTTTGTGTGTTTTCAGTTTTTATTCATCCATTATTTCGGAAAGCAGGTTGCACAAAAAGCAAAACCGGAGGCGACAACTTCCGTTTTTGTTCATTATTCGTGCTGATGCACGACCATATTTTGGCTGATTAATGACATTATTAAAAGTAAGGCTGGACAATGTCTATATTCTGCTGCTTGCTTCGGGGGTGTTTACTTGTTGCCGTTGCTGACCAGACTCTCGATCTCTTGAAGAAGTCGATGTTCATTTAAAACTGACACTTTTTCAGGCAAGGGGCAGTGGTGGTCTAGTGGTATAGGGTGCTGGATCGCTGATCCAAAGGCTGGGGGTTCGAGTCCCACCCTGCACAAGGTTGTCACTGTCCCCCCCCAGAGCAGCTAACTGGGTTATCAAAGGCCGGCCATGTCTCTCACTGTCTATGGTGTGAGGCATGTAAAAGAACCATTGCTGACTTTCGACAAGAGTAGCTGCAAAGCCGTCAGCGTATTTCTGCCCTGGCGAGCTGTCCAGGGTGTACTCTGCCCTCGCCCGAAGTTGGCTGGGATGGGCATTAGCCTCCCCACAACCCAAATTAGGATTAAGCAGGTACAGAAAATGAACTGATGAACTTTTTCAGGCATGTGTGTGATTTTTACGCTTGGCTTTTCTGTTATTCAGGGGGCCAGAGTGCAGAACTCAGCCAAGAACCTGGGAGTGAGAGACCGCACCCCGTCTTCAGTGCCAAGGTAACCAGAACCATCCTGCTCTTTCACACACACACACACACACACACACGCGCACTCTCTCTCTCTCTCTCTCTCTCTCTCTCTCTCTCTCTCTCTCTCTCTCTCTCACATCTAATGGATTTGTGCTCTTTTCTACGAACTATACATCATGTTCACATGAGCGTCATATGACATTAATTTGATTTAACGGTAATGTATGAGCAGCTGGAAGGTGTTGTTGTTATAAATGGCTTTACATGTGCACAATTCTATGTTCTGGAGCCTAGGGATTCAAACAGCATCCAGTAAAATAAACGATTTATTATACCATCCTCACAGTGTGACAGTTGAATAAAAATGTATTACTTATTGACTTGACTTTTATATGAATAACATGAGGTTTAATAAGTGTCTCAGATTTCAGATTCCAAGCTTAAGACCAGAAAACTGCTAGTGGGTTCTTAAAAGTTCTCCGAAATGTCTCTGTCATTTTAAACCATTCGAACACTTGGGCTGAGAGGTTTATCTCTTGCACATATGGGCAGACGTGAAGGTGGTAAGGAGAATTAAATAGAATTTATCCAGTGCTTTACACAAATTTTACTGGGATCAAACTTTCTTGGAAGGGACACTACATCCCATCGCTTCTCAAGGTAGCTCCCTGGCTGTTGAATAGTCTGAAAGAAACACTTCAAATGTTATGGATGATGCTAGTTAACCACCACAAGGCAAAACTTGTACACCAGTGTCTGGTAATTAGGATAAGTCTTCATTTTTTTTCCCCTTTGGATTTTTCCTCATTCCCACCCATCAGATATTGTCTTCCCGATCACATGACCACCACCGACCAGGGCGGGGTGAAAGCATGCACCCCCCCCAAAAGACATGCAATGCTAGCCAGCCACCTCTTTTGAACTGAGGGACATGCATATTTGGGGGTGGTCTACAACACTCGGAGGGAAGGTGCTATCCGCCCCCTTGTACGAGCTCACAGACGCCCATGATTGGCTGGTGATCGCTGTGACAGTGAAGTGAGCGTATGCTGTCCCGCCCTCCCATTAGATCTAACTGCCTTGGACTCCTGGACACGAACAACTGTGGCGTAAAACCGGATTCAAACTTGTGATCTCCAGGTTCATCGTCGCGCACCTTGTCCTCTGTTCAGCTTTTTAAACTTGAGCCTAGTGGCTCATCAGGTGAAGTCAGTTGGGCTTTTTACATCAGGCCAGTGCTTATCCCCGGTTTCCATAGCATGAAGTGACCAGGAGTTCAACTGCTCCTGGATGGGACGCGAGTCCATCGCAGGTTACCTTCCCAGTATATTTATTTTTTTACTGGTACTCATTTCCATTTATACTGCTGGGTGAACAGAGGCACACTTGAGCTTGCGCAAGGGTCTTAGCACAGTGAGAGTCTAACTGGGATTCGAACACACAACCTCCTGATCATGAGCCCAGCACCCTAACCACTACGCCACCAGCTCCACGAGTCGCTCATCAGAGCAGGATCTTATTCTTACTTCACAGGTTGCCTTTCCAGTATTATCACTGATACACATTTATACTTCTGGTGGCCAGAACATAATTGTGCTTAAGACCTTGATCAGGGGTCTTAACACAGCTGGGGTCGAACAGGGATTCAAATCTACCACCTCTCGATCGCGACCGACTTCATTTTATTTCTTTTCATTTTCCAGTTTGCTATATCGTTTTTCATATTACCAGGGAGGATGGAACACATCCCAGATGACTCCAGGCAAGGGCCGGTACACACTAAACATCTCACCAGTCCATCAGAAGGAAACACTCTGGAAACCAATCACATTCACGATCGAGACAATCAATAATATCCAGTTAGCCGAATGTGCATGTCTTTGGACCGTAGGAAGAAAATCTGAGTTCTTGGAGAAAGCCCATGTAAACACGCGCGAGAACATGCTAACTTCTCACAGAAACACACTTGCCAAGACATGGAGTTCAAATTCAGGATCTTCTTGCTGTGAGCAAGGCATGCTAACCACTGCACCACGGTGCCACCCCAGATGTGCTTTATTCTGATTTTATTATTCCACAGCTCATTTAAATAGTCCATTCTGAAAAGTTGAAATGTTTGTATATCCTATCATGTTTTTAAGCTTATCATGGATGTAAAGTCTGCGATGGCCTGCCGAGCTGTCAAGGGTGTACTCTGACCCAGAGTCGGCTGAGATGGGCGCCAGCCTCCCCGTGACCCTAATTACGATTAAGTACAACAGAGAATGAATGAATGAATGTAAAGTGTGATTATTTGAGGTAGTCAATTTATGCTAATCTGTCCATTCTTCTCTTCCTCTCTTTTATAGAGTAGTGCAGTGTTTCTGCTCATTTTGTACCATTTTGTGTCAATGCCAAAAACTGTGGTGTGCAAAAATCCCAGGAGATCAGCAGTTTTATGAAATATTCACAGCAGTCCATCTGGCACCAACAATCACACCATAGCTAAAGTCACTAGAATCACATTTGTTTCCCTAATTATGCTCGCATTACTCCGAGCACGCTGTCCGGTTTACTGATTGGAGAAAGACATTATAAATCAGATGTTCAAATCAAAGGTGCTTCACTTAAGGTTGTCTGAAGATGCGTAGTCCAGTTTAAATTCTTTACAGATTGATATAAAGTACAGGTTTGTGCACTCCGATTTTTTTTAATACGCTGTCATCTCTGTTCTGTCTTTTAGATTGTATAAGTTGTGTCAGCCTCCACCCCCTGATGGTGACCCCTGACTTCTCAACCAACAGTCATGATAGAGCCTGAGCAGCTGTAATCCAGTTCCTCACACACACACACACACACACACACACACACACATGTACGTCCTGCGGGTTGTGGCTGGAAGTCCACCCACTTTCATTCTCCGAGGAATTCACTGTATCCCCATCACTCTTCGCCACATTGGGGTTATCAGAGCTTTTTAAAACCCATGTTGTTGTGGTTCCAGGCTCTATCCTTTTCCAGACAGGAGATCAAAACATGCAGGATGTTTTTGTCTCCAGGCTGCTGTTTGATTTAGTTCCATGTCAATCAAACCAGAAACCTCATACCATTTTGTTTTAGAAATTATATCTGAAATGGGACAAAATCTCTACGGCACACCTGGCAAGATTTGACTTTTGCTTTGAAATGTACTCGAGGAAGGCGGATAAAGAAGAGGCTGAAAGCCTTTAGACTCTGTACGAATGTGTGTGATGTGCGTTGCTTTCTGGAGGTTTCTGAAGGTGAAAAATTAGATGTATACATTTTCAAGTTTAAATGTTGAATGACAGTGAACTCAATTTTCACCTGAAAGATTCAGTTTTGTCCACTTAAAATACAAATCTATTATTATTATTATTATTATTATTATTATTATTATTATTATTTAGTGCATACAAAATCCTCAAATATTTTGTACTCAGGAGTAATTCTATATGTAATGATGTCTCTGTGCTGGTTACTATAATGAAGAAGAAAAGGATTTTTGAAAAGTGTATTTTTTACTATGCAAATAATTGAAGGAGGAAATTCCATCAGCTGTCTCTGTGCCTGTAATCTTTGTGATAAATAAAAATAGTTGAGATCTTTAATTAATGTGTACATATACTATCTTTGTGAGTACTGTGGAGAAATAATCAAATATACATTATCTTTTAAGCATGAAGTATTTTTAATAAACAGAACTAGCCATTTTAACTGTGCACATACACTTGGATTTCATATGTGTACTGTATTACTGCTCATGGCTTACTGGGGCAGTGGTGGCCTAGTGGTATAGGGCGCTGGACCGCTGATCCTAAGGTTGGGGGTTCGAGTCCCACTCGCCACAGGGTTGTCACTGTCCCCTCCAGTGCAGCTAACTGGTTTATCACAGGTGGGCCGTGTCTCTCACTGTCTGGTGAGCGGTTCATGTAAAAGAACCATTGCTGACTTTCGTAAAGAAAAGCTGCAAAGCCGTCGGCGTGTTTCTGTCCCTTGCTAAAGGGTTGTGTCAGGAAGGGCAGCCGACGTTAAAACCTATGCCAAATCAAAAACGTGCGAAGGACTCTAATTGGGACGCTCCTAGTGACATTGTGGATTTTTGAATGAAAGCCGTACACTGCTAAAAACAAGCAGATCATCACTCAACTGAAAGATCTACTGTTCCTAGCCTGGACCTCCAACACGACTTCAATCAGTTGAACAGCCAACTGGGGATCAAAGCTAAACATTGAAACCAAAGCTGTGTCACTCCTTTGCAGTTGCAGTGCAGACCATATCATGTTTCATACAGTCAACACACTTTAAATTCAGGGTGGCATATCGGTAAGCCATTCTCTACGACACCAAGAAGGTCCTGGGTTTGAGTCCTGCACCCGGAATGGTTGCTCATGTTCTCCCTGTGCTGACATGGGTTTCCTCTGGGTGAGCAGCTTATCTGTGGTGGTCCCAAGACATGCATATTAGGCTAATTGGACATTCTTGATTGAATGTGAATGGTTGTTTGTCTGTTTTGGCCCCACCATGATTTAGCAAGCTGAAGTTGGCAGACATGTATTCCATCCTCCAGGCGACCCTAAAAAAAGTGGTGTTCTCCTGCTGTAGTGTTCAGTAGAGCTCTGTTCTTCTCTCGAGTATGTATAATTAAGTGAATAAATACAATTTATTTGCCAGTTAGATCACATGGTCACTGAACACGACTGTATTGCAATACTGCTGATTCACTTGGGCCCTGCAATGCCCTGGCAGGCTGACCAGTGTGTATTCTGCTCTCACGCAGAATCGTCTGAGAGGAGGCCAGCCTCCCTGTGACCCTAATTAGGATTAATCAGTTCAGATAATGAATAAATGAATGAATGATTCACTTGGATGCTGCAAGTATCATTTCTGACATTGTGATTGGTTAAGCAAGAGGAAGTTGGAAAAAGTTGAAGTAAACATGTCAAGTAGAGAGAATGAATATCTACAGTCCAGTGTATCAATTTGAAGATGTAGGTTTTCTTACATTACCTCCATGCAGCTAATGCCACTGGCAGCGTAAAAGGCAAATTTCCACCTCTGTGGTACAGTTGTTCTCGAGATGGTGTAAAACAGCCATTTACTTACTATTTTATGAAGTGTAATTTTGTGGGGATCAAGGAGTCTTTGGGGATCTGACCATCAAAGCACCTCGATATAACTTTTAGAACAAATATTCTGAATAAATTTATTACAATTTAATATTTAATTGAATCTTTCTAACCCCCATACAGCTAACTGGGTTATCAAAGGCCGACCATGTCTGAGTGTCTGTGGTGTGTGACATGTAAAAAAAAAAACATTTCTGACTTTTGTCAAGAATAGCTGCAGAGCCGTCAGTGTGTTTCTGCTCTGCGATGGCCTGGCGAGCTGTCCAGGGTGTACTCTGCCCTCGCTCAGAGTCAGCTGGAATGGGTGTGAGCCTCCCCACAACACTAATTAGCATTAAGTGGTTCAGAAAATGAATGAATGAATAAATCCTTCTGACCTTACAATTACAATAGCTCTTTTCTTGCTGAATGTCAGAAATAAGACTCTTTAAAATTATAAGTCTTTAACAGTGTCTTATTTCACAACTGATCAAGAAAGGTGATGTTAAAAAATTTTAATGAAAAGGTCAGGCACGATTTCTTTGATTTGTTTGATTGTTGTTGTTGTTGTTGTTGTTTTCTGTCATAGCATTAGAACTCTAAACTTGCTTTTAAGAATTTGGCCTGTCGTGTTAATTTTAAAGTTAATTAATCATTCCTGTAAACTTCAGCCATTATTTTAGATTTATACTTTAACAGATGCAACTGCACTCAACTCTGTATCCTGTTATTTTTGCCAGTGTATCCTCCTCAATTATTCCACTCAAATTATTATTGAAGGTCCTAGCACAATGTGGGTGGACTGGAAGCTCTGCACCACGTTGACACCGAGCCCCTTGGGAAGTGGGGTTGGGGAAATTAGCATATGAGAAGAAAAAGATCTGTACAGATATCAAACCTTGCAGAACTTCACAATATATAGACAAACCTCTTATTTCCTAGTGCAATAAAAAATATGACTGCATGACCATCCTCTGAAATGAAGTAAATTCAGAAGTGGGAAGTCACTTGGCACTTGGCAGCCGTCTCGATTACATCCCCAGACAGCTATTTTTGGGTTAACAAGAGCGGGCTGCGTGGGGAAAGAACCATAACTGCACTCTCACGAGTCATTGGGAATAGGTTTGGCTGTATGGGACCACCAGTCAAATCTGGAAAAAAATGCATTTCATAATCGTTATTTTGTGTCTCATAACTGAAATATTGTCATTTGTTATGGCTTACAGTACATTACTATGTCTTATAATGTACTGTAAGTCATAAAAAAAAAAAAAAAAATCATAGTACAGTATATCAGCAACACCTTCCATCTAGATTACTGTATCTCCATAACAAATCCCACAAATGAATTTGAACATCACAATTTGACGTTCGTTCTCAAAACCATAACTTAGAATCTCACTGAAGAGAAATGTACTCTGCATCAATAATTATGTGATGTAGGAAGAAGGTCCTGGGTTCGGTTTCCCAGCTCGGGTGCTTCTGTGTGGAGTTTGCATGTTCTCCTCATGTTTGTGTGGATTTCCTCTGGGTACTATGGTTTCCTTCAGCAGTCCAGAAGTATACACAGTAGGTTGATTGGCTGCTCCAAATCACCCAGTGTGAGAGTAAGTATAAATGGTTGTGTGAGTGTTGACCCTGCAATGGCCTGGTCCAGGGTCTACCTCACACTCACCCACAGTAGGCTGAGATGGGTACCAGCCTCCCTGTAGTCCGAATTAGGATTAAGTGGTTCAAAAAACATGAAAGAATGAATGAATTAAGTGATGCTAAGTCATGTGATAGGATTCAAAAATATCAATACAGCAATATAAAAGTATGAGACACCAAGCCATGAAGTAGGATTTAAGTCTGATGTGACACCAAGTGGGCAGTGGTGGCCTAGTGGTAAAGGGCGCTGGATCATTGATCCTAAGGTTGGGGGTTCAAGCCCCACTCTCTATGGGTTGTCACTGTCCCCCCAGTGCAGCTAACTGGGTTATCAAAGGCCGGCCATGTCTCTCACTGTCTATGGTGAGGAGGTTCATGTAAAACTAGCTGTATAGCTGTCAGTGTGTTTTCGCCCTGTGATGGTCTGGTGAGCTGTCCTGGGTGTACTCTGCCCTCACCCAGAGTCAGCGGGGATGGGCGCCAGCCTCCCTGCAACCCTAATTGCAGAAAATGATGAACTGAGACACCAAGCTAAAATTATGAGATCCTACCTAAGTCATCTGTATGAGATCAGATCGAATCTCAAAGTTGTGTAAAAGTTATGATAATTTCGAGAGAGTCTGAGTATTAATTATGAGAATGTTTTTGATTATTATAACGTGTCCCTGGATTTAAATTATTTAAAAAAAAAAAAAAAAAAAAAAAAGTTTTTTCAAACTCAACCATCTTCATTTGACTTTATTTACCCAAGCAAGATGTGATAAGATGCCCCGCCTCCTTTCCATTTGTATTGGCTGTCGCGCTTCACCAATCAGGATCGGTTTAGATCTGAGGAGCGATCCGGGAGGTGAAAGTCGCGCGCGCTGCGTCTCTCCTCTGGCTGCAGGGAGGAAAGAAGCGGTGGTCCTGTCCGGGCTCCTCCACACAAACCTCGTGTTCACACTTTACTCTGTTTCTGCACAAAATCAGGATCTGCAGCTTCAGCACAAATCCTTTGCCGCAGCCTTTAGTTAATTATTTTTCTTTTAACCGAAAGCACATTTCATTTTTGTCTCTGCTGAGGATGCACGCGCGGGTCCGGCAGCACACCCCCTCTTCCTCCCCCTCCTCCTCCTCTTCTTCCTCTTCCTCCTCTTCTTTCTCTTCTTGTTCCTCCTCGCCTTGTGTTAATGTAGTGTAAATGTGCTGTGATGTAAGGAGTGGTCTCCATGGCGTCTCAACAACAGTCCAGGATCCAGTCTTACCTGGAGAGGAATAAAATCGGACCCCTGTTTGAGGTGAGCACATTTATTTACAAAAAAAAAACAAAAAAAAAAACCGCAGGAATTATTATTAATAATAATGATAATTTCATTTTGTCTTCAGCTGGACAGGCAAAGTGTTTGTTAAAAAGTCACAAGCTGAATATACGTCATTTTTAGCTGAAACAGAGACAGAAAGTGCTGAAACTGAGCTGTGTGGAAACAGGAGTCAGTATTATGGGATCACGTGTGGAAGAGCATGTCAAGGTGAATTTTCACCATGTCATGCCCGGTTCCTTGTAGCAGACACATAAAACAATTCATTAATTAATTTAAATAAATGTAATTAAATAATGGTCCTGGAGAGCTGTCCAGGGTGTACCCTGCCCTCACCCAGTGTCGGCTGAGATGGGTGCCCGCCTTCCCAAAACCCTAATTAGGATTAGTTGAAGTCTGGGATAGATATACAAATAAATAAATAAATAAATAAAATTTTGTAAAAGAAAACAAATTTCATAATTAATGTGTAGATTAAAGAAATATATGGAAAACATGTATGAATTTCACAAAATCTTTTTTTTTTTTTTTTTTTTTTTTTTTTTTTTTTTTTTTTAATAAAGCATCTAATAAAAAAAAGCCCAGGCTCTTCATCCTTTTGGTATAAAAATGTAACTTGTGGTAATAAATTGAACATGTAACATAACCGCCTGTGCAAAATGAAATCAAATACTCTACACAAAATATTTAAAATAAAAATGACATGGAAACATTTATAAATCTATATGTGAATAATAAAATAGCATGCATTATAGGAATTAAGTTCTATAAATAAATATATGTAATAACATTTTTATGATTAAATAATTTACAAATAAGTTATGTAAAAATAAACAGGTAATGTAATGAATTTAATTAATTTCTTATATGCTTAGCCATTAATTAAATTTGTTTGTGTTGTTCTATTTTACATTATGAGTCTCTGGTGAGCCAGTCACAGGTGATAATTGGGTAGAGGCAGGTTACATCCATGACAGGTAGTCCAGCTATCATAGGGCTAATACAAGGAGACATACATTATGGTGATTTAAACTGGACACCCCATCTAATCTGAATATATGTGTGAAATGAAACTGAAGCACCTGGAAGTTCATGAAGTCTATCTATCTATCTATCTATCTATTTATCTATCTATCTATCTATCTATCTATCTATCTATCTATCTATCTATCTATCTATCTATCTATCTATATATCTATCTATCTATCTATCTATCTGTCTGTCTGTCTGTCTGTCTGTCTGTCTGTCTGTCTGTCTGTCTGTCTGTATAATATGTGTGTGTGTGTTTGGAGATAATTGCAGAGAATGTAGGAGAACAGTTTGGGTTTGGGTAGATGAGAATTAGTACATTGACATCATTTGGCAGATGCTCTGATCCGGAGTGACTTACAATTATCATTTTTATACAACTGAGTAATTGAGGGTTCAGGGCCTTGCTCAAGGGCCCAACAGTTGATTGAACTGCTGATCTTCGGATTAGTAACTCATCGCATGAACTACTAAGCCACCACTGCCCTATCCTGCCAGTACACATGGATAAGGTGAAGGAGTTAAAATGATTTGTGTCTGAGTATCATTTCTGTTGTCATGTGTGAAGACACTCATGGTGAATCCAGTGATAATGAGCAATATGACACCTCTAGACCATTGTGTTAATCCTAGGTAGAATTCCCTTTCTTACATCACCATGATGCTCAGGTGCTACTTTATCCAGCTCTGCACATCTGGCATAGTCCCAGTGATGTCCACACGAGACAAAGTGCTGATGTATCAGCTCTGCGAGAGCAGGAACTCGGTGCACATGGATGGAATATGAAAGTGCAGTGAGCCTGAAAGCAGAAAGATGGTCATGATGGTGATGGTGGTGGCGGCGGTGATGATGTAGTACCATGGACAGCACCAGAGTCTGTTTGAAGGAATAGTTCAGTGGTTTTTAGCTGGATCTGTCTAGATAACCTATGTATCTTATGTGTAATGGGGATTAGAAATACTGTGTAGAAACTGCCCAGTGAAAATGTATCAAGTTCAAAATGTGTAAGAAATATAACATAATGCATCTTTGGATGAAGCAATGTTACTAGAGATACCGAGACAAGATGTCACAATGTGTTTTCTATAACAGCCTTCGTAATTTTTATCCATTATACAATGCTTAATGTTCTTGCTATTTCTTCATTTTTTCTGGTGGTGCTTATAATCTGTGAATCTTTACACTGAGTCCTTCCTCAATCTCACTCCTGCAGGGGGGGGTTTGCATGTCATCTACTTATCTAGTTGGGTTTTCTCTGGGTTCTCAGGTTTCTTCATATTGTATAAAATATCCCAGAAAGTGTATTGGCTGTAGTAAGTAAGTATCTTGGAATGCATGTGCATTTTGTACTGCAATGGGCTCCTGAATTATTCTGCTCGGTTTACCTGGGGTTGGCTCCATGTCCACTGCCATCTGCATTGACCAGAATAAAGGGTTTGCTGAGGATGTATGAATGAATGTATAAATGTCAGTCCAGGGAATGCCCTGAGTGTTTACCCTTTTGTTACACAGAGCATTCATTTTGCATAGCATCATTGATTGTAAACTTATCATTTAATAAACATTATTTATTTGAAATTTAAATATTTATCTAATATAAAAGTCTGCAAAATCGAGTCATAATTAACCTGTAAAGTTGTCAAGCATGAAAGGCATTTTTGTTTAAAATGTGGGCAATGCTATAGTAGCAATAATGCCAGTATAACTAGTTGTAAATTAGTGTAAAAATGAATGAATTGTCTCACATAATACGTGTACAGTGATGGAGTTGTTTTGCTAGATCAGATTTTTTTTTTTTTTAATGACCAACACAGAATTGCAGAAGATGTGCACTTTAGCCGACTTTGGAGTCCCGTTTCCGGTGCAAAATAATGCTTTTGTTGCCAATATAGAGTTCCTTTTTCCAGTCGCTTTATTTCCTCGGTCAAAGACTTTATTACAATACAATTATAATTCCTGCTATGAGGCCCATCATTTCTACAGTGACTCATTTATAGAGGCTTGTACAGAGGCCACATGAAAAAATGTAGGTGTAAATCTAAGTCACAATGTAAAGCTGCTTTGTGACAATGTCAGTTCTAAAAAGTGTGATGAATTTCAGTTGGATTGAAATGTTATTGAATTCTGTCAAGTGATAATATTTTCCCCTTTCTGGAATGAGTCTCCAGTATCAGGGCTTTGCAACATCTAGAGGTAATGCAATCTACTGCAGGAAAATATTTGGAATGGAGGACTGACAATTTTCCACCTAAATGATCGTGAAAATACAAGGCATTAAAAACAGTATAAAGTCATTTGACTGACAAGTGGTTATATGGCTTTGTTATTTCGGTGGTATTGAAATATACTACATATTACAAAGAGAGGTGTGTAAAGCTGAAGCAATAAACTCCCTGAATATATTATTTAGAAAACAGTCACCATGCTGAGTCCCTGGTATTTTATGGTAGGTTTGTATTATGTAATTGGTTTTACATTTTTGAGACGTCTGCACAACTGGGAGCATTTTCTCTACGATTACATCAGATCATTCATCAAAGCTTACTGATGTCTTCTCTGTTAGAAAAATGCCAAGGTCTTTACGGGCTGAGCCAGTGATCTTAGGAATAATCTATTATGAATGTAAAAGTTACGTGGATAAACTGATATGATCCACTCACTATGGTACTGTGTGAAATATGAAGAAATGTTAAAAAAAGACAGAGCACTTTTTTTTTTTTTTAGCATAGCACTCTGCTTGCCCTTTGCATCTGGGATATTGTGGCTGTAAGTTATTGCATCCTTGTTGTTGAATATTGTTGTGGCCATTTTAAAGAAATAAAGGGATCCCTCACTTTCCACAGTTAATTGGGACTGAGATCCCCCCGTAACCACCGAATTCTGCGAAGTAGGAGGATGCATAAGATGTAAATAAAATATAAATACACACACATACAGACACGCATGCAAATGCACGTGCACGCACTCAGATATGCAGGTCACAAAAATGTAATCAGTTTTGATGGGAAGTTTTGGGTAGTTTTTTGTTTTGTGTTTGTTTAGGGTTTTTTTTTTTGTTTGTTTGTTTTTTTTTTTTGCATAATTGGCATTGTTTTTCCGGCATTTTTCTTCTCTTTTCCTCCTATTCTTCCTTAATTTCCTTACTTTTTTAATTCGATGAATATTAAAAAAAAAAAAAAAAAAAAACCCCGCAATGCACTGAAGCCACATGAATTGAAGCGTGAAGTAGCGAGGGATCCCTGTGATGACATTTTGGTGGACTGTACAAAGGGTCAGCCATGTAAAACCTGTGTGTATTAAGGTCATTTAAAGTGCTTATATATTTTTTTTCAAAAAGCACTAAACATTCCCAGGAAGAAGCTCCAAGAAGAAATCTACACAAGTACAGGAAAACAAAAAATTCCACCGAGGAATGCCCTGAATGAGCCCAGGACTTGAACCCAGGACCCGCTTGTTATGAGCTGGGCATAGTAACTGCAATGCCCTCATTCTAACCCAATCTTAACACAGCTCAGGTTAGCATGAGGGCATAGCAGTTAGTATGCCCAGCTCATAACAAGAGGGTTCTGGGTTCAAGTCCTGGGCTCATCAAGGGCATTCCTCTGTGGAGTTTTTGTTTTCTTGTACTTGTATAGATTTCTTCTTGGAGCTTCAGTTTCCACTTTCTGATCAAACTAGAATAAAGCAGTTCAGCAAGTGAATCAATGAATATGCTAAAATCTGAGCATACTGTGAGGAACAAATATCTTCTTCTTCTTTTGGCTGTTCCCTTTTCAGGGGTTGCCACAGCAAATTATCTCCATCTTCATCAGCCTCCGTCTTCATGGAAGTCATATTAATGATTGGCATGTTTGATTTGGGATAGGTTTTTACGTCGGATGCCTGTCTTGACACAACCCTTTAGCAAGTGACAGGAACACGCTGACGGCTATACAGCGACTCTTTATGAAAGTCAGCAATGGTTCTTTTACATGAACCTCCCACCACAGACACTGAGAGACATGACCCGCCTTTGATAACCCAGTTAGCTGCACTGGGTGGTGAGGAACAAATATCACTGCTGCATATTCATAACTCCAGGCATCGGGACTGTAAAACTTGACTAGTTTCAGGTAAACAGACTATGTCTAAAAATATTTAAAACCAAATTTAGATGAAGAAAATGTATGAATGATGAAATATTAATGAAATACAACAAAAATTATTATAAAAAGCTTAATACTGCAAGCAAATGTAAAACGGGTTTGTCATTCGTATACTCGAGTCGGAGTGGGGAAAATATGCAAATGCCACAGAACAAGGCCCAGAACCAAGAACCTTCTTACTGTGTATCAACAACGCTAACCACTGAGCTGCAGCATCTACACGCTAAGAAGTTCTTGCATAGTTTGAAGTGTTTTGGGTGATTGTCCTGTTGTAGGAGGAACGTGGCTCCAATCGAGCACCATATACAGGCTATAGCATGGCGTGATAATAAAGTGATAGCTTTCCTTGTTCGAGATTTCCATTTGAAATCTCCCACCTTACTACCAGAAAAGCACCTCAGAACATCACGTTTCCCCCACCATGTCTGACTGATGGTGTTAAGCACTCCTTCAGGACCTTTTCTTTTATTCTGTGCCTTTGCAAATGTTCTTCTTTTTAACCCAGACATTTTAAACTTAGATTCATCGAAGTGTAGCACCTCCCCCCCAAACTTCCACTGTCCATGGTCTACGTTCTGTTGCCCATCTTAATCTCTTCCTTTTATTGATCAGGAATCGTTTCTTCATTGTTGAAGTTAAGACTGGTGTTTTGTGGCTACTATTACATGAAGATGCCTTTCAGGACCTGTCAGTTGGTTGTTTCTCAATCTCGACACTCTCGTGTGTACCAGACTTCATTTTCTGTCCCAGCTAGAGCTAGTTTGCCCAGTTTTCAATCCACACAGTTGTAAGAGATGGTCAGCTTCTTGGCACATGCTCTTATGGAATATTCTTCATTTATTTATACCAGCATTGACTGATGAACTTCAAAAGAAAGATTCTTTTTCTGGCAATTTTGAGTCGATTATCAACGTACAGATGCAGATATTACTTCAGATACGAATTAAGCTAACCTAACGGAAGGAAGTTTTTAATCTTTAATTAGCACAACAGTTTTCATCAGTGCTGCCAGAATTGCTTAATTGGTGGCATTTTCATCAATAATAGTTACAGTACATACAACATTGGCAATGTCCTGACTGTCTTCTGATCAGTTTCTTCTAATCTTTTACTGAAAAAAGTGTTTTTCTTTCAAAAACAAGGAAGTGATCCCCAAATTCTTAGGGTTAGTGTATGTAATCTATTCTAGGCAGGTTGAAATGGTTGGAGAAAAGTGTCCGGTGTGATGTGTGATAGGAGAGTATCGGCAAGAATGAAGGGAAAAGTGTACAAGACGGTGTTGAGGCCAGCGATGTTGTACGGTTTAGAGACAGTGGCCCTGGGGAAAAGACAGGAGGCAGAGCTGGAGGTAGCAGAGATGAAAATGTTGAGGTTCTCTTTGGGAGTAACGAGGATGGATAGGATCAGGAATGAGCACATCAGAGGGACAGCACATGTAAGACGTTTTGGAGACAAAGTCAGAGAGGCTAGATTGAGATGGTTTGGACATGCACAGAGGAGGGATAGTGAGTATATTGGCAGTAGGATGCTGAGGTTGGAACTACCAGGCAGAAGGCCTAGAGGAAGACCAAAGAAGAGATTTATGGATGTGGTGAAGGAAGACATGAAGGTCGTTGGAGTCAGAAAAGAAGATGCGGAGGACAGGGTGAGGTGGAGGCGGATGATTTGCTGTGGCGACCCCTGAAGGGAGCAGCCGAAAGTAAAAGAAAAAGAAGAAGAAGAAGAAGAAGAAGAAGAAGTGTATGTAATCTATTTTCTTATTTCTGTCCTGGTAGCGTAATCATTTGTCGAGCCTAAATACTTTTTACAAGTGTGATGCAGTGGACAGACACCGGCGTGATTGTGATGTCAGGTCACTGTCACCCTTATGTGACAGACCCCATCAATCCCGAGACAACCTGAAACATTATTAGACATTATATGGCATTACCAACCTCTATGTGTATCTACCTGAGTAAACTGCCGCTGATCCGTCACTCAAGTTTCAAAACTTTATCAGGTACATTAGACACTATGGTAATAGGCAGCAAAGACTCTGAGGTATCAAGGGCGTACCCTACTATTATACATATAATTATTTAAAAAGTGCATTCCTACAAGATACTTAATTAAAAAATAACTTAATTGTTCCTTTCAGGGTGTAAACACTTGATACTTGGCGGGATCCTCAAGGGTATGTACTCTGTCCATTTATTTCCTTTGAAAACAGAATGAGATTCCTTTTCAACCAATTCAGCTGAATAATTGGACCTTTAGGAGAACTAGGCATACATTTACATTGCTTCTACCTTTTAGTGAGCATGCTCTTTCTGGTAACAGGCCATGCATTTAAAGTTTTATGTGTCAGTGTTAAAGTTTACACTGGGAGGTCCTTTCCACTGATGGATGGAAAGTGGCTTAGAGATAAAATAGGTCATTAGTGATAGTATGTTTGTGCCTACAATTGATAAAACCGTCCATAGTGGTACATTTGCGAAGCTACACGTTTGAAATACTGGTGCATTTGACAGAACATGATTCATACTAATTACTTCAGATCATATAATTAAGCTGTAATGTAATTTCGACCATGATTGACGAGCCTGTGTGATTATCTCAAAGCCTGTTATTTGCTCCATGAAAGGTCATTACAGAGAATAACGAGTTTGGATGGGGCTCATGAAATTCACCCACGCTGGCGGATAGATGTTAAGCATTGTCTCGTGTCATGTTTCTTGCTTACCAAGAAAATGGTTTATTGAATTCAGTAATATTTAATAATGAATATTCACAATATGATTAAATCTCGGATTTGAGACATAGAGGATGCATATCATTGTAACAGAAATGACCTTGAATGATCCCTGCAATGGCAAGCTGTCCAGGATGTAACAACGCCCTCACCCAGAGATGGCTGACATCGGCGCCAGCCTCCCTGCAACCCTAATTAGGATTAAGTGGTACAGAAAATGAATGAATGAATGAATGAATGAATGAATGAATTACCTTGAAACAAAATATCTGGAGAACCTTGCACTGTGGCATGTCCCATGTAGTGGCATAGACCACTAAGAATTGTGCACTAAGTATCTTACAGGTGGCAGACTCCATGGAACTATTTCTCTTGTCTCTTTTCCTTGCTGTCTCAATGTAATGGATTTTGTGACATCATTACTTACTGCTTGACCTGCACACTGTGATGCTACCACCCTGGGTCATCCCATCCACAGAGCTTTACACACTGCTTCCAGTTTTCAGTGCAGGCGATAAGGAAGAAAAACAGCTTCACGATGAATTCACATGCGTGAATTGTGATTATCTGTGTTTGGAAGTGGGATAGGTTGATGGATAAGTAGTACAACTGCTAGTTTACTGAGCCTGGTAATAATTTATAGTTCATTGTGACTGCCACTTTCAGTTTTACTGACTTGTATCAAACCGGGACTGGGAAAATACAGCTTTATAGATTTATTTTAAGGACCCCTCCCCCCCATAGAGTGATGTGGGTGATGGATTGCACCATTAGCACATTGGTGATGTTTATAGAAGCACGGATACATAGTGTTGGGTTGGGTTGGGTTGTGTTGGACGGAAAACAATGGTAGTAAAAAGTTGTAAAGAAAGAAAAACCCAAGAGCTCTTGATGTGAAAGCACTTCAGCTAAAGTGCATTGTACCTAAAAAAAAGAAAAATAAAAAGATCAGAACTTTTTGTTTGTCTGTTTGTTTGTTTATTTGTTTGTTTGTAAATGCAGTGGTAGGCAGATTCCTTGATTGGTTGCAATGTCAATGAGATGACGTTCAGTCTAAGTGTCTATGAGCGAACTACTTCGTCAGGAGATGTACAATGATTAATGATTACACGTGTGTGTGTGTGTGTGTGTGTGTGTGTGTGTGTGTGTGGGTGTGTGTGTTCAGGTGTATGGTGTGTGAGAGTGAGATAGAGCAGCAGTAAGCGGATATTTGCTCACTGACGGACCGAGTGTATCCACAGAATGAAATTACATACAAGTGTAGGGCAAAAGGTTGGTGATTGGAGTTTATGTAAGATAAAGATAGAGATAACGCACTCCTACCCCAGCTCCGAACCTCTTTATTGCGGTGTAGGTGTTTAATGAGTGAGTCAGCTTTGGTGGGAATTGACTCAAAAAGTGAAACAGATCAGAATGTCTGCTGAGTTAGACTTTCCCATGAGTTAAGGATGGAGTGCGGGTCGATGAATGGTTTAATACATTATGTAATGCTTAGGTTCGTATAACACTGGAAGGAATGAAGAATAGATCACGTGTTCAGGATGGAGTTGGAGTAGAAGTGAGGAAAGCAGGAAGTGCTGAAGTGGCGTGTAGGTGGTTGCTGAAGCTTTCGCAGGACTATAACCCTCACTGGTCTTGCATGATGCTGCATATTGAATTGTGTATTGAATACACAGATATATCAGTTACTGTCTAGTTTCTTTTTATTTCTTTTTTGTGGGGCGGGGTTGGGAATTCTTACCTTTTCATCCTGAGTCAGATGCTTGGAGCCTCCTCAATTGTTTCTGTCACAGTCCCTCTCTCACAGTCTCACACGTGACAAATTGAATGCTATTCCAGCACATAGAATGCCAATAAAATCAGCTTGCTGGAGAATCATTGTATTTTCCCCCTTGTAATTGAATCTGACAACGATGTGAAATTGAAATAGCACTTCAAGTGTGTTACAGTGAGACTTTAATCCCCCAGGGTGTGCTTTGCTGGCAGAAACACCACAGAATAAATTAAAAAAAAGTCCAAGAAACGTAATTACACTGCTCACTTGGATGGGAAACACAACCACACGATTTGCTTTGCTATTCAAACAATTATAGTACATTACGTATATGTGAGGAGCTCCACCGAATGTAGGCGCTTGTCGCAAGTGACGTATAGTGCTTGTGAGACAAAGCACGGCTTATCCGGACTTCCTATACAAGTATTCAATGCGCACTTGCTCACTTGAAAGATCGGAAGTCCGGATAAGCTGCGCTTTGTCTCACAATACCATACGTCACTACATACGCGACAAGCACCGACGTTCAGTGGAGCGCCTCACATACTCTTTCCAATCCCAAGGCTGGGGGCTCAAGTCTCACTGTCAATGTATGCCACTGCTGTTGGTGCATATGTAAGGTCATGTAATATAGATTCAGCAAGAGCGTGTGTTAGGATTATCATACAAGGATTTTTTTAATCTGGAAAATGCTTTTAGGCAGACAGTAAAATTGTAGATGTGATTGTTTCTCTGATCTATCATGACACCCAATCACACGGTCGTAGTTGACCATTTTGTCATATAAATGGCTTGATTAATTTGATAGAATAATAGACCGCAATGTTCACTGAACAATAAAACAAAGCAGCGATACTTCTGGAATAGTTATGTCACATGGAATGACTGTACTTGGTAGTACAGGGATCCCTCACTACTTCGCGCTTCGATTCATGCAGCTTCAGTGCATCGTTATTTTTTAAACATTCATCGAATTAAAAAATAAGGAAATTAAGGAAGAATAGGGGGAAAAGGTAAGGAAAATGCCGCAAAAACAAGGCCAATTATGCAAAAAAAAAAACAAAAAAAACCCTAAACAAACACAAAAAACCCCCAACCCAAAACCCCCCATCCAAACTAGTTACATTGGAGTGAGGTGAACATCTGTGTGCACGCACGTGTCTGTTTGTGTGTATTTATATTTTATTTACATCTTGTGCATTATTTTTACTTGTAATTGTTATTTTAAGCATTTATAGCATTGAATATGTATTTATTGATATTATATACACACATACATGTACGTATACATCAGTCAGGGGGGTTGGGGGGGGTGATCCTACTTTGCAGATTTCGGTGGTCGTGTGGGGAGCTCGGTCCCAATTAACCGTGGAAAGTGAGGGAGCCCTGTATACAAAAACATTCCATGGAATTATCTGTCCTATGAAGAAGTACAGGATTGGTTTAAACGAATGGGAGCACTGTTGCATAACGGAGGGAAATTTACCTATTAGGCAGAAGGTAAGAAAAAAAAATCGTGTTCAAAAAGAAGGAATTTGGTGTAGAAGATATCGAGAGGTAAGTGAGTTTAACATGAGGCATAATCACAGGATAATATTAGCAAACAGGGATTCCCTGTAGGGATCGGACTAATTACCAAACTGGAGCTACACGCAGCCCGAAGCCTTACACACAGAAGAAAAGAGAGAGAGAGAGAGAGAGAGAGAGAGCGAGCGAGTGAATCAGCAGATGATGAGATGTGTCTTATTACCTTTTCTTTATTTAAAAGAGAATCAAGCACATGTGAGCTGTAATAAACTCATAGATGACCTAGTGAGGTCTTTTTTGACCTGTGTGTGTGTGTGTGTGTGTGTGTGTGTGTGTGTGTGTGTGTGCGTGCGTGCGTGCGTGCTTGTGTGTGTGTGTGTGTGTGTGTGTGTGTTTGTTTGTATTAACAGGTACAATGCAGTCAGTCATGCAGCATTTGTATCAGATCCTTTATCAGCTCCATGCTTGAACCTTTTTTATTTTTTTTATATCTCTCTTCTAAGTCACTGAGGAGAAAACTGTCTGTTAAATAATTAAGTGGAAGCACATCTGGCTTTAAGAACACCCCGTCTGTCCTTGCTAACTGAAGATAACGGTGTCCGCTAAGGCTTGAAGTCCTTGGAAGCTCCAGTTTTGCAGAGTCAATATCCTTGAAATCTCGGCTGGTCTTGGCAGGCCTTCAGCTCATCTATTAGCGAGACTGAGCGAGAGCTTCCTCGCTGTATCTGCCTCCTCAGTCTGTCACTGTTAGACAGAATCAAAGGCAGTTGTTTCAGCTGTGATCATGTGTTTGGAGGTTGATATACATTCACATATGCTTTACATCCATGTGTGATTATTTTCTCTAATGGTGTCTATTCACAAGCATATAGTCTGCGTGCTTTATCCTCCTTATAGCCCCATTTCACTGGAGCACGGCAGACTTACAGAAGCAAAAATGTCGTCATCCGCAAACGTTCCACAATTATTCCCTCATCTTCCATGCGATTCCGTAGTTATTCCTCAAGTCCGTATGCTTCCGGCAGGCCAAAATATTCTGTGATTCAGGAAAAAAAAAATCTGTGAGTGTTTCGTGGGGTCACTTTGGCGTACTTTGCTGTACCTGTTCTGCACATGCTGTGAACATTCCGAGAGTGTAAGAATTTCCACTTTTCTGTAGTATTTGCACCCATTTTCCGTGTAACAATGCAGAAGCTCTTCCATAGGCTGCGTTCTTTCTGTTACGATCCTTGCATGCGGTAGTCCAGTGAAATGGATATCATTTGTAATTTAGTTGAATTCTATGAATGCTAAAGGTTTGCTGATGCAGCCACCGAGCTCACAGGTTTAGTATCTCTTCATTAGCTGTTTTAGATTTTTTTTGTTGTTGTTGTTGTCTCTGTGTCTGTTTACGATAACAATATCAATACGCCATGACCAGAAGAACAATCTTGGTATGCACAGGAACTAGGTAGTGCAACACCAATCTGTAGAAAGTGGAAAAGTCCAAGCTCAACGGTTAAGAAACAGAAGCAAACATACGATTTTAAGAAAAATAAAAAAGATGATGATGTTTACTTATGTACCCAGCAGGTGGCATGGTGGCATAGTGGCATAGTGGTTAGCACGTCCGCCTCACGACAAGAAGGCTTGGGTTCAATTCCAGGCCTGAGCGTTTCTGTGTGGAGTTTGCTTGTTCTCCCTGTGCTTGTGTGGGTTTCCTCCGGGTACCTCGCTTTCCTCCTACAGTCAAAAACATGCACAGTAGGTTAATTGACTGTTCCAAATTGCCTGTAGGTGTGAGTGAGTCCGTATGTGGTCTGGCGAACCATACGGTAGATCATTGTGATCACAGCCATGACAATCCCTGCCAGAGCGTCAGTCAAGCTTCAGGGATCGATGTCCATTTCTCATGATTGGATGTAGACATAGATAGACAGATGTACCACGCCCTCACAGAGAGTCTGGGGCCGGTGGCGTAGTGGTTAGGGTGCTGCGCTCATGATCGGGAGGTTGTGAGTTCGAATCCCATTGAGACTCCTGGGCAAGGTCTCAACCACAAGTGTGCCTCTGTTCACCCAGCAGTATAAAAGGGTACCAGTAAAAATATACTGGGAAGGTAACCTGCGATGGACTAACGTCCCATCCAGGGGGAGTTGAACTCCTGGTCGCTTCATAAGATAAGCACCGGCCTGATGAGCCATGAGGCTTGGGTGTAAAAACCCAACAGACTTTACCTTTTACCTCACATAGAGTCAGCTGAGTTGGGCACCAGCCTCCCCGTGACCATAACTAGGATATAGCAGCTTAGAAAATGAATGAATGAATGAATGTTTACTTATCCAATATTATTGTGCTCGGTTCAGGAGTCGCTGATTCCAAGAGATGACACTGCATTTATTTAATATATCTGGTAAGTGAAATTGTTTCTTTAAAGAAGCAAATTGGGATTTTTTTTATATTATTGCAGGTTTTTGAAACATCTGTTTCTGTCTGCTTGTGATAAGAAATATTTTTGTACATCTTTATCATGTGACCAAAAAACCCAAATGTACCGGGATCCTTCACTTTCCACCATTAATTGGGACCGAGATCCTCCCACGACCACTAAATTACACGAAGTAGGATTAACCCCCCAACCCCCGACTGACATATATGTACATGTATATGTGTATATCTATCTATCTATCTCGTGCCTGAGTCGTAGGATGACCATTCGCGACCCGCCATGAAGGACAACGCCCTGGATATCATCTTCATGGAGGTTTCCTTGGCAGGATTAGTGCAGTGGTTTGCCATTGCCTTCTGCACGATGCGAACCTACGGGCAATTTAGAACGGCCAATTAACCTACTGTGCATGTCTTTGGATTGTGGGAGGAAACCAGAGCACCCGGAGGAAACCCACGCAAGCACGGGGAGAACATGCAAACTCCACACAGAAACGCCCAGGCCGGGAATCGAACCCAGGCCTTCTTGCTGTGAGGCAGATGTGCTAACATATGTGTATATAATATCAATAAATACATATTCAATGCTATAAATGCTTATAATAACAATTAAACATTAAAAATAATGCTTAACATGTAAATAAAATATAAATACAAACACATACCGCACTCAGATGCGCACCTCACATAAAAATGTAAGTAGTTTTGATGGGGGGTTTTGGGTTGTTTTTTGTTTTTTGTTTGCTTAGGGTTTTTTTTTTTTTTTTCATTATTGGCCTTGTTTTTGTGGCATTTTCCTGAACCTTTTCCCTTATTCTTCCTTGATTTCCATATTTTTTTTAATTTGATGAATATAAAAATAAAAATAAAAAACCCGATGCACTGAAGCTGCAAGAATTGAAGTGCGAAAAAATGAGGGATCCCTGTATCCCTGAGATGAGACTCACATGTCATGAGAAATTCCCCAAATGTAATGAATGCCTCATTTTTTTTCTGTTAACCTCCAACGCTGTTACACACTAAAAAAATCTCTAGTACTGCAGCCAAGCTTGCTTCACTTCCTGAAAAAAAATCCGCAAATTACAGCCCTCTATTTCTGCACCCCCGATGTCTGGTTAGCATAATTACTCAATGCAGCTCAGGGAGCTGAAAACACTGTGTTTATGTCTTTGTCTCTCAAGTGATTAATTGTGTAGTGTGTTGTACAGGAAGATATTTTGGGATCTCTTGAAAGAAATCAGTGCATCATTCATAATCTTCACATAGAACGTTCATGAATATCTTGGGGGAAATGGGATGGAGGTGCATGGAGAGGTGAGAGAAGTTGAGAGTTCAGAATGGCTTAGTGATGAATGCTCGAGATGATGGAGTCAATATTCAGGGGGAATTGGAATTGAACCCTGCTGGATGTTCCATTTTGGGCAAGTTTGATTGAAGTAGGAAGAAGGCTTTAAGCATAACACTGGCTCTCACCTTGTTGTTGTTGACAAGTTAAAGTCCTTAACGCATTCTTCCCACTTCAACTGATCGTTACCTCAGCTTATAATTAGCTAGATAGAAGCACAGCTCACATTACAACACGACACTATGTCTGTGGAAACCAGTCAATGCAATCAGCTTGGTTTTGTTCCCTTTCTGTGTGTGAATGTTATGCTTTCTATCATTTCACTTTCTGTCTTTTTTTTTTTTGCTCATTTAGGAAATGATGACTAAACTGATAACTGAGACTCCAGAGCATCCTATTCCATTTCTAATCGGACATTTACAGACCAAACAGGAAAGTCCAGGCCGGCTTCACCGAACGCTGTCAGGATCTGCAGCTCTGTGGGCTGAGAGCGACTGTTCAGGTGTGAGGCGGAAAATCAATCATAGCCCATCGACCTGCCTGTCACTTTCTGTTTCGTACATGCCATACAATTCTTTAAAATAAATAAATAAATAAATAAATACCCATTGCTCAGTCTCAGGGTGCTTGTTTTATCTCCACAGAAAACAAAAGTAATCGACGGGATTTCAGGAGTTACGACAGGGCTTGGCAGATTCACCCGAAAAAGCCCAAGAAGTCCAAGAGTGACTTGGCAGTTTCCAATATTTCTCCTTCTTCTCCTGAGTCAAAGTCACGTAAGTAACTATACAGACACTCCCCGCTTTACGTTCATTCATTTTACATATTTTTCGATTTTACCTTTTTGAAAAAAAAAAAAAAGTATATATCAAATTTTGAGTTTAGTGTGCTCTCTGTAGTATGAGACGTACCTATGTAGTACGCTGACGTAATACGCTACTTCCACACAACGCTGCGTCAATTGTCTACAAACGACAGGCTGAATGTTCCCCTCCTTCTTCCCAGTTCACCGCGTGTTACCCTTGTGTTAAGACGTCGTCTCTGTGATCTTTGTGTTTACACTGTTTTGCGGACTTTTGTAACCCTAAGCAAATATGGTTGGTCAGAAGCGTAAGCCTACTAGTGATAGTGGTAATCAGAAAAAGTGGCAAGCCATCTCGTTAGAAACCAAGATGGCTATTATCAAGAAAATTGATGCTGGTGAAAAACATATGAATGTTGCACGTTTCTTCCAAATGGCTCCGTCAACCATCAGAACCATTTACAAGCAGAAAGATCTCATCACAGAGAATGTTAAAGGTTATAGTTTATACTGTATTTGATATTTGATTAGTGAATTTGATTAAAATTTATCTATTTGAAATTATTTTCCTTAAATTTAATTTATTTGAAATTCATGTTGATATTGTTTGATATATTTGATATTATTTTACAATGTTAAGTTTATAATAATTGCTTGAGGGGTGTTTTAAGAGCTACTGTAATGGCATGGATATATAGTACAGTATGAATGTCATACATCACCGGAACATACAGTAACAACTTACGTTTTTTTTCTCCTTACGTTCGGCCGTCTGGAACCTAACCAAAACGTAAGCTGGGGAGCATCTGTACACTGTGTGACATAAAACAAACAGCATCAGCAGTATAGTCTAACCAAAATTTAGATATCTGAGATCCTCTCTTGAATTCAGTTCAGGGTTTGGATTTGCATAGAGCGGACTTATCGTAAATAAGACGAAACTAGGACACTTGGAGCCATGCAGCATTTTGAACACTCAGCGTTCTATACAGTCGCTGCCATATTAGACAAGAGTGAAGGAAGTAAATAATTCAACACCGTCCACTGCCACAGTTTCTATTTCTGACGAGGCGTAGTTGTGGAGTTGCTGGTACTCAGATGGAGAGCATCTTTCTCACTTTGGACTGTGGGCTGCTGTCTTTTCCTATCACTTCCCGGTTCTTCTGCACTAGTGGCTTTTCTCTCTGACGTACGTCCCTTTCTGCTCCAGCCTCCCCACTTCATCTAATTACAGCCCTTTTTTTCAATATGTCAACTTTCCCTAATTGGTCGGCACTGCCAGCTTTAATTGGCAACGTTTGAGCAACTTGAGCCCAGTGGAAATTATTATTCAACAGCATGATGAATTTTCAACAGACTTTATTGTGTAGACATTTAGGTAGCTCATATAACAGGAAATTTTAAAAGACTCGATATTTTTCTATAATGGATGAACGAATCTTTTTTGTCATGTTGTGAACAGGCTGCGCATGTTGGTGTGTGTATCGGTTGCAGTTAGAGCAGTTGGATATTGTTAGCAAAGCACCTGGACATGAAAGTAGCGCAGAATTCTTCTAAAATATGAGCTTCAGCGAACTTCAGCAGGCCTCGCTGAAGTAAAGATGGCCCGTTTTTTTTGCCTGACACACTTTTCTGTGCATCATCAATTATTCACCTTACTGCATTTTTTTTTTTTTTTTTTTTTTTTTTTTACTCTAACTGCTCTCAGTATGTGACTTATGGCTTATGACAGATGCCGTTTGTAAAATTTTCAGAAATGCATGGTTCTAAAGTACAATACATGGCCGATAAAGTGAGGTTGTTCTTGATCAATGGGCATTATGGTTGTTATTGTTCGTACAAATTCTGCTGAATCAGAACAGCTTCAAGTTAAACAATAATATCCAGTTCTCCTAAACACGAGACACTAAAACCCCCTTTAGATCCGTGTGCTCACCAAGCAAGCGGGAAGGTGCAGAATAATTGCCTGCTGAAAATTTATAAAGAACTGTAAATATAACCAAGGTAAGAAAACAGCTGTTTGAAAACGAAAGCACCAGTTTCTGAAATACGGTGTATTAAACTCTTTAATTTTTTTTTCTGGGAACGGAAAATATTTATCTTTACTTGCCTGACCGTGATCACCTGTTTTTGCAAATTTCAAAATCAAAAATATTTACCGTACCAAAAGTACTGATAGAAAATACAGATTCTATGCTCAGGATTCATTGAATCTCAAATTGCAGATTAGCATTATGTACCTGTCTCTTAACGTTAATTTGCAATATTATTTTCAGTTAATTCAAGCATTAAAGATGACAATTCATAAATATGTTATTCAGTGTGATGAACAGGTTGTAGGTTACAGTTTCAGTGTTGTATACTATAACGTTTACCGTTTCTAAATTATCATTTGCATTCAGATTATACGCTCACCGAGGCAGTGATTATTTCTATATTATCAATTGTTTCAGAATAGTGTGTGCTTCCCAAGTATCAGTGGTTTCCAGATTTTCAGTGAAGCTAATAAGACTGTGCAGCACTGGCTCTGGTAACACTGATATTTATTAGACATCAGCAGTATCCAGATTATCAGTGTTTTGCAAATTATTTCTGGTTTCCAGATTATCAGTTTATTTCGGATTGATAGTAGTTTCTAATTTATCAACTGTTTTCATGCTATCGGTGATCATTAATGGTTTCCAGATTATCAGCGCTAAATAGATTGACGTTTCTTTCCAGATTATCATTGATTAGCAGTTCATTTTCAGATTAACATTTGTTTATAATTTAACTATTCTTTCTAGATTATCAGTAATTTATGGGGCGGTTTATGTTGTAGGTGTAAGCACATTCTTCTCACAGCAAGAAGGTCCTGAGTTTGAGTCCCAGGCTCAAGAATTTATATGTAGAATTGGCATGTTCTCCCTGTGCTTCTGTGTGTTTCCTTGAGCAACTCTGGTTTCCTCCCACAGACCAAAGATGTGCACTTTCGGCTAATTGGCAGTTCCACGGTACTTCTAGGTGTAAGTGTGATTGGGTGGGTAATCCTGTGATGATCTGGCGAGTTGTTTAGGGTGTTTAGGGTCCTGGGTTTGCCAAGTGTCGGTTGAGGTGGGATCCAGCCTCCCTATGACCCTCGAAATACAAGTTAATGGTTTGGCAAATAATTGCGAAACTGGTGTATAGATGATCAATTCTTTCTGGATTATCAGTGTTTAATAGTGCTTTATAGATTATCAATTTTTTCCAGATTATCAGCAGTTTATAGCTCGCCAGGTTATTCTGCCAGCCTGGCTGGGACTGGGGCAGTGGTGGTCTAGTGGTATAGGGTGCTGGATCCCTGATTCTAAGGTTGAAGGTTCAAGTCCCACTCTACACCACGTTGTCACTGCCCCCCCCCTCCCCCCATCTCCCCCTTCCCCCCATGCAGCTGACTGGGTTATCAAAGGCCGGCCATGTCTCTCACTGTCTATGGTGAGAGGTTCATGTAAAAGAACCATTGCTGACTTTCGTAAAGAGTAGCTGCATAGCCATCAGCGTGTTTCTGTCCCTTGCTAAAGGGTTGTGTCAGGAAGGGCATCCGACGTAAAAATCTATGCCAAATCAAATACGCGAATCATTCACTGTGGCAAACCCCCGATAAAGGGAAAAAGCCGAAAGGAAATCTCATAGCTCGCCAGGTTATTTCAGATTATCAGCGGTTTATCATTGTTTTACTATTTATTCTCTTAGTCTTGATCGTGCTGCCTTTGCTCTAACTAATCATTGTAACAGTTGTGGATTATAACAAGCAGCCTGAATACAGACTCAGCACTCCATTCAAGAATACCTTCTCTAAAATCTGACTAGGACGTTATCCACACTCTGTAAAATCATATCGTTTTAATTGTAATGACATAATACATGTACTGTACATGTGTTGCACAGAAGAGACGGGCATTCAGCTCTGTTTGCTCTCTCTGCAGTGCCTCGTTCTATAGAGTGCCCCTCATGGGACTGGACCAAACCTGAGAGCCGAGACTTTGATGAGCTCAACCACATCTTGCGTGAGAGCAAAAAGCTGGGTAAAGCGCTGGAAAACCTATCCCGAAGTCAGTACTTCTAAATACACTCATTTTCATGTTATTATCATATACACTGCCCTGCAGAATTATTGCCACCCCTGCTTATGATGTGTTCTTTAGCTTATAATAAATTCAGGGGTCTTTTTTCAAAATAATATTGGACCACAATGAAGAAAAGATGAAAATCCAACCTTTAATTCAAGTACATTTATTCAGTGGGAAAATAAAACCCCACATTAAGAAATAATCATTTTATGTAAAGTCACGTGCGCCACAATTATTAGCACCCCTGATGTTATCACCTGTATAACCCCCTATTCCAACAAAACAGCACCTAATCTTCCCCTATAATGTTCCACTCGATGGGAAATACAGAAAGAGGGATCTTGAACCATTCCTCTCTGCACAATCTCTAAAATCATCCAGCAACCTGGTCCTCTCCTCTGCACTCTCCTCTTCAGCTCAGTTCACAGATTTTCAATGGGGTTGAGGTCTGGGGACTAAGTTGGCCATGGAAGGAGCTTGATTCTGTGTCTGGTGAACCATTTCTGTGTCGATTTCGCCACATGCTTAGGGTCATTATCCTGCTGAAAGAACCAGTGAGGACCCATCTTCAGCTTTCAAGCAGAGCCCACGAGATTTTGATTTAAAATGTTCTGATATTTCAAAGTGTTTATGATGCAATGCACCCTAACAAGGTTCCTAGGACCTCTGGAAGAGAAACAGGCCCACAGCATCACCGTTCCTTCCCCATACTTCACTGTGGGCATGAGGTGCTTTTCTGCACGCGCACTTTTGTCTTCTGCCACATTAACCAGGGGCGCAAATAATTATAGAGGGCAGTGTACAATGGAACGAGACATTTAAATGGAATAGGAATAAGTGTTACTCAATAAATTCTGTCTTTCACAGGTATCGCCTTATCTGATGAGCTGGACCAGGTAATTCATCGTTGTGGTCATGTGTGTGTGTGGAAATTTTCAAGCTTTGGAAATGTTTGGACCACAAATCTATGCCAAACCATTAGCGGTCTCATGGCATGATATTCATTTGATGATATCGCTACATGTTTAACAATTGTGCAAAATTCTTTTGCCTCGGAACATGTTGGTATTAAAAATTAAGCGGATATAAATAATAATATAATGATAATGATATCAGGTAAACATAACTTGATATTTTTGTTATATTTATTTAGATAGCTGTTACTGGAATATTAATGGTCTGCCATGCTGTTTAAAGTGTACCCTATTTTTTCGGACCATAAGGCGCACTTAAAAGCCTCTAATCTTCGGCGGGGGGGGGGGGGGGGGGGGGGGGTTATAATCTAGTGCGCCTCATGTATTGATGAAGCCGCGCCCATCTCACTGATGCCATCAAAACTCAAGTGCAGCAAACTAATTCAGAGCTTACCATCATCCCAGGTGGATTAACCAAAGAACTCCAACCGCTAGATATTGGTGTCAACAGGTTGTAAGTTAGAGGGTTCTGGGCTTTATGTTGAAATACTGGCATCACGGTTATCGTAGTCAGGTGACTCGCTGAGTAATACATGAGTGGCTGAGAGAGGTTTACGTCACAGTCATGAGACTGGAAGACTTTTTCCACTTAATCTCTGGCCATCATGTTATGAGGACCCTACTGCGTCTCAGGACACTCAGCTGACTTAATGAGAGTCTGACATTCATCACCGGGATAAAGCACTGCTAAAGCTCTCCTCCTGGGACCTCATATTAACCTTCTTGAAATTACAGTTACACTGATGCAGCTCCTTAAGAGTAATGACCTCCGTTCTGTAATGAACACAATCCATGTTTATTGCTGTGATGACGCCGTCGCTTTAAGGGGGAGTGGCTGAGAGAAGTTTACATCATGACCCAGGAAGACTCTCTGTCTCTACTGATCTGTGATGCGACTCCATGTGTGCGAGGGAATAACAGATAATAAAATATTATAATATAATATAATAATAAAAAAATAATAGCGAGATCCAGGCTTTATGTCCAACTCACACAACTGTTAAACTCAGACACTGAAGATGAAGAATTTGATGGATTTGTGGAAAAGGAATGGACTGAAAAAGTGAGTTTATTTTTTTATATTGTTACAGCTGAGTAATGTCGTGAGTTATTGTGAGAGTTGAATCAAGTTTGACTTATCTGACTTTTGTTTCGCTTGATGCGCCTTATAATTCGGCGCACCTTTTGCGTGGATCTCGTTTGTTGGTGCTGCGCCTTATTATCTGGTGTGCCCTATGGTCCGGAAAATTCGGCGCCTCGCCTTCCCCCAGTGTCAGCGGAGATAGGCTCCAGCTGCCCTGTGAACCTAGTAGGATTAAGTGGTTTGGCAAATGAGTGAGTGAGAGCTGTTACTGGAACACGTGGTTACAGTAACTCATGACATCATTGTTGATTATTTTTCAATAACAGCACATCACAGTGCATCTCATACATACAACACTAATTTTCACAGCTTCTAAGTGTACAGTGTGTGTGAAGTGGTGCACATGTGAAATCTGCTGAGTCTTGCTGAATATATCACACACACACACACACACACACACACACACACACACACACACACACATCTCTATTCCCGCATAGAGCCAACTGGGCTGCCTGCCAAAATGGTCCAGACTGCAGTTGGGCTTTTAAAGGGTTCGGTTCCTGATACAAAATGTTATTTATTTTCTTTTGGCAGCTGTTTGAAGGAAATCCTTCCCTACTTGTAAAATATAAGCTGCACTTATTATAAGTCGTAACCAAAATGCTGATGCTGAAATTTCCACAGGGTGCACATTTATCTGATTTACTAGAATTCCCTGATAGTAATCTGATTTTTGAAAATATTTAAATTCCTCATTGTCTAATTGTATAATTGTCTTTTGCTTTGTGTGATGGAATTCTGTCAGGAGCCTCGGATTTATAACTCAGTGTTGCGGCCCCGTGTGGTGGGTGAGTGGCTGGGTAGAGACGAGAATGATGCTGACCCACTGGCTGCCGAAATGCTTCAGCCGCCCGTCCCCAGGGCAAAGAACGAGGGATGGAACAGCCAAGACACAAGTCCTGCGGGGAGGTCAGGCTAAGTGTGTGTGTGTGTGTGTGTGTGTGTGTGTGTGTGTGTGTGTGTGTGTGTGTCTTAAACATTTGCCATAGTCATAGCTGTCTGCAAATTATAAGATATATAATTAGAGCATGACATTTTCTTTGCTAGTAAGGTTTTTGACATATTTTAATAGAAAGACTGTTCTTATTATATTTGATACACTAACTATTCACATGATTTCCTGCATAAAGACTGAGAAAGGGAAAAAAAATCTTTTCTGTGTGAATTTGGAGACATCATTAGCTTTATACAATTTTTTTCTGGTTACTCTAGTTTTCTCTCATTGTTCAAAGGCATGTGTGTTGGCTTTGCAATGGATTAGTGAGCTGTTCCGGGTGTACCCTGCCTTTGACCAAACTCTGTTGAAATAGGCTCCTGCCTCTCCGCAAGCCTAGTGGCAAACCTAGTAGGA
Organism: Plotosus lineatus; assembly: GCA_024760905.1. Lineage (NCBI taxonomy): Eukaryota > Metazoa > Chordata > Actinopteri > Siluriformes > Plotosidae > Plotosus > Plotosus lineatus. The sequence continues at coordinate 26,018,144 of CM045734.1, read as the reverse complement.
TTAAGCGGTTTGGTTTGAGTGCATGAAGACAGGTTGGTGAGGTGGACAATGAATAGACCATCACAAGGTCACACACACACACACACACACACACACACACACACACACACACACACACACACGTACCTCAGGGCAATCTGAACCAACCAATTAGTTTAATGTGCATGTCTGTGGACTGTATGTAGAAACTGGTCTTCTCAGAGGAAACTCTAAGTATGCACTGCACCATTTTGACTTCTTCAATTAATTAATATTTTAATTCAAAGTGCTAAGACGTTCCTGTTTCTTTCTAGTCCAACAGGTGTTGCACTCGAATCATTTTCTGAACCACTTAATTCTAATTAAGGTCGCGGACAGGCTGGTTTCCATCCCAGCCAGCTTTGGGTGAAGGCAGAGTGCACACTGAACAGCTCGTCAGGCCAGGCCATCGCAGGGCAGAAACATGCTGACGGCTATGCAACTTCTCTTGATGATTGTCAGCAATGGTTCTTTTACATGAACCTCCCACCATAGACAGTAAGACACATGGCCGGCCTTTGATAACCCAGTTAGCTGCACTGTGGGACAGCAGTGACAACCCGCTCATAGTGGGGCTCAAACCCACAACCTTGGGCTCGGTAGTCCAGCACCTTACCACCAGCCCATCACTGCCTACTATTTTCCTTTCATTAGAGGCCATGTGTTTTTCACTCGCCTGTATCCTCGGCACTACTTCAATTTATATGATGAACATGTAAGCATTCTCTATGAATTGAATTAGCGCCAAGGAATCCAGGTTGCCCCTGTTGCTTCTTATGTCTACCCATATCAGTTTACTGTGCAACTTTTTTTGATTCAAAACTTTTATGAACTAAAATTTAATGTTCAACATCAAACTTTTGGCCACGCCCTTCTACCATTGTCTTAAAATTGATTGATATTGGACTGTTCTGCTGCGGGATTATTTTTATCTGAAGAGTTGTCATACAATGTCATTACCTATCGACTGTATATAAGATGTTTGAACTGAGTGTATTGTTATGTAGAAATGTCAGTTTTCTTGGTTGAGGATTGTTAGAATTTTTCTCCGTGGAAGTTCCTAGTTAAATCTGCACGACCTGGATTCCTGTATCTCAACGTCTGAGAGCGCTCCGGGAGCAACAGACGAGAAACCACACGAGTGAAATCAGTCTGGTTTATTCGTCGGAAGCTCATCGAACACATGCAGTGTCCGCTTATTTATACAGAGGGATATGCGTGCAAAGCAGTAATTGCATGTTCATAAAGCATTAACATATATGTTTGTGCATTGCGGTACGTAACACTTGGGGATAAAGCATTTCCATATACATGTCTGTGCCCTGAGGCGCTTAACACTTGGCTAATTACATTTCAAAGCATTTCCTCATTGTTATACATTGTTACTTTCTGAATCCCACCCGAACCGAAACACGACACAGGAACACCCACCCAACAGTTTCATGTGCCTAGCGCACATGTCACCATTACAAGCCAAAAGGAAGCTTTAGATACACAGAAGTTACAATACACACATAGTTGCGTCTCATTTACAATACACACATAGTTGCGTCTCATTTATCCTATCAATTTATTCCTTCAAGGATTTTGATTAAAGGGGGTGGAGCCTGGACGTTGTGCGCTTTTCATTTTCAAATGAACCCGAGTTCAAGTCTGTGAGTATCTTTCAGTCAATATAAGCTACAGTGATCCCTCACTACTTCGTGCTTCAGTTTCTACAGCTTCAGTGCATCGCGGTTTTTCAAAAATATTAATTGAAAAATAAAAAATTAAGGAAAAATAGGTAAAACATTGTGATCTGTAGTGAGAGCAGAGACCAAGTGGAGGAAAATCTAGAGAGGTGGAGGTATGCCCTGGAAAGGAGGGGAATGAAGGTTAGTCTCAGTAAGACAGAATACATGTGTGTGAACGACAAGGACCCAAGAGGAACTTGGAGGTTACAGGGGGCAGAGATAAGGAAGGTGGAAGACATTAAGTACTTAGGCTCAACAATCCAGAGCAATGGAGAGTGTGGAAAAGAGGTGAAGAAGCGCGTGCAGGCAGGTTGGAATGGTTGGAGAAAAGTGTCCGGTGTGATGTGTGATAGGAGAGTATCGGCAAGAATGAAGGGAAAAGTGTACAAGACGGTGTTGAGGCCAGCGATGTTGTATGGTTTAGAGACAGTGGCCCTGGGGAAAAGACAGGAGTCAGAGTTGGAGGTGGCAGAGATGAAAATGTTGAGGCTCTCTTTGGGAGTAACGAGGATGGATAGGATCAGAAATGAGTACATCAGAGGGACAGCACATGTTAGATGTTTTGGAGACAAAGTCAGAGAGGCTAGATTGAGATGGTTTGGACATGTACAGAGGAGGGATAGTGAGTATATTGGTAGTAGGATGCTGAGGTTGGAACTACCAGGCAAAAGGCCCAGAGGAAGACCAAAGAGAAGATTTATGGATGCGGTGAAGGCGGACATGAAGGTCGTTGGAGTAAGAGTAGAAGATGCAGAGGATAGGGAGAGATGGAGGCAGATCATTTGCTGTGGCGACCCCTCAAGGGAACAGCCGAAAGAAAAAGAAGAAGAAGAAGAAGAAGGGAAAAAGTTAAGGAAAAAGCCGCAAAAGAAGACCAATTCTAAAAAAAAAAAAAAACCTCAAGCAAACAAAAACAAAAAAGGAACCCAACAAAACTATTTACATTTTTATGTGAGGTGCGCATCTGAGTGTGCGCGTGCATGGGCGTCTGGAGGTGCGTATTTATATTTTATTTGCATCTTATGCATTATTTTTTTAATGTTTAATTGTTATTATAAGCATTTAAAGCCTTGAATATGTGTTTATTGATATTATATACATATATACATGTACGAATACGTCAGTCGAGGGGGTCGATCCTACTTCACGGAAATCGGTGGTCGCTGGGGTCGTTGGTCCCCATTAACCGCGGAAAGTGAGGGATCCCTATATCTCGCCAGTTTTATTACTAAAGCATTAATAGTGATTCTATAAATATTTAAAATTGATGTTTCCACAAAAAAAAAAGGTTTTGTTAATACTCTCAGATAAGTTGAGTGTGCTCTGTATGCCTCTGATACTCTGCGACTTGAATACAATCCCAACCGCGTCACATCTGTAGTTGTAAGAACACAATGGCAAACCTTGTGGCCTCCTCCAAATGTTGTCGTGGTGATTTAATTAGGGGTGTTTGTAAGGGCGGGGGCCGTCCTCTGAGAGCATGACTAATTAGAATGGATCAGATATTAAATCATAAATCATCTGCTGGGCAAACACATGTGTCCTCTCTCGGTTAGTGCGCGTGTTCATTATCATAAAGTTGGGAGTCGATACCACAGGCAGCTGCAATACTCGAGGCGCCATAGAAACTCACTTCATTTAACAAAAAGAGACAACAGTGTGCTGTAATCCAGCGCAGCAGTGCTTTAAATGTCAGATTAGCAGGATACAGATGAGTGAAAAACACATGGCCTCTATGTATGTTCAGAAAAGACTGCATGACCTATGTGTTAGTGTTACTGAAGAACGTGTGTCCTATATGTCAATCTCAGTAAAGAAGGTGCGGCCTCTGCGTCGGTCTCAGTGTAGAAGGTGTGACCTTTGTGTCAGTCTGACTGAAGGAGATGTTTACTGTGTCAGTCTCAGAGAAGGCATGTGACCTATGTGTCAGTCTCAGTGAAGGCGGTGTGGGCTCTCCATCAGTCAGAGAAGGAGGCATGGCCCTTGTGTCAGTCTGAATGGAGAAGGTGTGGTCTATGTGTGAGCCTCAGTGAAGGAGATGTCGTCTCTTTGTCAGTCTCAAAGAAGGTGTGGCCTATCTGTCAGTCTCAATGAAGGACGCATGGACTCTGTGTCTGTATCAGAGAAGGAGGTGTGGCCTGTGTGTCAGTCTCAGTGAAGGATTTATGGACTCTTTGTCAATCTCAGTGAAGGAGGTGTGGCCTCAGTGAAGGATGTTGACTCTCTCATTCTCAGACAAGGATGTGTGGCCTATGTGTCAGTCTCAGTGAACGACGTATGGACTCTGTGTCAGTATCAGAGAAGGAGGTGTGGCCTATGTGTCAGTCTCAGTGAAGGACGTATGGACTCTGTGTCAGTCTCAGTGAAGGATGTTGTTGACTCTGTCATTCTCAGACAAGGATGTGTGGCCTATGTGTCAGTCTCAGTGAAGGCGTATAGACTCTGTGTCAGTACCAGAGAAGGAGGTGTGGCCTATGTGTCAGTCTCAGTGAAGGATGTATGGACTCTGTGTCACTTCCAGAGAAGGAGGTGTGGCCTATGTGTCAGTCTCAGTGAAGGACGTATGGACTCTGTGTCACTTCCAGAGAAGGGGGTGTGGCCTATGTGTCAGTCTCAGTGAGGGACGTATGGACTCTGTGTCAGTATCAGAGAAGGAGGTGTGGCCTGTGTGTCAGTCTTAGTGCAGGACTTCTGGACTCTGTGTCAGTATCAGAGAAGGAGGTGTGGCCTGTGTGTCAGTCTCAGTGAAGGATGTATGGACTCTGTCAGTCTCAGTGAAGGAGGTGTGGCCTCAGTGAAGGATGTTGTTGACTCTGTCATTCTCAGAGAAGGAGGTGTGGCCTATGTGTCAGTCTCAGTGAAGGATGTATGGACTCTGTGTCACTTCCAGAGAAGGAGGTGTGGCCTATGTGTCAGTCTCAGTGAAGGCGTATAGACTCTGTGTCAGTACCAGAGAAGGAGGTGTGGCCTATGTGTCAGTCTCAGTGAAGGATGTATGGACTCTGTGTCACTTCCAGAGAAGGAGGTGTGGCCTATGTGTCAGTCTCAGTGAAGGACGTATGGACTCTGTGTCACTTCCAGAGAAGGAGGTGTGGCCTATGTGTCAGTCTCAGTGAGGGACGTATGGACTCTGTGTCAGTATCAGAGAAGGAGGTGTGGCCTGTGTGTCAGTCTTAGTGCAGGACTTCTGGACTCTGTGTCAGTATCAGAGAAGGAGGTGTGGCCTGTGTGTCAGTCTCAGTGAAGGATGTATGGACTCTGTCAGTCTCAGTGAAGGAGGTGTGGCCTCAGTGAAGGATGTTGTTGACTCTGTCATTCTCAGAGAAGGAGGTGTGGCCTATGTGTCAGTCTCAGTGAAGGATGTATGGACTCTGTGTCACTTCCAGAGAAGGAGGTGTGGCCTATGTGTCAGTCTCAGTGAAGGACGTATGGACTCTGTGTCATTCTCAGAGAAGGAGGTGTGGCCTATGTGTCAGTCTTAGCTCAGGGTGTGTAGCTCAGTGAAGTTTAACATTACTCAGCACATATTCATTATATTAAGAAAGAAAGAATAGAATTTCTATAATCTGATAGGAATTAACTTGTTTTATCCACGACCCATATCTGTAATACTTTAACTCGCACCGACTTGAAGTAATATATATATATATATATTTTTTTAAATATTTCAGGTGATTTTCTTCTAGCTGTTAGTGCTGTTGATCTATAATATTTATAAATCAGGCTATTTAGTAATGCAGCTGAATGAGTGCAATATATACAGGAAAGTAATACACCAGTCACGTGAACTGCATTCATGAATTGTGACACTAATGGACTCCCGCACTGCATCAGCGTGTATACATACATCCAGCCTCTCACGAACCGAAACCCAATGGTATCTCAGTGAGACTCGCTTTCCAACAGCTGTTCGGTAATCTGTTCAGTGAGTGAGAAACTGGCACCTCCGCTGTACAGCCTGGACTAATGGAGAACATTTTCCTCTCACTTTAATGGCCACACATGAGGCTCTCCTTTTCCGTCAGCACTGGAGCGGAGCTGACAGGAGCTCGAGGATATGTGCGAGAGTGCTAGGGCTGCTGGGAAATTAGGAACAGGCAGGAGTGTGTGCGGGGATGTCTTCCAGAAGCAGATTACGGGATGATGAAATCCACACTGGAATGATTCCTGCTCTCAATCACAGCAGCTCCAGGACCACTTCTATTCATTCTCTTCTCCTTTACTCTCTTGGCAGCCTCCGTTTATTCGTTTTTATCTCAGCACTCTGGTTCGTCCTTCCTGCTTTTTCTCTACATACATGTCAACATGCTCACTTGGGTGCTTATACATCTAAATCAACCCACTTTTCCCTTCCAGCCATTGATAGTCTATAGTTTATGAGCTGTCAGAGAGATGCAAAAACTATATCTTTATGCTAGGACAGTGCTCCTGAATTATTTTCTATGGCGCCCCCTCTAGGAAAAAAGAAAAGATTTCATGCCCCCTACCACCCCGTGAGAGACTAAAAATAGTATTATCTGTCTATAAAATTGTTATTAGTACACCTCTGCATAACAATGTATCTTTATTAACATTAAAAACAAAAAACAAAGAAATATAGTTCAACTTACATTTTTAATCTGTAACAAAAAAGATTTAAAGTGCACCAATGTGCCTGAAATTAAAAGAAAATGCATCCTTATTTAAACTTATTCAACTTATTTATGTATTAATATCTCCATCTCTCTTCACCTTTCTCTTCGTCCCTGTTAGAAATTGTTTGCTAGTGCGAAAAACCGCTACAACATAGAGTGCCACTGCCAACTACTGGAGTGGAGGTGCAATAACACTTAATTCTCATACACTATTCCTGAAAAGCATGTTCCCCAGGGAATCACCCCCCCTCCCCCGGCACCCCTTGGGGGGCACGCCCCTCTATTTGAGAAGCACTGTGCTAGGACAAGATAAGCTTGTGTGTGTGTGTGTGGGTGTGTGTGTGTGTGTGTGAGTGTGTGTGTGTGTGTGTGTTCAGGCCTGGATAATTAATCCTGCAGTAACCTGAAGAGTTTGCTGCGCAAAGGGCATTATGCATGCAAACAAATCGGCCAAGCTGAGTGCAAGGGTTGAGAGTGCAGTACTAATGAGCGTCTCTTCTCACTGTCTGATCATTAAGCCTGTCCTCTGCTCTGTGCACTTCTCTTTGTTACCAAACTGTCATACTATACTAATATTCTAGTGGGTCTTGTTCCGACAAGACATGTTTCTTGGAATACACTATGGGGAAGTGTATCTCTTGTAGAGATGATGTGATGTACTGAAGTGTGCACAATGCATTTAAAATTCCATATTATTCGATTCGGATCAGGAAAATGTTGAAAAAAATGAAGCTAAGGCTTCTGACTGCTCCAGAATGCTGACACGTTATTATTACTATTATTGAAGGTACAGGCAAAAGTCATGGTGCTGCACTGTTACAGAAAATTAGTCAACGCTGTCTGAACACTAGTTGTCCGGGGTATACGCTGCCCTCGCCAAGTTGACTGAGATGGGCGCCAGCCTCCACTCGACTCTAATTAGGATTAAGAAAATGAATGAATGAAGGTCTGAACACTCAGGCTTGAGAACTGATAGATACTGAGGTTCCTTGTTCCTTTTTGGTGTTTTTGGTGCATTTATAGCAAGAATCACATGGGAAATGATGTCATCACCGCCTCTGACATTATGCATCTTTCACAAATTCTGCTGTGCAATGATAAAAAGGAAACAGTTTAATTCTTTAGTAGAAAAGAAGATGTTATTGTAAATGACTAGGGCAGAGGACACGCCTCCTTCACTGTGACTGAAGGAGACAAAGAAGAATAGAGAAAGAGAGTGAGAGGGAATTTAAGAATGGGAGTGAAAGAACAGTATGAAATAAAAGAGGAAGAGTGTGCTTGGCAGAATGATGCAAAAAGGGAGAATGGCGGAAGGAAAGGAAATGAGAGAGGCATATAGGAACAGAGGGAATAAGAGAAAGAATGAAAGGGAGATGCATAATTGTATCGAGAATTGGAGAATGAGGACGAGAGGGAGTAGATATTGATACAGGGAATAGAAGGATTACAGAATAAATGAGAGAAAAGGAGAGGATGAAAGCTAGAGGCTGAGAGTGAGATTGAGAGCAAGAATGAAAGAGCAGGAAAGAGAGAGAAGAGCAGGAAAATGAGACAGAGTGACTAAAAGAGAAAAGATAGAACAATAGGACAGAGAATGAGTAAGAAATGGATAGAAAGATGCAGAGGGAGAGAATGAGAGAGATTAAAAGAGAAAATGTGTGTGTGGGTGTGTGTGCGTGCGTGTGTTTGTGTGTGTGTGTGTGTGAGTGAGTGAGTGAGTGAGTGAATGAGTGTGTGAGTGAGTGAGTGTGTGTGTGTGTGTGTGTGTGTGAGAGTGAGAGTGAATGTGTGTGTGTGTGTGTGTGTGTGTGTGTGTGTATGTGTGTGTGTGTGTGTGTGTGTGTGTGTGTGACAGAGAGAGTGTGTGTGTGTGTGTGTGTGTGTATGTGTGTGTGTGTGACAGAGAGTGAGTGAGTGTGTGTGTGTGTGTGTGTGTGTGTGTGTGTGTGTGTGTGTGTGTGTGTGTGTGTGTGTGCATGAGTGAGTGAGTGAGTGTGAGGGGGGAAGAGAGCATGAGAGAGAGATATGAAAGAAATTCTCCTGATAACATTAATAAGGGATAAACGTTAGTATGAGATGGATGAGGTGCTGGAGTTCATCTTTACAGAAACATGAAGACTTACGCTTTCAGTACTGAAGTTAGCTCAGTGTTTTAAATCCGAGCTTTTGTAATCCGAGTGGTAAGTCTGTGGTGCTGTTTAATTGATCACTAAACTATATTTAAAATCTTCAAATGATTCTACCGTTGGGTGAGTATGATACTCAGCTCCAGTCTCGTCTCAGCTGGTTTCAGGCCAATAAGCTCTAGCATTAGCATTCGCCTCATCCATGCGCTGTATGCGTGACTGTAATTTTTCATTCTGTTGGCTGTTCTCCTCCCTGGCCTGGATATGTGCTGGTGCATTAAATCAGCCGGAGAGTATTCCAGGGTCGTAGCTCCCATGTGACATACAGTGTGTACCAGAGAGCAAGATATTCCTGTAAGAGTACGTCCGCTGAGACCTTCTCGATTCTCACGTATTCACGGGAAGAGCTTTTTGTCTCAGACCAACATCCCTCACATGAGTCAGGAGCACGTTTTTTAAAAGAGGGAATCAGTTTGATTTTTTTACAGACGCCCTTTTCCAGAGCCTCATACGTTTATCACTTTTCGCCAACTGAGGGCCTTACTCAAGGAAACAACTGTGGCTGTATGGTGGGACCGAGGATGGAACTCGAGACTGTTGTAACCCTGAGGTTTAACCACTGATCCACCACAGTCCACAACTTAACCACCCCTCCAACTTGAGTCATTCATCATTCACTTATCATTCACCCCATATCCAGAAAATGCAACAAGATGATGTTGTCTTCAAGCTCCCATCGCTCTTTTAATGGGAACTGATTACTGACACAATAAAGTAAAAATGTGTGGAGCTGAAAGTTTTCATTATACAGACCTTTGTGCTCCTGTGGAGCCTCACTGGTGACCAGTAGCTGTGAATAAATCAGAGGTGCTGCAGTCTCACCACTCTGTGCACTGATGGCAGAATTAATACTTCTCTCTTTCTTTTGAGACTTTTGCTTTTGGGATTCAGGAAAAGCTCACTATGATGTTTATGATGCATACAATTACATGATTAATCATTGTTGTCTATTATTGGACACATCAATTCACAATGTGTACAATACACTATAGGTCATGGAGGAATAACCTCCGGAGTGATAAATAGCTTGAAATCACCATTAAAAAGCTTTAACAGCTGGTGCCATGCAGAAGGTCAGTAAATGTGTGTGTTTGCTCCATTGGTCATTATGGGTTTTTCAATCTTCATGTTTTCTTGATTAATGCTCAGAATATTTGAAAAGTCTCTTTAAAATCAAATAATGAATCAAATCAAGCTGTACGAAGAGATGAAATTTGTGGTGTAAATGTGGCAGAGATATATTATGAACGAGAAAATGCAAAAAAAAAAAAAAAACCAAAAAAAACCTGATTTGAATTGCTTTGATTAGATTATTGAATATTTGATTCTATTGTTGAATAGTTGAGAAAATGTATAATTATTTGTTTATTCATCATTTATTTGGTTGTTTTCATTGTTCATCTCAATTATCGTAACATCAGATCTGACTCTGATTCAGACCTGCTCACTCTGGGTTACAGGGAAACTAATGTTTTGTATTTTTCTGACCACAAGCTTGAGAATCGACGTGAACTGCAGCACTCGGTTTAGACAGGAAAACGAACATTTGAGAAGATAACTGCTTTAAGGTTACTGACTTGAAATAAGTCTGCACAGTCTTTGTTTAAAATTTATTCTAGACCATTGGTCTCCAACCTTTTTTGCACCCGGGACCAGTTATATGTAGGAAAATGTTTCCGAGGACTGGTTAGAGTCTACTCCGTAGTCTTGTTTTAGTGGCTGTCACCGCAGAAAACCCCGCCTCACAAAGATACGGAAGAAGGGCTTTCAGTGCTTCTGTGACAATGTCAAAAACAGTTGTTTTTTAAAATAAGATCCGGAAGCTTGAATAAAAAAAACTATAATTTGTACCATGAAAGATTTTGTTTATGGACCAGTATCAAATGATCAACGGCCCGGTACCGGTCCATGGACAGGGGGTTGGGGGGACCTGTTCAAAACTGTTCTTTTATGTAGTTTAAGTGAGCAGGAAAATCTTACAGGAAAAGATCTTTGTTTGATTGTCTGCCATCTTCTTCTTCTCCTTTCGGCTTTCCCCCTTTTTCAGGGGTCGCCACAGCGAATCATCTGATCCCCATGTTTGATTCGGCATAGGTTTTTATGTCGGATGCCTTTCCTGACACAACCCTTTAGCAAGGGACAAAAACACGCTGACGGCTATGCAGCTACTTTTGTCGAAAGTCAGCAATGGTTCTTTTACATGAACCTCTCACCATAGACAGTGAGAGACATGGCCGGCCTTTTGGCCCAGTTAGCTGCACTGGGGGGACAGTGACAAACTTGTGGAGAGTGGGACTCAAACCCCCAACCTTAGGCTCAGTGATCCAGTGCCCTTTACCACCAGGCCACCACCTCCCTTGTTTGATTGTTTGCCATGTCAGTCAAATTGCCTTTTTCTGTAGTACTTCTTGGCCATGTTTATGGATGAAATGGACCAGAATCTCAGAAACTCTAGCTACTGCCAAGAACCACTGTCATTTCTATCCCTAAGGTTGGTTCACATTTTCCATGGCAGCCTTTCCGAATAATAAAAAGTGCAGTCCACCACACATCTCTTTTACACCCCCCCCTTTTTTTTTTTGCGAAGTGTTGACACAAAATAATACACATCACAATAAAAAGTCTGCTATCCTCTAGATGGAATAATATTTGTCAGGACACGTTGTTTTTACTTGTATTCTCAATCTCAGAAGTGCAGTTCAATTCAGAGTTCAATTTACACTTCATGTCCTGCATCAGACACCCTTATTGTCCTAACATCTGTGAAGCCCGATACCTAAGAGAATCAGTGGCCAGTTCAAGATGCCTGTGTGAAATTCTAACAGTGTTATTGATATGACAGTAAGTAACACATTTTTAGCTTTTCTGAAGATTTATCTTGGTTAACAAACTTTTCATAGAAACATTAGAGTTATTCTGTTGCCTCAGTTTTTCTCCAACATTCCATTATTTCCAGAGAGAGGGTTATTATAAAAACAGTGTTTTAGGTGAGGAACCATTCCAGATGCCATTTTGGATGTCGATGAATGAATAAATAATTTACTATGCTTGTGGGTAGTGCTCGCTGAACTAAAAAGCAAAACAAAACAAAAACAACAACAACAACAACAGGATTTTTATTTTATACTGGTGCCATCTTGGTGGGACCATTTCACTGTTGGAAGGTCAAATGGGATAAAAAAAAAAAATTAACAAAAACAGAAATAATTGCTTCTGAGATGTATGTTTTATTGAAAAAACTTTTTTTTAAGTTAGATTTCAGCTACACTGTTTTTTTTTAATGTAAATTATAAAAACATTTCAAGACATTTCAAGTTCCCATAAAATTATTGATAAAGTGCAAGACATTTTAACCTTCCACAATGAAAATTTCCAGGTTTATGAGCAGTCATGGCTTCAAAATATAGTACAGTGGTACCTCACTTTATGAAAGTCTCACCAAACGAAAAATTCAGGTTACGAAACAACGCGTTTTCCTAAAATCTTTGTCTCTGGATACGAAACAAGTTCACTTTAGGAAAGTGCCATCTTAAAAATTCAAACGCACCATTCAAACATTGAAAACGTGCCATTCATGCAAACAATGCACGAGCTGCTCTCCCATCAATGATGTTCAAACATCCTGCCCCGCTGGCCTTCCATTGGCTAGGAGGGATGACGCAGCTACCTCCCATTGCCTATCTCCCAACATCCCACCCCGCTGGCCTCCCATTGGCTAGGAGGGATGACGCAGCTACCTCTTATTGGCTATCTCCCAACATCCTGCCCCACTGGCTTCCCATTGGCTAGGAGGGATGATGCAGCTCCCTTCCATTGGCTATTAAGGAGCTGCATCTCCTATGATGCTTTTCGTGTAAAGGACAGAGTTACTGTTGTTTTATGCTTTATTTCTTGACTTAGGCTTTTAACCTTCCGTAAACATTTGTAAGATTATAACTCTGCTAAGATGGCTCTGGAACGGATTAATTTCATAAGATGAGGTACCACTGTACTTGTTATCAAATTCCTATAGCAAGGTGGTCCCACCAAGATGGCCAGAGGGCTTCAAAACTTTTATATGAATACATGGTGCAGTCCATGTCCATGACTGTCCATGTGACATCTTTGCACCCATGTGACATCTTTGCCAAAGTCAATGATCAGAAGGGTTAGTTGACTTATTGATTATTCTTGTTTTATTAGTATTTGTTATTAATTATTATTAATGTTAATGTAAATATATTATTATTATTATTATTATTATTATTATTATTATTATTATTATTATTGTTGTTGTTTTTATTATGAAATATTTATTTGCTTTTACATGTTTAGCTTTCATACAGGGATCCCTTACTTTCCGCGGTTAATTGGGATCGAGATCCCCACCGACCACCAAATTCCAAAGTCGAATCAACTCCCCCCCGACGAACTGATGTATATATATATATATATATATATATATGTGTATATGATATCAATAAATACATATTCAATGCTACAAACGCTTATAATAACAATTAAACATTAAAATAATGCATAAGATGCAGATAAAATATAAATACACACAGAGACACCCCGCACGCACACATGCAGATGTGTGTGCAAACACTCAGATGCGTATCTCACAAAAATGTGAGTAGTTTTGATAAGAGGTTTTGGGTTGTTTTTTGTTTTGTGCTTGTTTTTTTTTTTTGTTTTTTTTTTGTTTTTTTTTTTGTTTTTTTTTTCATAATTGGCCTTGTTTTTGTGGCATTTTCCTTAACTTTTTCCCCCCATTCTTCCTTAATTTCTTTATTTTTTAATTTGATGAATATTAAAAAAAAAAAAAACATGATGCATTGAAGCCGCTTGAATTGAAACGCGATGTAGGAAGGGAAAGGGGGCAGTGGTGGTCTAGTGGTATAGGGCGCTGGATCGCTGATCCAAAGATTGGGGGTTCGAGTCCCACTCTCCACAAGGTTGTCACTGCCCCCCCCCTTCCCCCCCCCCAGTGCAACTAACTGGGTTATCAAAGGCGGGTCATGTCTCTCACTGTCTATGGTGTGAGGCATGTAAAAGAACCATTGCTGACTTTCGACAAGAGTAGGCTGCAAAGCCGTCAACGTGTTTTCACCCTGCGATGGCCTGGTGAGCTGTCCAGGGTGTACTCTGCCCTCGCCCGAAGTTGGCTGGGATGGGCACCAGCCTCCCCGTGACCCAAGTTAGGATTAAGTGGGTACAGAAAATGAACTGAATGAATGTAGGAAGGGATTAATTGGTTCAGTTCAGTTTGTTTTCTGTAACCGCTTAATCCTAATTAGGGTCGCAGGGAGGCTGGCATCCGTCCTAGCTGACTCCAGGGGAGGTCAGAGTACACCCTGGACAGCTGGCCAGACCATTGCAAGGCGGAAACAATCTGACGGCTATGCAGCTACTCTTGTCGAAAGTCAGCAATGGTTCTTTTACATGAACCTCACACCATTGACAGTGAGAGACATGGCCAGCCTTTGATAACCCAGTTAGCTGCACTAGGGGGACAGTGACAACCTGTGGTGAGTGGGGCTTGAACCCCCAACCCTAGGATCAGTGATCCAGCACCCTATACCACTAGGCCACCACTGCCCGGGATTAATTGGCTTTCTATTATTTCCTATGAGAATTTTTGTTTTATCTAATGAACATTTTGACTTCTGAGCTTGCCCTGTGAACGGATTAATTTTGTAAGTCAAGGTACCACAAGGTACCAAGGCTGAAACTGAGTTTTTTCTCTAGCAGGTGGCAATTTGTTGTTTAAAGTGTTTTTAATTCATCTTACTGTGTAATTCTTGCTTCCAGCCCTCAAAATTCCAAGTTGATAAAGACCTGAATAAACTCAGTTAAGTATCCATTGAAAACTCTGTCTGTGAGCAGACAAATTAAAATATGCCGAATCTCAAGCCCTTGGCTAGCACACCTGCCTATTAAGACAAATAATACAAAATGCAGTTATCAGTTTGAATCTAATACACGTTCTGTTATTTACAAGTGAATATATCCTCGCAATTTGCTATCTGTTTGCTGGATGGGAAACAAAACAAAAAAATGTCTCAGAGTGAACTAAACAACGTTATTCCAGTGAGCAGCAATGAGCAGCTGTGCCCATAAACAGCACAGACTCACTTTGTTTTCTTTGGCTGGAGGGAATGCATGACCATGTAAGATTTGGAAGGAGTTTATCAAAAGGAACGAAGGATGTGTTTTGGATGCTGTTTAAGTACAGTTCAGTTGATCAAGAATCTTTCTCCAGAACTGATGACTGCGCCTTTTAGATGAAACCAATTTTAGTGGAGAACTTTGTGATTCAGGGTTTCCTCTTACTTGGACTAGGTATTTATCTGGCGTACTTAAGTACTGAAGCTTTTCAGTTCACTCAAATAATTTTACCTTCACAGTTGTAGCAAGAAATTGAGGTTGCATGTAGGGCTGCAACCAATGATTATTTTGATAATCGGAGAATCGGTAGATTATTTTTTCGATTAATTGGAAAGAGCACAAACATTTTTAAATTTCCATTTCTATTTTCAAAAATAGACCATTTGTTTTCAAATTGCCAGTCCATATGTGAGTAACTGAGTGTTCAGTTCATCGGTTCATATTCTGTAACCGCTTAATCCTAATTAGGGTCCTGGGGAGGATGGCACCCATCCCAGCCGACTCTGGGTGAGGGCAGAGTACACCCTGGACAGCTTGCCAGGCTATTACAGGGCAGAGACACGCTGACGGCTATGCAGCCTACTCTTGTCGAAAGTCAGCAGTGGTGCTTTTACATGCCTTACATCATAGACAGTGAGAGACATGGCCGGCCTTTGTTAGCTGCACTGGAGGGGCAGTGACAACCTTGTGTGTGTGTGTGTGTGTGTGTGTGTGTGTGTGTGTGTGTGTGTGTGTGTGTGTGTGAGTGTGTGTGAGTGAGTGTGTGAGTGTGTGAGTGTGTGTGTGTGTGTGTGTGTGTGTGTGTGTGTGTGTGTGTGTGTGTGTGTGTGTGTGTGTGTGTGTAATTTATCAGCACTCAACATGAGTTTCTAATGCTAACATAAGCAATTATTAAATGCTAATGAAATGAGCATGACAAACAACCTTAACATTTCAAATAGTTCAATGAACTTTGGCAAACGTACAATATTTTGGCCCGTGCATTCCGGTAAAGGTCAAACAACCTCGCTAGGAACATGACTGCAGCCATCTTGACTTGCCGGCCCTACTTTAGATCATGTGACAAGCGAACATGCTTGTGTATTACTACTCTTAGCCCATTAGCCGCCCAGGCCCGGTACTGAGGTTATTTCTCAATGTACTGAAATAGTGGAATGATTCATTGCATTGTGAGCTTTCATAATAAACTATCATATACTATATATATATATATATATATATATGTTGCCCCTTCAAATCAGAATGGACTATAGTGCTCCCATGCCAAGCCATCTCACTTTTACAAAGCCTGCATTCAACACATTTTCGTGGGTGATGTAGATTCAAATGCTCCAAAACTTTTGAAGATTTCGGTCGAACACTTTTTTCCATCCCAGCGCCACTGGCTGTCATGAGTGTGAGTTTTATTAAATCTATCTCCTTTGCCTTGTTTTAATTTTGATTAATTCATTTTCTGAACCGCTTAACCCTAATTGGGTTAAAATTGGCTGTCGCTCGTCTCAATTGACTCTGGGCGAGGGCAGAGTACACGATGGACAGCTGGCTTGGCCATCGCAGGGAGACACTGAGAGACATATCCGGCCTTGGCTAACTCGGTTAGCTGCATTGGGGGGCAGCAGTGACAACCCGGTGACAGTGGAACTTGAACCCCTGGCCTTGGGATCAGTAATCCAGTACCTTACCACCGGGCCACCACCCTGCTTTTAGTTTTACTTCCTTTTTTGAACATTTTGAACACACAAAATGTTAATCCGTGTAAAATGTGACTTTGAAAAACAGCCACAAAGTTTCAGCATGGTCTTTGTGGAACTACAGTACTTCTGTTCACTCTTTATGAGAACTGTGGATGTGTTTATGTGACTGTTTATGAGCGCAGAGAACCAAATTGTCTGCTCTGCTGATGCAGCAGAACTGAAGCCTGAGGAGTGAGTCCGCTGACTAATGCACTGCCATAGCTGGGGAAAACTAAAGCCATGGAAAATCTATGATCCAAACAATCTGCCTGACCTCGCAGTCTGGGATATTAGCATGAGCATTAGCATAGTAATATTCAGCCTGAATGTATGATGTAGTTCTGTGCCAGATCTAATTATCTAATCTAAATCTATCTATTCTAATCTAAAATAGGTCTTCCCAGCCTATTTAATCATATTTATTACTTCTAAGAATATATTTTTTTAATATTCAGAATTTGATTTTTAATTTGAAGCAGGCCTCTGATTCTATGATATTATGTATCTGGAAGGATTAGATTAAGGGTAACGTAATTAGCTGAGAATGCAACAAGAGCTGCTGGTTGAAGAGGTCATTTTAGCTTTCAAGTACAATCTTGTGTTAACTGTCTCATCTTCATGGCTGTCCATCTGCACTTCCTTTTTAAATGTCTCTTTTTAAATAATGGGTTTGGTTGTGGAACTCGACTTAATAATCACACAGCAATAATCTATACGAACAATCGATTTATTATGAGATCTCCCATGTGATGGACAGACCACTTGGAGTTGTTCTCAATGGACGGCCTCCGTGTCTCTCTGCCTCTTTGTCTGTCGCAGTGTTCCGCTACAATGGTGACAAAAATTCTGATTGTGTCTTTTATGACCTCGTTCAGCACTTAGGGGCGGTATTTGCTGTCTTTCCTGTCAATCACAGTGGCACTAGCCAATCATAGCATATTTCAAACCTCATGAATACGAAAAGGAGGTGGATCACAGTTTTCTCTGAGTGTGTTCTGCTGCCCCTGATGTTGCATGAGCAGCAGTTTGAGCAACTGCGGTTGGCTGGAAATGCATGCCTGGCGGGAAGTATGTGGTTATTATTTCTGATGATTCATCAAAAAATGTATTTCGTATTATGATAAAGCATCTTTTTGAATCTGACACCATGTCTTATTTGCTACTGTTTGTCCATGTGGTGCTTTTCTATAGCTTGACTTTAATAACATATGCAAAAGGTCACCACAAGATGCATTCAGTTGTTTTCAGCTAATTGTGATTAAAATAAGGGGTTGTTTGTTACGTTTGGAGCAGTCAATCCAATAAAATTACCAAAGATGTTTAAGGTATTATCATTTTTACAAAAAAAAAAAAAAAAAAAAAAAGAGTTTGGAGAAAATTAGCTGTAAACGTTGACATGTGAAAAAAAAAAAAAAAAGAGTTTGGAGAAAATTAGCTGTAAACGTTGACATGTGAAAAGATTACCAAAAGTTGACGTATTTCAAGAATTAGAGTCACACAAGTGAGTGTGTTCTTAATGCCAGTCCTAAACCTTGGGAAAGGAGGAGGGTTGTGTCTGGAATGTCATGCAGTGTAAAACCTGTGCCAAATCAAACATGCGGATTCAATCTTTTAAGGATGATCTGTTGTGGCAGCCCGAAAAAAAGGAACAGACAAAAGAGGAAGAATATTTCAAGTCATAATAATAGGTTGTGCTATAATCCAAATCTTTAGAGATAGATTCATACTTTATAAATTGTGGATTCTATGTACAGTGGTACCTTGACTTACGAAATTAATTCATTCCGAGGACAAGCTTGTGGACTTTGTTCGTTTGATGAAACAAAAATTTCATCTGATACAATAGAAAACCAATTAATTCGTTCCAACCCCCTCCCAAACTCGTATAACCTGACACAAACACGTATTTTTGATGTAATATATTTAAGATAAACATGTAACCATAACCATTTCACAATAATAACACATGTACTGTAACACTGATAATACTGTAATTAACAATAAATAATAATAAAACGAGAAGAAATAAGTCAATAAATAAGACCGTAAGTGTGTCTGAAATTAAGAATAGCATTAACATTAACTTGCACTACTTTTTTTTTTTTTTTTTTTTTTTTTTTTTTACTTATTTATTTCTTTTTGGGGGGATTTTTTTAACTGTTTTATTTCACTTCACTAATTTTGATCACTTGTTTTCTGCTGCTTCTCATCACTGAGTCCTGATCTTTTCGGAGATAAAACAGTAACCCCCTTTGCTGGTATTTCATTCTTCAACATGGCCTTCTGTTTGAAAATTGTACAGATGGTCAATGCATTCTTCCCATACTCCTTCCACAGATCGGCCATGTGGGACTCGTTTTTCATGTTTATCTATGATTTCAAGCTTTGTTTCAAGAGAAACCAATTTTCTCCTCTTGAATACATCAGCCACCTTCTTATGAACCATCTTAGAAACACTGGGATATGCAGAATAAAAAAATAAGACTAAAAAAGTCACAAAATCCGAGCCACTGAAAAGAAAAACCTTTGTGGGCGTGCGCACTACTAAAGCCACTACGAATATACTTTGTAACATACTGGTAGACCAGCTTTATAAGTGTGATTGCGCATCCTCTACATTATGTGGCAGTGGTGCCCTCACTGTGTTTTCTATGGTGTAGAGAAAAACTATATGAAGTGCAGTAAACACTATTTATAGTCGCGCACGGGGCGCTGTGGGGGTGGGGGTCTTACTATAGGAAGCATAACAGAAAATAATTTAGAAGCACTGCTCAATGCATTCTCAGAGCACGGAGGAATACACACAGAGGAATACAAAGCTAATCAACCTGGAAACGCCATTTCCCCAGCAGAGCTCGGAAGTCAAAAATTTGCTTGTTGGATGGGGCAGATTTTGGGTGGGATCAAAGCTCATATCAAAGTTCATTATGAGGGACACTCGTAAGTCAAGGTACCACTATATTTGCCTTTTTAAGGCAAAATTTGGAACAACAAACAACAAAAAAGATAAAATTTGATATATTTCTTTTTTATTCAGTCTGTTTTAAAGTTCCCTATCTCACAATGAACCTTCACTGCACCAAACCTATTTTGTGGTTTCAAGCTTCATATTTAGGACCAGTCAAGATTTTTAGGTGAAAATTCAGCTCTGGGCCCCTATGCCTGCTAATGTTCCATTTTTAATACAAAATACAATCGTCCCCCTTCTTATGAAAACCCCTGAATACGAAAAATCCAGTATATGAAAAACATTTTCCTAAATTTTTGTCCTCTGTATACAAAATGACTTCTTACGAAAAGCACCAAATGCGCCATTCAAACATTCGAACAATGCTCGAGTTGCTCTCTCATTGGCTGTCTCCTAACATCTCGCCCCGCTGGCCTCCCATTGGCCTGCTATTGGCCCGGAGGGAGCTGAATCTCCGTAGTACTGTACCTATAATGCTTGTTTGTCACACGCGTAAAAGGAGAGATGTACTGTTGCTTTGTAAGTTTTTTGAAAGTGCTCATTTTTTTTGCTCAGCTTATTTTTCGTTTTTCAAGTTATTTAATTCAGTAAATGTTTAATAAATGCGGTGTGCTCCGCAGAGTGTGGGCAACGTCGCAACTGACACCGGAGCCCCCGAGACGGGGCGCGGCTCATCCGGACCTCCGATCTCTCAAGTAAATGAGTGAATGTTGAGTACTAAACAAGTGTTCAAAGCACACTTGCCTGCTTGACAGATCGAAGGTCCGGACAAGCTGCATTCCGCTCCAAAAGCCCCGGTGTTTGCCGCGAAGCCGCCCGCACTTGGTGGAGCGCATCACAAATGTTTAATCATGTTTAATACTGTCTGGTTTGGTTAATAATAAAAAAAATGGTTAATAAAAAATGATTAATGTTTAATATTGTTTGGTTTGGTTAATAAAAATGTGTTCATAAAAAATGTTTAATAATGGTTTAATTAATAAATATGATAATAAAATGGTTTAATATGTTAATAAAATGTTTAAATTGTTTAATAAATAATTTTCTTTTACTTTTAACACATATTTCATACATATTTCATACAAAATTGGTGTACTTTTATCATTTTTAAAGGGTTTATGGGGTAGTCTTTGGAGCCTTGGAACAAATCACTTTTTTTCCATGTAAAATGCACCTCTACTTACGAAAACTCCAGGCTATGAAAAAGGCTCTGGAAAGGATTAATTTCATAAGAAGGGGGCCGACTGCATAACTAAATGTGTAATGATGTTTTAATATATTAGTAATTATGAGAACCATGACTAAGGCTTGGTGATGACTATGCTATGAATAATTAGTATTGTGTGTAGAGTACAGATATCTGCCTGTGTCTTACTAAAAATATCATTACAATTCAATGTAATAAATCATACAGTAAACAGCCCTGCAGTGGATTGGCTCCAGCCTTGCCTGTGATGGATGGATAGATGGATGAATAGTAATTCATACATTGATCCATTTTATGAACCACTTAATCCGAATTAGGGTCGTGGGGAGGTTGGCGCCCATCTCAACTGTCTCTGGGCGAGGGCAGAGTACACCCTGGACAGCTTGCCAAGCCATGGCCAGGGCAGAAACACGCTGACAGATATGCAGATAGTCTTGATGAAAGTCAGCAATGGTTGTTTTACATGCCTGTCACCACAGACAGTGAGAGACATGGCAGGCCTTTGATAACCCAGTCAGCTACACTGAGGGGACAGCGATGACCAGCTGTTGATAGTGATGTTTGAACCCCCAACCTTGGGATCAGTAATCCACAACCTACCACAGGGCCACCACTGGCCCTGCAAACGAAAACATATTCACACAAATCTGTAACTTGTTCTAAAATGCTTTGGTAATTTTACTAATTGAATATCCATGTAAAACTTCACTTCTTTATTAATTGACTTGCAGTCAGCTGCACTGGGGGGACAGAGGGGACAACCAGCTGATAGTGTGGCTTGAATCTTGGGATCAGTAATCCAGCACCCTGCCACCACTGCTCTGAGTAGTAATTGAATCTTTATTAACATTTGTTTGCTTGATAGGTCTGATTGAGAATGATGTAAGAGGTCATGTGGTACACGGTATTTGATTGTGAGATAATAATGAGTCTATTAGGTGATGTGTATTAATTCAATTTATATAAGAACTAAACATAAAACCTGTGGGTTGAAGTAGCTTCTCTAACTTTTACTTCCAGTCTGAAGATGGAGGTGAAGACCAAAGGGTTGAAGCAGCAGCAGCAGCACCGGAAGACACTCCTGGCAGCCATGTTGTCTCAGGACTCATTCGATTCCATGGCCAGCTCGGCTCCATCTGTCACCGAGGACGAGATGGATGACGAGGATGATGCCATGGAGCTACTGGGTAACCGCATCACATTGCATTCAGCATGTCTGTCCCTCCTCACCCTCTCACCATCCCATAGAGACATAAACAAATCAAAAGCAATCACACACTCATGTGCATATACTCAGACATGACCACTTCAATCATACGTCTGTACCGAATTCACTGATTGTCAAACATCAGTGGGATTTTTATTCAGAGCTGAAGAGAGCATCTTCCGGACTCCCCATCACACAGACACACACACACACACACACACACACACACACACACACACACACACACACGCATACACACACACATACAGTTCTTTTTTCGTTTGTGTTTCTGCAGGTACTTTAGAGTGAAGCTGTTGTTTGATTCTGCTTTTAGTCACACTCGTGTGCGCAATTTCAAACTTCAGATTTATTTATACATTCTCATCGAAATTGTTCTCTACCAAGCCCAGAAATCCCCGTTATGAACAAAAATTTTTTTTTTTTTTTTTTTTTTTTTTTTTTTTTTAATCATTCTCTCATCTCATCTTCTTCCGCTTAGTCCGGGGTCGGGTCGCGGGGGCAGCAACCTTAGCAAAGAGGTCCAGACATCCCTCTCCCGAGCCACTTCCTCCAACTCTCCCGGGGGACACCGAGGCGGTCCCAGACAAGCCGAGAGACATAGTCCCTCCAGCGTGTTCTAGGTCGACCCCGGGGTCTCTTCCCGGTTGGACATGCCCGAAACACCACACCAGGGAGGCGTCCGAGGGGCATTCTAACCAGATGCCCGAGCCACCTCAACTGGCCCCTCTCAATGCGGAGGAGCAGCGGATCTACTGCGAGCTCTCCCCCTGGATGGCGGAGCTTCACCCTATCTCTAAGGGAGAACCCGCCACCTGGCGAGAAGCTCATTTCAGCCGCTGTATCCGTGATCTTGTTCTTCGGTCATTACCCAAAGCTCGTGACCATAGGTGAGGGTTGGGAACGTAGATCGACTGGTAAATTGAGAGCTTCGCCCCTTGCGGCTCAGCTCCTTTTCACCACGACGGACCGGTACAGGCACCGGCTTAACAGCAGAGGCTGCAGCGATCCGTCTGTCGATCTCTCGCTCCATCCTTCCCTCACTCGTAAACAAGACCCCAAGATACTTAAACTCCTCCACTTGGGGCAGGACCTCATCCTCGACTCCAGAGGGTGCATTCCACCATTGTCCGACTGAGAACCATGGCCTCGGACTTGGAAGGTACTGATCTTCATCGGCTGCTTCGCACTCAGCTGCGAATCGCTCCAATGAGAGCTGGAGGCCCGGACTTGATGAAGCCAAAGGACAACATCATCCGCAAAGCAGAGATGATATCCGATGGCCACCGAACCAGAACCCCTCATCGCTCGACTGCGCCTAGAAATTCTGTCCATAAAAATTATGAACAGAATCGGTGACAGTGACAGCCTGGCGGACTCCAACTCCCACCGGAAAGCGAATCCGAGCTGTTGTTACCAATACGGACCAAACTCTGGCTCGGTGATACAGCGACCGAATAGCTTCAGTAACAACGGATCCGAACGCCCGTATTTCGAGCACGCCCCACAAGATCTTTCGAGGACACGGTCGAAAGCCTTCTCCAAATCCACAAAGCACATGTGGACAGATTGGGCAAACTCCCATGCCCCCTCCAGAATCCTGTGGAGCGATAGAGTTGGTCAAGAGTGCTGCGCCAGGACGAAAACCACATTGTTCCTCCTGAATCCAGGTTCGACTATCGGTCGGATCCTCCTCTCTAGTACTCTGCATAGACTTTACCAGGTAGGCTGAGGAGTGTAATTCCCCGATAATTGGAACACACCCTCCGGTCCCCCTTCTTAAAAATTGGGACCACCACCCCAGTTTGCCAATCCAGAGGTACAGCCCCGATGACCACGCCGATGTTGCAGAGACGTGTCAACCAAGACAGTCCCTACAACATCCAGAGTCCTGAGGTATTCCAGGCGGATCTCGTCCAACCCCGAGCTCGACCACCGAGGAGCTTTTTGACAACCTCAGTGACCTCCACTCCAGTGATGGGCGGACCCTCACCCAACCCCAGGGTCTTCCTCTTCCACGGAGGGCGTGTTGGTGGGATTGAGAAGGTCCTCAAAGTATTCCCTCCACCTCTCAACAACATCCCCAGTCAAGGTAAGCAGCTCCCCACCTCCACCGTAAACAGTGTTTGTGAAGAACTGCTTCCCCTCCTGAGGCCGGATGGTGGCCCAGAACCTTTGAGGCCAACCGATAATCACTCTCAGGCCCTCACCGAACTCCTCCCACGCCCGAGATTTTGCATCTGGCGACAGCCTCGGCTGCAGCACGCTTGGCCTGCCGGTGCCCGTTTGCTGCCTCAGGAGTCCCCACAGGCTAATAAAACCCGAGCAGGCCTCCTTCTTCAGCTGGACGGCCCTTCACCCGCAGGTGTCCACCACCGGGTTCGGGATTACCGCCACGACAAGCACCGGACGACCTTACGGCCACAGCGCTATGGGCTGCCGCCTCAGCAATGGAGGCACGAAACATGGCCCATTCAGATTCCATGTCCCCCCGCCTCCTCCGGAACGTGGTTGTAGCTCTGCCGGAGGTGGGAGCAAGGCCTCGGACAGGGGGCTCCGCCAAACGCTCCCAGCAGACCCTGATTACACGCTGGGCCTGCCAGGTCTGGAAGGCAACCTCCCACACCACCGAGAAGCCAACTCACCACCAGGTAGTGATCGGGTAGACAGCTCAGCTCCTCTCTTCACCCGAGTGTCCAGAACATATGGTCGCAAGTCCGATGACACGACTACAAAGTCAATCATCGAACTGACCTAGGGTGTCCTGGTGCCAAGTGCACTTATGGACACTTATCGAACATGGTGTTCGTGATAGACAAACTATGATGAGCACAGAAGTCCAACAACGACACACCATTCGGATTCAGACTGAGAGGCCGTGCCTACCGATCACACCCTTCCAGGTCACACTATCGTTGCCCACATGGGCATTGAAGTCTCCCTAAGACAACGAAGAGTCTCCCGAGGGAGGCGTTCTCCAACACCCCTAAAGGGCTCCAAAAGGGTGGGTACTCTGAACTGTCATTTGGTGCATAAGCACAAATAACAGTCAGGCCCCGTCCCCCACCCAAGACGGAGGGAAGCTACCCTTTCGTCAACCGGGAGAACCCCAACATTTGGGCACCGAGGACGAGGGGGCAACAAGAATACCACACCGGCTCGCTCGCCTCTCCCCATGAGCAACTCCAGAATAGAAGAAGGTCCAGCCTCTTCGAGATGGATGGTTCCAGAGCTCAAGCTATGCGTTGAGGTGAGCCCGACTATATCTAGTCGGTATCTCTCCACCTCACGCACTACAAATCGGCTCCTTTCCCGCCAGAGAGGTGACATTCCATGTCCCGAAGGTCAGAGTAAGCAGCCGAGGATCAGTCCGACAGAACCCATGCCTTCGGCTGCCACCCAACTCACACTGCACCCGACCCTAAAACTCCTCCCACGGGTGGTGGGTCCATGGGAGGGCGGACCCATGTCTCCTTTCGGGCTGGGTCCGGCCAGGCTCCATGGGCATAAGCCCGACCACCAGGCGCCGCCGAGCCCCTCCTGGGCCTGGCTCCAGGAGGGAACCCCGGTGACCCGCGTCCGGGCAAGGGAGACTGATTCCTCTGTTGTTTTCTCATGTCTTAGGGGTCTGTTTTGAATCGCACTTTGTCTGGACCTTCACCCCGGACCTGTTTGCCTTGGGTGACCCTACCAGGGGCATTTGCCCCCGACAACATAGCTCCTAGGATCATTAGGTCACGCAAACCCCTCCACCACGATAAGGTGGCGATTCGAGGATTATTATTATTGTTATTTTTTGCAAATAACAGACCCTCTGTTAGGCCATCTGTAATAGAACACTTTAAAAAATCATCCGATACCACAATGTTAAAGAATCTTTTAAAGAAATCACTGGTCTCTGAATTTGACCTTAATATCAGTCTAGTCTTCCTTGTCTTACGCACCATCTCTGCTAGAAATGTCAGGAAAATTCATCTTTTTTGTGACATCCTGATAACAAATAAATACCTGAGTAGAAGGTAAATATACAACTTTATTCAAATGGGTCAAAACAGATATGAATACATTTTCAATGTTATTTTGCGGTGATCTCGTAGCACGCGCACACACACACACACACACACACACACACACACACTCAATTCGTTATTAAACACAACAAAACTAAAAATCATGTTTTGATCATTTCTTTTCAAAACCCAGATGTGTGAATAGAAGTGTGTGTGTGTGTGTGTGTGTGTGTGTGTGTGTGTGTGTGTGTGTGTTTGCAAAGCTGATCCGAGGTACGTCTGCAGTCTGTTCTTAATTAGCTAGAAAAATGCACAAAGTACCTTTAAACCTGATGTAAACAACAAGTAAATTTTAAGGACCTGATGTTCAGGTTATGTTCAGGCACTGTCTGTACCGTTGAAAACAGAAAAATCCTTCATGGGTATTTCACTCAAGCTGAAAGTGAAAGAAAATTGTTGAACTGTCTACTTGTGTGAATTTTGTTCTGTAGGATAGACTATAAAAAAAGCAGAATTTTGGTCTGTTTAGAAAGAATACAAGATCGATAGGGACACTAACATGACAACACCGTTCACCTTGAACTTTCCTGACTGCGAGCGAGGACGGCGCAAATTATAGATGGGCTGAATTGGAGAATAGGAGTAGAGGTGTGTGTGTGTGTGTGTGTGTGTGTGTGTGTGTGTGTGTGTGTGTGTGTGTGTGTGTGTGTGTGTGTGTGTGTGTGCGTGCGTGCGCGTGTGAGACATCCTCAGTACCCAAGGGAACGCCTGGACCTGGAGATTATGGGATTACTTGGGTTCTTTGTCAGTTACAGCAGTAAGCAGAAGCTGAGCGAATAAGAAATCTAGAATCCTTCTTTAAAATAGTTCTGTTAGCCCACGTGTGCTCTTCAATGAAACGTGATGACATAATTACTGTCTGATGATTTATTATTTTAATTACAAGTCTGCAGCTACAAATGGAAAGTCTAGTAAGCTACATTTTTCAACACCAACAAAAAAACAACAACAACAACAAAATAATGAATAATCGAGTCCGGGATGATCTGGGATCAACATTCTTTCATTCATTCTCTAAGCCACTTAATCATAATTAGCGTCGTGGGAGATTGGTGCCCATTTCAGCCAACTCTGAGCGAAGGCAGTGTACAATCTGACCAGCTCACCAGACCATTGCAGAGCCAACACACACAACCATTCACATTCATACTCACACCAAGGGGCAATTTGGAACAGTGAATTAGCATGTGCATGCTTCTGGACTGTGGGAGGAAACCAGAGTACCAGGAGAAAACCCACATAAGCTCAGGAGAACATGCAACCTCCACACGATAAAAAATACCCCAAGCTCAGGAAACGAACCCCAGGACCGAATTGCTGGCCAAACATTTTTGATAATATTACTGCAACTACTGAAAGGCGTAAAACCTACACGTGACCAGCTGATTGAACTGATCAGTCAGGACATGCTTCTGGTCCAGACGTGCTCGGCCCTTGAGTTGTGCACCAGCTGGAGAAAAACATTGTTGAGAACAAACATGGATGTAAGAATCCCTGACAGAGCAGAAAGAGAAAAGGGAATGGGGTAGAGCTAGACCTTCAGTCACATTCAGCTCTTAATGAGTGTGACATGCAAACAAGCAGCAAAACAGCCGAGGGGTCCAGAACAACAAGCCAGTAAATAAACAAACAAAAGCTAGGATGATGCTCCAGTGTGTGAAACAAACTACTCCTGACAGTTCAGTCACATGTTTACCTGAAACCTTATCCTTGAAATCCAACCAGAAATCAGCAGATGCTGCTTCAGCTTGTTGGCCAGCTCTCTCTCTCTCGCTCTCTCTCTCTCTCTCTCTCTCTCTCTCTCTCTCTCTCTCTCTCTCTCTCTCTCTCTCTCTCTCTCCCCTCTCTCTTTCTCTTCTCTCTCACTTCCTCTCTCTCTCTCTCTCTCTCTCTCTCTCTCTCTCTCTCTCTTTCCCCCTCCCCCCCTTCTCTCTCTCCCCTCTATCTGCTCTGCTGTTGTCTCTGGTTTGTATTCTTTCTTTCTCCTCTGTTGGCCTGCTTCCTCCATGGCCATGACCCCTCCATGGTCAACAGTTAGTCTACTTAATTCAGGAGTAAATTATGTATGAAAATTGTTTACTTTTTCAAATTGGGGTTAAATGCAGGTTTCAGCTGAAGGTTAAAGGTCGTATTCAAGGATGTAATTGTGAGATTTTTGGGATTTGAACTCACACGCATCTGATTTGTAATTCAACATCTTAAACTCAACACGAATAATTGAAAGAGTGCTGATTCAGTATCAGTTCTTTCAACAAGAGACGTGCGTGATTGTTTGCTACTGCTCTGATTGGCCTGGAAGACACAGCTAATTATGCTCACTTGGATTATTTATTCCTCGTAATAATTTCTGTGGGCAGTGGTGGTCTAGTGGTTAGGGTGCAGGATTGCTGATCCTAAGGTTGGGGGTTGTCACCGTCCCCCCAGTGCAGCTAACTGAATTATCAAAGGCAGGCCATGTCTCTCACTGTCTATGGTGAGAGACATGTAAAAGAACCATTGTTGACTTTCGTAAAGAGTAGGCTGCAAAGCTGTCAGCATGTTTCTATGACCTCGAGAGGGATGGGCTCCGCCAGGCCAAATCAGCCCAAGTCTCGCCATGAAGGCACCCCAATGACATCCTCAGGATGTTAAGGGATAAGTGAAGTGAATAATTTCTGTGAGTATGCAGGGACTGCTTCTGAGCTTTTTGGTTGGACAAGCCTCTTCTAAAACTTTTTATTTAAAGTATTTCATTTGCTGTTGCTGAGCGTAATCCATCTCAGTTCCAATTAGTTACACACACACACACACACACACACACACACACACACACACACACACATATACACACACACACAGTGGACAAAATAACAGATGTGTTTCAGGAAGACAAGGCGCTCAGAGCCACAGACAGACACATCTTTTTTTAGATTCTCTGATCGAACCTCATCACTCATATTGAATGTTCTGTCAGCTGAACCAAAGAGGCCACAGGAGAGAACGAAACCAAGAGGGAGAGGGGGAAATGCAGAAGATACAAAAAAAAGTTAAAGGGAAGAGTAGAATTAGATGACGTAATCAGAAATGGAAAGAAAGAAGGGATGGAGAGAAGGAAAGACAAAAAGAGAGAGGGGGTAGAGAGAGAAAAAGAGAAACAGAGAGAGAGAGAGACTGGAGTTTTAATAAAGTGTACATTTTGAAAAGTTCAGCACTTTCTCAGGGTATGAAAAACGTTATCCCCTGTGATTTTTGACCTGAATCTGCAGTGTCTCCATTAAATGTTTTACCTTCACTGAGAAATGGACTGCACCCTGAATGTCTTTATATTTGAAGTGGTGAGACCTCCGCGATCTTTATATTTAGAAGAATCACTGATTTGTTTCATGCTGAATTTCTCATGTAGTTTAAACCTCCTCTGACTCTCTGACTCCCTGACTCTTAAATTGAAAGATTAATCACGTTACTTTTATGGTCTGTGCCGGCTGACGACATTAATTCTCTTCTCTAGGCATTGCAGGCACTGGCGAGGGGCGTGGCGGTTGCCAGCAGGTGAGTTCCAGGAGAGCGCACCTGGTCCCAATCTGAATCAGCAAGCAGCCAGCTATAAATGGGAGCAGCACGCTTCCCTCCGCTGTCAGAAGATTGTTTTCCCCATGATTCTGCTCCTCGGCGTTCTCTTTGACCCCTGGTTCTTTCTTTGTGCTCGACCAGTTCCATCGACTTAGTATTCCCGTGATTTACGTTTCCGAGTGCTTAAATAAACTGTTTTTGAACCTTCTTTTGGTCTCCTGCATCTCTGGGTCCAATGCAAACACTCCAGGTTTAATAGAATCTTCTGACCTGAAACATGGACCCAGCGGAGACCGCGCAACTTTGGCAGGCACTATCCAACCAGGGCGCCCTGCTGGGACGACACGACTCCACCTTTCATCAGATGATGTCCAACACATCACCATCAGCTTGGCGTAGCTCGGTAGAAGGATGGACGCCATTGCCACTCACTTCGCTGCCGCGACCCCACCCCCTCATCCTTCACTTTCGCCAGCACCAGCTATACTCCCCGCGCACCGAGAACCACTCATCCCCACACCAGCCAGGTATTCGGGCGCGATTGGCTCCTGCGCACAATTCCTTCACTAGTGTTATCTCATCTTCAGTCAGCAGCTGCTCACATACTCCACTGATCAAGCAAACACCGCTTTCATCATGAGACTACTCATGGAGAAGCCTCGTCCTGGGCGCTAGCGGTCGCCACCTATACCCCAGAATTATGCTCCCAGTTAGACCAGTTCATGCGAGAAATGAAGCAGGTTTTCGATCGTCCGGCAAAAGGGGAGGAGGCAAGCTCCCAGCTCCTACGAATTCGGCAAGGCTCACAGTCGGTGGCTGAGTACGCCATCCCATTCCGGATTCCCCATGCTTCGGAGGGCTTTCCTGCAGGGGCTCAATGAACGGCTGAAAGACGAGCTTGTGGCCTGAGACGAGACGACTACTCTGGAGGAGTTAATCGCCTTGTATACCAGACTGGACAACTGGCTGAGAGAGAGGGATAGATCCCGGAAGGGGGCCCCACCTCGAACTCACTCGCCATTTCCCCCTCTGAGGGAGGATGACGGTCAAGAACCCATGCAGGTGAACTGCACCAGACTGACTGCTCAAGAGGGGCACCGGTGGCTGGCCAACGGTCTCTGCATCTACTGTTACTACTGCATCTACATTACATGGCCCAGTGCCCCGCGTGGCAGAGCCCGACAGCTATGAGAGGATCCTCCACGACACCCGGAAAGCGCCTGCAAGTTCAAGGTACGCTACACTCCATGCAACACTCTCATCCTGTAGATGTATTTATTGACTCAGGTGCTGGCGCTAACTTTATTGATCCGGGGATGGTTGAGCTCCACGACCTGCCCGTGTATGAACACGAGACCCCCAAGGAGGTAGTGGCCATAGATGGCCGACTCATTGCTCGCGCCACGCACAAGACCAAGCCAGTGAAGCTCACTTTGTCTAGTAACCACCAGGAATATTTGGAACTGTTTATTCTCCCTGCCTCTCTCTCCCCTAGTGTTGGGGTGGCCATGGTTGCAGACCCAGAATCCCCACACTGACTGGCGCACCCTCACCATACGCAGCTGGAGCAACTACTGTCTGCAACACTGCCTAATGGTGGCTGTACCCTCCCAAGCTTCATGAACCCCGGTCGACCTGGAAGTTCTGGACCTAGCCGGCGTGCCCGAAGAATATCACGACCTGAAAGAGGTTTTCAGCAAGGACTGGGCTCGCTCCTTACCTCCTCATTGACCGTACGACTGCGCCATTGACCTACTCCCAGGTTCCACGCTCCCTTCCCAGCGACTATACAATCTCTCTAAGCCGGAGAAAGACGCCATGGAGGCATACATTAACGAGTCGGTGGCTGCAGGTCTCATTCGGCTCTCATCTTTCCTGGTAGGTGCGGGATTCTTATTCGTCGAAAAGAAAGACAAGACCCTGAGACCTTGCATCGATTACACGGGCCTGAACCAGATCACCATAAAAACCAAGTACCCTCTCCCCTGAATCGATTCAGCCTTCACCCCTCTCCACGATGCTGCCGTTTTTTCCAAGCTGGACCTGAGAAATGCCTACCACTTAGTCCAAATTCGGGAGGGGGACGAGTGGAAGACGGCTTTCAACACGCCCCTGGGGCACTTCGAATACCTGGTCATGCCATTCAGACTAACCAATGCCCCGGCGGTTTTCCAAGCTCTGGTCAACGATGTGCTTAGGGACATGCTGAACTGCTTTGTATTCATATACCTGGATGACATTCTGATCTTCTCTAGAGACCAAGACGAACATCTCCGTCACGTGAGAATGGTACTAAACAGGCTCCTGGAGAACAGATTGTTCGTTAAGGCAAAAAAATGCGAGTTTCATGTCCCCTCAGTCTCTTTCCTGGGGTTCATCGTGGAGAAGGGGCAGATAGGACCCGATCCGGCGAACGTGAAGGCAGTGGCAGAGTGGCCGACTCCAGGGACGCGGAAACAGCTGCAGAGGTTCCTGGGGTTCGCAAACTTCTATGGCCGGTTTGTGCGGGACTACAGCCACCTAGCAGCCCCCCCCCCACACACAGTTGACATCACCCAAGACCCCGTTCCAGTGGTCCCAAGTGCCCAGGTGGCGTTTGATGGGCTGAAGGCTAAATTCGTCCATGCGCCCGTTCTGATCCACCTGGACCCCTCACTGCAGTTTGTGGTGGAAGTAGATGCCTCGGACTCAGGGTTGGGGGCGGTCCACTCCCAACAGTCTCCCATGGACCAGAAGCTACACCCATGCGCCTTCTTCTCCTGTCACTTGTCCCCGGCAGAACAGAATTATGATGTTGGGAATCGCGAGCTGCTGGCGATGATCTTGACACTCCAGGAGTGGAGGCACTGGCTGGAAGGGACAGCCCACCCCTTTGTGGTCTGGACCGACCATAAAAACCTATCCTACCTCCATATAGCCAAGCGGTTGAACTCCCGTCAGGCACGATGGTCACTCTACTTGGGGAGGTTCAACTTCACACTGACATACTGACCCGGCTCCAGAATACAAAGCCAGACACTCTCTCCAGGCAGTTCTCCTCAGGTGAAGACACTACCATAGAAACCATCTTGCTTTCCTCCTGCATACTCGGAGCAGCCCAATGGGAGGTAGAACGACTAGTTCGGGACGCCCATCAGGGGGAACCGGAGCCTGTCGGGTGCCCCCGAGGTCGACTATATGTTTCCTCGCCGGCAAAAACCCCATCACTCCAGTGGGCTCATTCTTCAAAATTAGCCTGCCACCCCGGAGCCCACCAAACGCTCTTCCTGCTCCGACAACGCTTCTGGTGGCCAACCGTGGCAACTGACACCAGGGAGTTTGTGGGAACTTGTGCCACCTGTGCCCGGAGCAAGTCCTCCCATCGTACATCCACGGGCCTCCTCCAACCCTTACCCGTTCCCCATGGCCCCTGGTCGCACATTGCGGTGGATTTTGTCACAGGTTTACCCCCGTCTGAGGGCAACACTGTTATTCTGTCAGTAGTGGACCAGTTCTCCAAGGTGGTTCACTTCGTCGCCCTACCCAAACTCCCCTCAGCAATGGAAACAGCGGGCCTCCTAGTCCAACATGTCTTTCACCTCCATGGCATCCCCCAGGACATTGTTTCAGACTGGGGCCCCCAGTTTGCATCCAGAGTTTGGAAGCATTCTGCGACACCTTGGGAGTCTCCTGCAGCTTGACCTCTGGCTACCATCCTCAGTTGAACGGGCAAGCGGAACGCGCGAATCAAAGCCTCAGATCATCACTGCGCTGCGTCGCCTCCCACCTTGCAGCCTCCTGGGCCACACACCTCCCATGGGTCGAATACGCACACAATTCTCTGATCTGCACTGCCACCGGGATGTCCCACTTCATCGTGATTAATGGGTTCCAGTCGCCTCTGTTTCCCAGCCAAGAGGTCAAAGTGGCCATCTCATCGGTCCAGGTACAGTTTCACAGTGCACGTCGGGTCTGGAAAGAAGCATGGGCTGCCCTGGAACGAACAGTGGCCCGAAACCGGAGGATTGCCGATCGTCACCGAATCCCGGCACCTCTCTACACGGTCGGGCAACAAGTGTGGCTCTCCTCCTAGGACCTGCCCCTGCAAGTCGACTCCAAAAAACTGTCTCCCAGATGCATTGGGCCCTATGTAATAGAGAAAATTATAAACAACCAGCGCCGTCCGACTGAGACTCCCGCCCTCACTCAAGGTGTACCCAGTATCTCATGCTTCCCTAATTAAGCCCATGGTGGAAAGTCCCCTCCTCCCTGACTGATTGATGGACATCCCGCATACACAGTCAACCGTATCCTTGATGTACGAAGGCGGGTCAAGGATTTCAGTACTTAGTGGACTGGGAGGGGTATGGTCTCGAAGAGCGTTCATGGATTCCCCGCTCCCTAATCCTTGACCCAGACTTATTTGACAAATTCTATCAACAGTTCCCGGACATGCCTGGTCGGGCGCCAGGTAGTGCCCCTTAAGGAGGGGGGTACTGTTATGGTCTGTGCCGGCTGATGGCATTAATTCTCTTCTCTAGTCATTGCAGGCACTGGTGAGGGGCATGGCGGTTGCCGCAGGCGAGTTCCAGCAGAGCGCACCTGGTCCCAATCTGCAATCAGCAAGCAGCCAGCTATAAATGGGAGCGACGCGATTCCCTCCACTGTTAGAGGATTGTTTTCCCCGTGATTCTGCTCCTCGGCTTTCTCTTTGGCCCCTGGTTCTTGCTTTGTGCTAGACCAGTTCCATCGACTTAGTATTCCTGTGATTTACGTTTCTTAGTGCTTAAATAAACCGTTTTTTAACCTTCTTTTGGTCTCCTGCAACCCTGGGTCCAACGCAAACAGCCCAGGTTTAACAGCTGCTCTAATCTTTAGATATGGTTATTACCTTTATTACCTTTTGTAGAAACAACACAATGCCCTTCATTTATAATCCTGTACACGTTTAGGTGGGGCTGGTGGCGTAGTAGTTAGGGTGCTGCGCTCATGATCGGGAGGTTGTGTGTTCAAATCCCAGTTAGACCTCCACTGTGCTAAGACCCCTGGGTAAGGTCTCAACCACAAGTGTGTCTCTGTTCATCCAGCAGTATAACTGTGAACCAGTAAAAATATACTGGGAAGGTAACCTGCGATGAACGAGCATCCCATCTCGGAGGAGTTGAACTCCTAGTCATTTCACGCTACGGAAACCGGGAATAAGCACCTGCCTGATGAGCCACTATGGCTTGGGTATAAAAAGCCCAACAGACTTTACCTTACATGTGCGTAGGATAAAGTGAAGTCGGGTGTGATGCCTGAATTATAAATATTTCACACGTTTAAATTTTCCTACTTGTATGCAGATGCTCATCCAATTTGAGTTCAGACAAATTCGATCAGAGAGTCCAAGTGCACAAAGATTCAGATCGATCAGAGTGAAGTTCATTTATTCATTCATTTTCTGAACCGCTGAATCCTAATTAGGGTTGTGTGCAGGCTGGTGCCCTTCTCAGCTAACTCCAGGTGAAGGCAGAGTACACCCTGGATAGCTCACCAGGCCATCGCAGGGCATAAACGCACTGATGGCTTTGCAGCTACTCTTGACCAAAGTCAGCAATGGTTCTTGTACATGAACCTCACCCATAGACAGTGAGAGACATGGTCGGCCTTTGATAACCCAGTTAGCTGCACTGGGGGGGACAGTGACAACCGTTGACAGTGAGACTTGAACCCCAACATTAGGATAGGTAATTCAGCACCTTTACCACCGGGCCACCTCTGTCGCTCTTATTTGAATTTCAACATCATTTATTCGTTATCTATACTGCTTGTCCATCAGAATGGAGGGGAAGCTGAAGGTTATTTCCAGCTGCCCTTGGGTGGCAGATTACTAATGGAGACAATCAACCATTCACACTCATATTTACACTCATGGTAAATTTAGAGAAGGAGGAAACCAGAGTACCGAGAAAAAAAACCCATGAAAGCAGAAGAAGAAGTAGAAGATGCCCATGAGACACAGAAAGGCTATTGGTTGGGACTAGAACCCTGAACCTTCTCACTCCAAGATGACCAGTGAGCCACAATGTTGCCTGCTATTTAATTCTATACCAATAAAAACAGTGAAAAGCACATCTTGAACAAATCATTTGTCTGCACATATGGGCCTGTTTGGTTAGGGTCACGAGGAGGCTGGCACCCATTTCAGCCGACTGTGCAAGGGCACATTACACCCTGGACAGCTCACCATGCTATCACTCTCACAACCATTCATACTCACACCTTAAGGTGATTTGGAGAAGCCAATTAGCCTGCTGTGTCTGTTTTGGGACTGTCGGAGGAAACCGGAGAACCTGAAGCAAACCCACGCAAACTTCACACAGAAACGTCCCAGCTAGAAACTGAACCCAGGCCTTCTTGCTGTGATGCAGATGTGCTAACCATTACTCCAGCATGCTGCCCTTAGTGAGTCTTCTTTTGTAAATTTGCACTCACTCAGCTGCGTAAGTAAGATTCTAACATGGTTTTCCCTGTAATTATGATGTTATAGAGTAATAATAGAATAAAAACACGTCATGATGATAGATGAGGAACGCACATTTCATACAGGACCATTTCACACAGACTTGTACAGTATACCAGGAGCTTGTTCGTGAATGTGTAGTAACTATATGCTCAGTCTGCCCTCTGGTGAACAAACTGGTGCATGACTGATATGAATTACACGCATTTTGCAGGAGTTTAAATTTCAGTATTAAACCTGACAAAAATAAAATTAAATTATGAGTTTCCTACACCTTGATGAATATGTACGGAAATGTAAAAAACATTTTTCCCCTGAATTTATTATATACATTTTTTATGGAAGAAAAGTTCTGAGGCGTCGATGTGCTAACAGTATAATCTGTATTATTCACTCATTTTCACAGCTGCTTAATCCTGATCAGTTTCACAGAAAAGCCGGTGCCCATCTCAGCCTAATCTAGATGAATGCGAGGTACACAATGAACAGCTCACCAGGATATGACCGGGCCAAAATACACACACACACACACACACACACACACACACACACACACATTGATTTGGAACAGCCAAATAACCTACTGTATATGTTTCTGGACTGTAGGATGAAACCGAAGTACCTGGAGAAAACCCATGCAAGCATGGGGAGAACCCAGTACAGAACCCAGATCCTCTTGCTGTGAGACAGATGTGCTAACCACTCTGCCGCCAACATGGATCTTACTTTAAAAAAAAAAAATTGATTCAACTAAACAAATGGGACATTGTTCAGCGCACAGGAAACGCAACCTTCTTTTGTTTCAAAGTGTCTCATTACTTCAGAAAAACAGAGTTGGATGGGGATTGTTTTTACATTTTTTTTCTTTTACTCCAAATACTTTTTCTTTTCTTCCCCTTTTGTTTTCTTTTCTGCTCTTTTCTCTCTCCTCTTCCCTCTGTAGTTTATGATGTGCAGGCCTCTCTCAGCTTGTTATGTTTGAACTGTGTGTATATCACCTGTTTGCTCGGCGTGTAATACTCATTTGACATGAACACAATTGAAATGGGCTTTATTATATTAACCCCAAAGCTCCAAACAGCTGATGTCTTTTTCCATTTTTTTCTTTTTGACACTATGGGTAATGCACTGGGACTCAGGGAAAGTTAGATGGATTGCAGAGTGAAACGTAGCTGTATAATAATTTTATTACAGATGATGCCTGTAGCTTTACTCTGCTGGACACTGTGATTCGGTTAGAGGAGTGGAGCTAACACTCAAAGCCTGAAGTTAATTTGAAATCCTGAATGTGAACTTCTCAAAGGGAATTAGAACCAGTAGTGTGTGTGTGTGTGTGTGTGTGTGTGTGTGTGTGTGTGTGTGTGTGTGTGTGTGTGTGTGTGAAGAAATGTTTATGTAAGAGTATTATTTACAAACAATTTTACTTCAAATTAATTAAATGCTAAATTGCCACACTCCTTTATGACAACTCACACAGAGGCCACGCCTCCTTTGTAGCGAGTCTCCTGTTAGCATTCATACAGAGGCCACACCTCCTTCATTGGGCTAAACAGTTGACACACCTTCTTCAATGCAACAAACACAACAGTCACACCTCCTTCACTTGGACTAATGTCATGGCAACACCTTCTTTACAAAGGCTCAGCGAGTGGCCACACCTTGTTCACTGGAATGACTATGGAGTGACACATCGACCTCATTGGAGATAACATGGAGACCACACCTCCTATGCAGTATGTTGTACAGAGGCCACACTTCCTTTCCTGGGATGAAACAGAGGCTTCATCTCCTTCACACTGACAAAACAGCGTTCCATTTCCTCCACTGGGACTGAACAGAGAACAGACCTCCATTCACAGGGATTAAACAGAGGACATCCACCCTTCACTGGAATTTAGCAGAAGCCACACCTCCTTTATTGTGATTAAATAGAAATCAAATTTCCTTCACTTCAACTAAAAAAAAGTCCCTCCTCCTTCACTGGGACTAAATAGTGGAAATACCTCCTTAACTACAGAGGTATGAAAAAGTATCTGAACCTTTTGGAATTTCTCACATTTCTGCATAAAATCACCATCAAATGTGATCTGATCTTTGTCAAAATCACACAGATGAAAAAACAATGTCTGCTTTAACTAAAACCACCCAAACATTTATAGGTTTTCATATTTTAATGAGGATAGCATGCAAACAATGACAGAAGGGGGAGGAATGTTAGAAATTCCAAAAGGTTCAGATACTTTTTCATACCACTGTAGATTACATTGAAGTCACTGTCATTCACTGGAACTAAGCAGAGGTCCCACCTCCTTCAGTGGGACTAAACAGAGGCCACACTGCTTTCACCGGGACTGTGCAGAGACCACACTTCCTTCATTAGATTAAACAGCGGTCCCACCTCCTTCAAGGGAACTGAGAAGAGGCCACGCCTCCTTCATTAGATTAAACAGAGGTCCCACCTCCTTCAGTGGGAACAAACAGAGGCCACACCTCCTTCAAGGGAACTGAGAAGAGGCCACACCTCCTTCATTAGATTAAACAGCGGTCCCACCTCCTTCAAGGGAACTGAGAAGAGGCCACACCTCCTTCATTAGATTAAACAGAGGTCCCACCTCCTTCAGTGGGAACAAACAGAGGCCACACCTCCTTCAAGGGAACTGAGAAGAGGCCACACCTCCTTCATTAGATTAAACAGAGGTCCCACCTCCTTCAGTGGGACCAAACAGAGGCCACACCTCCTTCATGGGGACTGAGAAGAGGCCACAGCTCCTTCATTAGATTAAACAGAGGTCCCACCTCCTTCAGTGAGAACAAACAGAGGCCACACCTCCTTCAAGGGAACTGAGAAGAGGCCACACCTCCTTCATTAGATTAAACAGAAGTCCCACCTCCTTCAGTGGGAACAAACAGAGGCCACACCTCCTTCAAGGGAACTGAGAAGAGGCCACACCTCCTTCATTAGATTAAACAGAGGTCCCACCTCCTTCAGTGGGACCAAACAGAGGCCACACCTCCTTCATGGGGACTGAGAAGAGGTCAGACCTCCTTCACTAGATTAAATAGAGGTCCTCCTCTCCTTCAGTGGGACCAAACAAAGGCCACATCTTCTTCACCTGAGCAGAGTCCACCTGACCTAAACTAAACAAAGGACCCACCTCCTTCACTGGGACTGATCAGAAGCCATACCTCCTTCACTAGATTAAATAGAAGTGCCATGTCCTTCACTGGGAATAAACAGAGGCCTCCAATGTCTCACCAGAACTAAATAGAAGTCCCATCTCCTTTACTGAGATTAACACAGAGGCCATGCCCACTTTATTCTTCTATATAACAGCAAGGTGACGTGGTGGTCCAAATGCTCAGATACATAGGCGTGCCAAGTGTTTGATGTAATTGGTTCATTTTACAGATTGATTCATATTTACACCCGTAAACTAAACAGCCAAAGCTAGTTGTCATATTTCAAAGCAGAGAACAGTGTTCATTGTAGCTGTGAAGCCTTTGGACAAATGTGGCATGATTTATAGTCGTAGTAAACTGATAGTGATGGTTACGAATCACACGGATACCGCTTTCGGGCTGTGAGTAGTTTAGCTCAGCACTGAGACCACCCAGGTCGATATTTCTGATATGGTGAATTGAAATACTGTTTAATTTTTGCAGCTGTTATAACGTCAGTGCAACAAAGTCAGGGCTTAGGATACCACACTGGGAATCTCTCACCCTGGCAATCTGAAGGAGCGTTTGGTTGAAGCCATTCTGCCGGCGTCGTCATGGCAATATTGTTTTAGAGCATGGTGTTGTCTTAATTCAGAATGATCAGGCAATACTCTTACTCAGATATATGATTATGTATTCTTTCTTATAGACTTATAGATGGATTAATATATTGTATTATCAGCATACAGTTAATATACTATTAACATTTATCCAATGCTTATGGAAGGAGTCTCCAGTGCAAACACTTTGTCTCAGTTGGTAACAAAGACGTAGTAATAGTGGTGGCCTGGTGGTAAAGGGCACTGGATCACTGATTCTAAGGGTGGGGGTTCGAGTCCCACTCTCCACAAGGTTGTCACTGCCCCCCCAGTGCAGCTAACTGGGTTATCGAAGGCCAGCCATGTCTCTCACTGCCAATGGTGAGAGGTTCATGTAAAAGAACCATTGCTGACTTTTGACAAGAGTAGCTGCATAGCTGTCACCATGTTTCTGCCCCTTGAAAAAGGGTTGTGTCAGGAAGGGCATACGACATAAAAACCTATGTATAAATGTATATATACTAGTTACATACAATGCAGTCGTGGGGGGGGGGGGGGGGCAAACCAGTGTCTCTCCCTCATGCCGGTCCCAAGCCTGGATAAATGCAGAGGGTTGCGACAGGAAGGGCATCCGGTGTAAAACTTCTGCCAAAATTCTCATGAAAATGATCAAAACGAAATTCATACCAGATCGGTCGAGGCCCGGGTTAACAACAGCCATCAGTGCTGTTAACCGACAGGGTGCTGGTGGAAATTGGATTACTGTTGGTCGAAGAAGGATAGGTGAGAGACGTGTTCGTAGGCGGAGAGAGAAGAGGAAAGGCATGAGTCTAGAACTGAAAGTAGGGACTTTGAATGTTGGAACTATGACAGGAACAGGTAGAGAGCTGGCTGACATGATGCAGAGGAGGAAGGTGGACATACTGTGTGTTCAGGAGACCAGGTGGAAAGGTAGCAAAGATAAAAGCTTAGGAGCAGGGTTTAATCTGTTTTTTCATGGTGTGGAATGGAGTCGGAGTCATCTTGAAGGAGGAGTTTGTCAGGAATGTTCTAGAAGTGAAAAGAGTGTCAGATAGAGTGATGAGTCTCAAGTTAGAAATTGAAGGTGTGATGGTCAATGTTGTTAGTGCTTATGCCCCACAGGCAGGATGAAAGCTAGAAGAGAAGGAGAGATTCTGGAGGGAGTTAGATGAAGTGATGCAGAGTACCCCATAGGTGAAAGAGTGGTCATTGGTGCAGACTTCAATGAACATGTTGGTGCAGGCAACACAGGGGACAAGGAAGTGATGGGCAGGTTTGGTATCCAGGACAGGAACACAGAAGGACAGATGTTGATTCATTTTGCAAAAAGGATGGAAATGGCTGTGGTGAATATTTTCTTCCAGAAGAGACAGGAGCATCGGGTGACCTATAAAAGTGGAGGTAGGAGCACACAGGTAGACTATATCTTGTGTAGGCGATGTAATTTGAAGGAAATCAGTGAGTTGTAGTGGGTGAGAGTGTTGCCAAACAGCATAGGATGGTGGTATGCAGGATGATGCTGATGGTGAGGAAGGTGAAGAAGGCAAAGGCAGAGCAGAAGACAAAGTGGTGGAAGTTGAAAAAGGAAGAGTGTCATGTTGTCTTCAAGGAGGAGTTAAAACAGGCTTTGGGTGGTCAGGAAGTGCTTCCAGATGACTGGACAACCACAGCCAATGTGATCAGGGAGACAGGTAGGAGAGTACTTGGTGTGTCCTCTGGATGGAAAATAGATAAGGAGACTTTTTTGAAGAACAAGGGAGACGTGCAGAGTTGAGGCAACTATGAATATGAAGTTCTGGGAAAGAATAGTAGAAGGACAACATACACAGAACCATTTACACTCATGTCCACACCCAGGGGCAATTTGGAACAACCAGTTTTCTCCCAGTACTCTGGTTTCATAGTCCAGAAACACATGTAAGCATAGGAAGATCATGCAGGCTCCATACACAAATGCCCAGGCCCGGGACACAAACCCAGAACTCTCTCGCCATTACAACACCATGCCACCCGAATACCATACTGTACACATTTAAATATAAAGCTCAAAAATATTGAGATAAATTATGATTCATATTGCTCTTTGTGTGTTTGTATAAAAGTGTCATATTATTTGACAGCCGCAGGCCTTATGTGCAAGTGGACTAAAATTAAAGTTACATTTTTACACCATGGCTCAAAAACAGCTTTCAAACTATAACAAATAGAAAAAAAACACCGTCCAGTTCTTCTCACACACCATTGTGAAACCACACAAAGATTAATGAGATAAAGACAGACAAAAAACTTGGTCTGCGTGTGTGTGTGTGTGTGTGTGTGTGTGTGTGTGTGTGTGTGTGTGTGTGTGTGTGTGTGTGTGTGTGTGTGCATACAGTATACGTGTCTGGTTGTGCAGGAATGAGTCTCTGAACGGCGCCTCTCTCTCACACCAAGTTCTAAGATTCAGACATGATGTACAGTATTTACACTGACCGAGACCTTTCTGTAGGCGTCTTACACAGAAACACGTGTTTATCTTCATGAGGGTGGAACCAAGATGGATGAACCCTGCTGTATGATAAATACAGTGTAGTCCAGGTCCAGAGTTAGACTAGATTATAGTTGAACATCCTGGTTAAACACTTTTTTCCTCTGTAACGTGTTAATGACTCAGTGTGCTTTTTCTTTGGATATGCCTTTCATTGTAAACTATAAACCAAAGACGCAAATTTAACCGATTTGAAACTAGATGTTAGTAAAGCATTGTTGAATCTCTTCGTTCTGATTGGTTGGAAGTTATTTTCTGCAAGTAACACCTCGATCACAGAACATTTATAAAAGACTCTCTAAATTAACACATTTTATAAAAGCATGTGGTTAGTTCTCAGCCAACAGCTTTCACGTGAGGAGTTCACTGTTCCAGCTCTTCTTAAATGTGCTTTCTCTGGGTACGCTGGTTTCTTCCAACAGTCGAAAGACATATGTATGTCATCTCACTACTCTGAATAACTCTTGTAAGTCCTGCAATAGACTGGAAATGTGTTCAGGGTGTAAGTCCCCTCTCTTTCAAAGTTAGCATATGTCATGTTTGCAGAACATAGACAGAGACATGAGGTAGGACAAGTGACCCTGGCATGATATGCCTTTGGTGGCCACCATACTACCAAGGACTAAAATCTGCCCTTCCTATAAGATGGATGGTGAATTTTGCATCTCCGCTCACTTCAACAAGTTGAACTGTATCTCTAATGCACAAGGAATAACATTTCACGTGTAACTATTGTATCTACAGAATGATTGCATTGTTTATTATTTATTGCCTTTTCCATAAAATAAAGTGTGAAATAAAGCAACATTTCTCAATCCTTCATAACCAGTCTCTGGTAAGATGGAGCCATTTTCAGCACGTTCCGAATATACACAATCTGCTGGGTAGCGCTGCGGTTGTCATTATGTCTATGATGCAGAAGCGTGCGTATAGTGCTTTCTTCTGCGTGATATCTCGCCCCCTAGTGTTGCATTTGCAGATGTTCGAAAAGATGCCCTCCTCTGGTGTCACATGATGGTGTTTGTTCTCCCTAGTTGGGAGCTGTTGCATGATTAGCTAGAACTGTCTGGTTCATTAAAAAAAAAAAAAAAAAAGAGAGGAAAAATTCATAGCATTAGATGTAGCTAGAACTGGTTTGAATTTATTTTTAATGTGTAGGAAAAAAAAACTGGTCATTGTCCAATTACTTATTAAAAAAATCAAAAACTTGACCAATCCGTGTACAACTACTGGTCATTCCCTACATGGTGGTTGTCATTGTTTATATATATTTGGAGGCGATTTTTGAAGGCTGCTGTGGCTCTACCAGTCATGTTGGGTGGAACTGAGGCTATCTCCTTCTGAACCTTACGAGCGTCAAGAGTTTGTGGTTGATGAGAATACACTTGTGATTTAAGGTAGCTCTCAGAAAAAAAATCACAAGGGGATGATCAGAGGAAAAGGCCAGTTATCCAACATTGCAATGCAATATTACAGAAGCATTTCCCTGAAAACTTACTGATATCTTCAAACTGTTTGTGCTGTCACTCTATTTTACTGAAACCACCCTGAAGTTCTTCAAGCTCAAGGTTAGAGTTGGGCTACCAATGAGCCTTAACACCATTTCTTCTGCATCACCAAGTCTCACGTGTCCAA
The DNA here is from genome assembly GCA_024760905.1 of Plotosus lineatus. NCBI lineage: Eukaryota > Metazoa > Chordata > Actinopteri > Siluriformes > Plotosidae > Plotosus > Plotosus lineatus. The sequence continues at coordinate 25,974,243 of CM045734.1, read as the reverse complement.
ATAATGCTGAAAAGAAGCTGTAAATTATTATTCGATTATCTTGAACTTTTTCTCTTCCGCCCCTTGGGAACTCTCGGTTATTCCTGTCTGCCCATCCGTCTGTCCGTTTATCCATGATGTTTTAGTTTACGGACATTTACTTGCTGTACACTAAAGCTGGAGTTTTCAAACTTGGTGTGCTGGCTCGCCACAATGAGTACTAGGATAAGTTTGTGTGTGAGTGACCTTGGCCTACTTTTCAAGTTCACAGAGGTGAAATTTTATATTATGTTTCCATACATTTCCTTGCCGCATGCTGAAGCTGGGGCTTTCAAACTTGCTATGCTTGTTGTTACATATAGAAATTTAGAATAGGAAAAGCCCCCGTGAAACAAGACAAACAACGACATACAATAAATACAATTTAATAATATTAACAAAATAAGGCAAAACAATAGCTTACAGCTCAGAGCTAAACAAAATACAAATCGAACAAGGGTCACAAAATAAGGATAATCACCAAGCAACTGCAATACGGTAAACTTAGAGATGGCACGATAGCTGGTGGTCCAAAGTATGAAATCATGCATATCGAAAGAAACGAATGATGATAATCCTCGCGTTGGCTGTGGATGAACGCGGATGATGGACTTGGGTCATGAAGTCTTGAATGATGAAACTTGGATGATACGTGTTGGATGATGCCCCGCTGGATGATCCGTGCCGAGCCGGTCGACAACTGGTCCTTATATAGATTTTCTAAAATTCGGGAATGTTCCTTTTCTCAAATGTTCTAATCACATGACCAGTCACAGGGTGCATGCACAACTAGGTCAATCTTGAAGTTTCCATAATATGTGGGAAAGTTCAGTTCATTTTCTGTAATCGCTTCATCCTAATTAGGGTCGCGGGGAGGCTGGTGCCCATCCCAGCCAACTCAGGGCGAGGGCAGAGTACACCCTGGACAGCTCGACAGGCCATCGCAGGGCAGAAACACGTTGACGGCTTTGCAGCTACTCTTGTCAAAAGTCAGCAAGCAATGTTTCTTTTACATGCCTCACACCATAGACAGTGAGAGACATGGCCGGAATTTGATAACGCAGTTAGCTGCACTGGGGGGACAGTGACAACCTTGTGGAGAGTGGGACTCGAACTCCCAACCTTTGGATCAGCGATCCGGCACCTTATACCACTAGACCACCACTGTATGTGGGAAAGTTCTAGACCCAATTAGACTATAAAGGCAAAACAACTGTGAGCCAAAACAGCTGAGTAATACCATGTGTTACCATCTACAGTACACTAACTGAATATAATTACATACTCACAATGATTATACATTCATTATATTTATATTTACATTTATTCATTTATTAATTACATACCCATAACATTGTTCTATATTGGCCGATGAAGAATGGTCCTTTTGGCGGGAGCATCCGGACCCGTGAATTATTAAAAATTTGAACCACTTTTCTACGCTTGATCCGATCCTGAGACATTTTCCTTTGGGTTCTTCAAAAAGAACCCCCCCCCCCCCATCACCACCACCACCACCACCACCACCCATAAAAAATAATTTAAAAAAAGTTCTAGATTTCTACCAGCTCTTAAGAAATGTTTCTGAAAAGATGTGAAGGTATTTTAATAAAATAATTTAAAAAATCAATGTCCCCCCCAGTGCGGCTAACTGGGTTATCAAAGGCGGGCCATGTCTGTCACTGTCTATGGTGAGAGGCATGTAAAAGAACCATTGCTGACTTTCGTAAAGAGTAGCTGCAAAGTCGTCAGCGTGTTTCTGTCCCTTGCTAAAAGGGTTGTTCCAGGAAGGGCATCCGACGTAAAAACCTCTGCCAAAATGAAAAATGTGCAAATCAGATGATTCGCTGTGGCGACTCCCGAGTAAAAGGGGAAAAGCCGAAAGGAAGACAGACAATTTAAAAAATCAGTGTACGTGGGAAAATACCCTGCGACAACAAGCAGAAAAAAACTCCGGTTGTGATTATTACTTGTTATTACATATGCTTCTCTGACCATTTTTTCTCCATGAGGCAAAGCCCTCACTTAGTCATATGAGAGTAGATGTGTGTGCTGACAATTATAGCAAATTACACCATATAGTCACCACCCAAGTGTTTGAGAGGGAACTGTGAAATGATGTAATTGACAATTAAATGAAGGGTTGGTGAATGAGTTATTGGTATTACAGGGTGGTTTCTGTATATTCAGAGAGCTGCCTGACATATATTTATATATATTATCTTAAAAGCCATCGTGTTGGCTTTATGTCATGATGAAGGAATTTTAATAAATCTTTTCCTGTGTTTTAATAGGTGGTCCTTCCTGTAAATTTTGCTTTTATATGTGTGAACTGGAATAGAGACAGTGGTGGCCTTGTGGTAAAGGGCTCTGAATCGCTGATCCTAAGGTTGGGGGTTCGAGTCCCACTCTCCACAAGGTTGTCACTGCCCCCCCTCCCCGTGCAGCTAACTGGGCTATTAAAGGCCGGCCATGTCTTTCACTGTCTATGGTGAGAGGTTCATGTAAAATATCCATTGCTGACTTTCGACAAGAATAGCTGCATAGCCGTCAGCGTGTTTCTGTCCCTTGCAAAAGGGTTGTGTCAGGAAGGGCATCCGACGTAAAAACCTATCCTAACCAAACGTGCGAAAGCTGTGGCGACCCCTGAGAAAGGGGAAAAGCCGAAAGGAAATCTTTCATGTCTGAACTAGAATGGGTTTGTCTTGGTTTATTGGGAGACCATGATATACACAAGATGGCGATATTGTATATATTAGAAAGAGGGAGTTCAGAGACGAGGAGAGAGGGAGAGAAAGAAAGGGAGAGGAGTGAATTAAAGGAGGGAGAGAATAAAAAAAAAACATGCAGGATATAAATGAAAGATCACAAGGTGGATAAAGTTGTTTTTACTGTACACTGCATGATTAATAACAGATTGGGTAGAATATTAAACTTGCTCGTTTTCACTGTCTAGCCCAGTGGTTCTTAACCTGGGTTCGATCGAACCCTAGGGGTTCGGCGGAGGTCAAGACACACACCTGACTCATACTCATGACGACACGCCCCGCTTGGCCATCACTGGCTGCAGGTGATCACGCTACATTGCTTGGCCAATCTGTGCTGCAGGAAATTTGGTGCGCTCAGTAGTCGAATTGTGACTGTTGTGATGGTACGTCATGTGATTTCTTTCTTCATGTTTTAATCCATACTATGTTGAGTAAAAAAGAAAGTGGTCGGACGAATGTGTACAACATGGATTCACATATATAACGGAACGTGATATTAGTTGGCGTCCTATCTGCATGATTTGCAAAGCAGGATCAACCCTGTGCTGACTGATGTATGTATATGTACATATGCATGTATATACATGTATGCATGTATATGTACATATAATATCAATAAATACATATTCAATACTATAAATGCTTTTAATAACGATTAAACATTCAAAAATAATGCACAAGATGTAAATAAAACAAACACGTACAGACGCACGCGCGTGCACGCACTCAGATGTGCACCTCACATAAAAATGTAAGTCCAGTAGTTGTGATGGAGGGAGTTCATGCGGAGTTCATGCATTGTATTGGTTTTGTTCTTTGAACACAGTGATGCTAATGCACGGTTCATTTTGGTGCCCCAATAAAAACATATACCTATGTCTTGAATTTGAAAAAAAATCATATTTTATTTTTCACTAAAGATGGGGGGGGCAGTGGTGGTCTAGTGGTATAGGGCGCTGGATCGCTGATCCAAAGGTTGGGGGTTTGAGTCCCACTCTACACAAGGTTGTCACTGCCCCCCCAGTGCAGCTAACTGGGTTATCAAAGGCCGGCCATGTCTCTCACTGTCTATGGTGTGAGGCATGCAAAAGAACCATTGCTGACTTTTGACAAGAGTAGCTGCAAAGCCGTCAGCGTGTTTCTGCCCTGCGATGGCCTGGCGAGCTGTCCAGGGTGTACTCTGCCCTCGCCCGAAGTTGACTGGGAAGGGCACCAGCCTCCCCGTGACCCAAATTAGGATTAAGCGGTTACAGAAAATGAACTGATGATGAACTAAAGAAGGGTTCGGTGAATAAGCATATGAAACTGGTGGGGTTCAGTACCACCAACAAGGTTAAGAACCACTGGTCTAGCCGTTGACTGCATCTGCTCATTGGTAGGCATTAATTGCCTTTGCCACTGAAATGACTAGTCGTTATCTTACCCAAGTCACTTCCATCTTTCATGTCTGTCCGATCCTCAAACATCTGATTTCAATTATTCTCTCATTTTTTCAGCAGCTTGCATAGTGTAACCATGAAGCTGTGGAACCTCTTACTTTCGTGGGGAGCCCGCATCTCAAGTCCAAGGCCTAATTATAGAAATATTGTTTTTATTACAAATCCAAACAAAATGCCTTCTTTTCCCACTTGACATCAAAGCGGCGTGTATGAAGGCTAACCGCAGAGCTTCGCTTTTTCTGCTTAATGAAACCCAAATGCTGAGTGTGTCAGAGAGCGACTTAGTGAGCTCGTCAGGTTTAAGTGTCATATCAAAAAACAGAGTCAAGGTAAGAGCCGTCTGTTTGGAAGTATGACTATGATAGGCATCAGGTGCGCCCCGGGTCCCCGTGCTTATATACAATACCATCATGAATACCTTATTGAGCTGATCTGAATCCCTTTCTTTATTCATGACGTCTCTCAGGGGGTTTGGGTTTGGATGGAGTGTGCTCGTCTGTAAAGCAGGACCTGATTGACATAAAACTTGGCGGAAGGGTTTTATGTTGAACAATACCCTACATCTTCAAATTTAGAGATGTCTGTTTGATCCATTAGCCCCTGGCTTTTCTCACATTTGAAATATATTGATAATGATTTTACCTCTCTGTGTGTTTAGTGCTGCTTGACTTGCATGTCTTTCGTCCATCTCCGCCTTCTGCCTGACAATCGTTCAGTAACACGGAAAGTATTGCACCTGGGTCGGCTTTTGTGGGAGCTATAGCAGACCGGATTCATCCTCGACACTCTGGGCTTTGTTAGGACAGCATGACTTGAATAGTTTCCACTCGGTTTGGAAGCTCTGCTGTGTGTTTTGCTTAATGCTTCTAGTGGCAACACACGCCACCCTCGTACTGTGGCACATACACACACTTACGCCCACCGTTCTACACAGACACTGGACAATGCTTGCTTATCATGGGACATTTGTTTTTCAGGTAGGAGTTTTCCTGTCGGCAGGAATTTGGTGGGAATAAAACAGAGATATGGACAGTGTAGGTAAACAAACAGACCTTGTTTATTTCTGTTTGGCGAAGAAGGAAAGCTGTACGAGATATCATTCCCGTCCACAGGGGATTATCACATCGCACTGATAACCGATCTGACAACATGCACTTTTTGAACTGTGTATCCATTTCTCAAACACAGATTTTGTTTGTTTTGATGGTTGATATTGTGGTGCCTTGACAACTGGAGCCTCTGTAACACAGCATCCAGAACAAGGGCAGTGTCTTTGTCCTTATGTTTCACCTTACTTACATTCACTTACCGAGAATAAATGATACTTTATTAATATGTGAAAATTCACTGAAATCCTTATGCTTTGCTGATTACACATAAATAAACTGGCAGAAAATATGCCATAATTTGTGCTTGCCAGATATATAATTACAGGGATCCCTCACTTTCTGCAGTCAATTGGGACCGAGATCCCTCCGCGGCCACCGAATTCCGCAAATTAGGATCACCCCCCGATGACATATACGTCCATGTATATGTGTATATAATATCAATAAATACATATTCAATGCTATAAATGCTCATAATAGCAATTAAACATTAAAAAATAATGCATAAGCTGTAAATACACACACACATACAGACACGCGCGCATGCAAATTCACGTGCACTTTGAGTTGTTTTTTGTTTTGTGTTTGTTTAGGATTTTTTTTTTTTTTTTTTTTTTTTTTTTGCATAATTGGCCTTGTTTTTGTGGCATTTTTCTTAACTCTTTCTACTGTTCTTCCTTAATTTCCTTTATTCTTTAATCCGATGAATATTTAAAAAAACAAACAAAAAAGGCAATGCACTGAAGCCGCTTGAATTGAAGCGCGAAGTAGCGAGGGATCCCTTCTTGTCTCTTCAAGAGAAGGGAAAAAGGGTTGGTGGGGAAAACAACAATTTTTTGCTTAAAAAACTGCAGAAATTAAGTCCCTTCACAATGTTTGGCACATTGGGAAATTTGCAGATATGAATCTCAAATACTGTATAGGAATACAGTTCATGGTTATTACTGATCATAAATTAACAGTTATGCAGTTAAAGAAAAAAGTTCATTCAACTTCATCCAATGAGCCTCAGGTACTCATTGTTCTACTGTTTTGGTTACTGCATCAGGATATCAAGAATAAAGGCACATGAAGATACGATTTGTTTGGATTATTTACTTATTATTTCCTAACCATCCCTCGGTGTAACTGTAAGTGTAAATGGTTGTTTGTGTTTTGTCCCTCAAAGGTCTGGGGAAATTTTCAGGGTATACCCTGGCTTTCTCCCTTTGTTGGCCAATCAGGATTAAGCAGCTGAGAAAGTCAACGAATGCAAATCATGGCTGACGCAGGTGCAAGAGCTGTGAAACGTCATTATCCTTTTACGCCTCTTTAAGAGTTTAAATATATACTTCCCCAGAAACATAAACAAAAGAAAACTTCAGTTCAGTTTCTGTAACTACTTAATCCTAATTAGGGTCGTGAGGAGGCTGATGCCCATCGCAGCCAACTGCGGGTGAGGGCAAAGTACACCCTGGATAGCTTGCCAGGCCATCGCAGGGCGGAAACACGCTGATGGCTTTGCAGTACTCTTGCCGAAAGTCAGCAATGGTTCTTTTACAGGAACCTCACACCATAGACAGTGAGAGACATGGCTGGGCTTTGATAATCCAGTTAGCTGCACTGGGGGGACAGTAACAACCTTGTGGAAATTGGGACTCAAACCCCCAACCTTAGGATCAGTGATCCAGCGCCCTGTACCACTAGGCCACCACTGCCTGAAAAGAAAACGTATAGTTTATATTTATATAACCAGTGCTTGCCATTCTGAGTCGATCATTACCACATGGGATGTTTTTTTATCCCAAGATAGTGCACCAATGAGATTGCGCCATTCCTGTGTAGTTTTTGCAAGTGATGATTAGGTGTGAATTCAGTGTATTACTAATCGTGTGACGGGCATCTTTTATTTATCTTGAGCCTCTGCGCAAACATGGGGCTCAAAAGAAATAAACTTTAAATCTTATGAGTGGGGAAGAAAACAAACCGGACACTACTGACTGCACCTAATGACTCCACTTTTTGTCTTTGTGCCAGAAGAGACTGAGCAAGTGAGAGATTTTCCCACAAAGGAACTCGTGGTGTCATGTTCTCAGTTTGCATGTGTGAGTTTGTGTGTTGTCTCTGGCACTGCGATGAGGACCGTGATGATGAATGAGACATCTAATATCACCGTACTTACTGCTGTTTCATAAGCCAGGCTACTTTACAGCCCGTCTCTCTCAACCACGCACCCACACACAACCACTGTCCACCCTGTGGGAAAATTCTGACCACGTGCTCCAACTTGTCACTGCACGCAATGATCGGACAAACAGGAGTGAATGCGTAGATTTACACACTGAGAAATTTCAAATTGACACCATTAAGCCCTTTCATATATCAAATACCTCGAAATTTAGCATTGAGGGAGGGTGGAGATGAACTTTTCACTGGGTGGATGTTTCATTTAATCCCTGCTGTTTGTCATGCTTTCTTATGCTTGAAAGTATTTATTCCTGTTTGCCCTCACAGTCTGTCTGTAACGTAATCGCAGTACATTTTTATGTAATCAGTAAGCAGTGCTCCAGGGACTATATATGTAAAGTCGTCTCTCGCTCCTTAGGGGTATTGTGTTTTTAAGGTTAAATGTTAAATAACCAAATAAATAGTGTCATAGCTGTAATTCAATGAACAAAACATGAATATATTATATGAACTGTGTGATATTTGTACTGTTAATGTGAAGAGACACTGAATACTTTTATTTATATGCAAGCTTCTTCTTTTTGGAATCTATTGCATGGTGGCATAGTGGTCTGCCTCAGAGCAAGAAGGTCCTGAGTTCAAGTCTCAAGACTGGGTGTTTCTGTGTGTATTTTACATGTTCTCCTCATGCTTGTGTGGGTTTTAGGTTCTCCTGTTTCCTGTCTCAGTCCAAAGACATGCATGTCAGGCGAATTGGCTGTTCCAGACTGCCCCTAGGTGTGAATGGTTTTGTGTGTTTTGGCCCTGGTCAGCGTAACTATTTAGGATATACCCTGACTTTTCCCTGTGTGGCTGAGATAGTTTCCAGCCTCCCCTAACCCAAGTAGGGGTAAACGGTTTGGCAGCGAATGATATTCCACTGCAATTCAAGAGTTTTTAAAATGTTTGGCACTTCTATTGGTCAATCTATTGCCATCAATAAAGCATGTTTTTTTTAAGCATGTATTCTTAAAGCTAGAGACTTATCTTGGAATCTTAGATTCTTCTTCATGCAGAACGTTTCAAAATTCTTATATGCTTCAAAATAAATTTCACCGTGGTCTGTAGACCACATGGTTCAAATTGAAACATTGACTTTGTGTCCACAATTTCCTGGAATTTCTGTTATGAAAGTCATCATGTGGAACACAGTGGCGTAGTGGTTAGCACTGTTAAGTATTGGAATTTGCATATTCTCCCTCAGCTTGCATGGGTTTTCTCTGGGTACTACTCCAGTTTCAACAGGTCAGACATACACATGTTACCTGGGTACTCTACTTCCAACACAAGTTAATATGAGTGAAAAGGTTTGTTTGTGTCTGTGTGAGCATTATGATAGATTGATGATCTAATTAGGGTAAAACTATTTCTCAAGGGCACTTCAGCCATGAAGATAGAGGGAAGGAAGGTGCTGCTTACTCCCCACCATCACACATTTTTACTCCTGGTTTGAGAATCGAACCAGTGACCAAACCAGCTTCTCCGACCATAAGGCTATGGCTGAAGTTGGGTAAATTGATGAATTTCGATTACATCAGTTGTTAAACACACAGATGTGTGTGTGTGTGTGTGTGTGTGTGTGTGAGAGAGAGAGAGAGAGAGAGAGAGAAAGAGAGACATACCTGGTATAGCTGAGATAGCTGCATTAGTAGATATTAATTACATTTTGAGCTAAATTTTTGTCTTCTGGAATTTATCGTGTAGGGAATATAATTAATTCATTAATTCATTTTCTGAACCACTTAATTCTAATTAGGGTCTTGGGGGGGCTGGTGCCCATCTCCACCGACACGGGGCAAGGGCAGAGTACACCCTGGACAGCTCACCAGGCCACCGCAGGGCAGAAACATGCTCATGGCTTTGCAGCCTACTTTTTACAAAAATGAAAAATGGTTCTTTCACAGCCTCATACCACAAACAAAGACATGGCCAGCCTTTGATAACCTGGGTAGCTGCACTGGGGGACAGCAGTGACAACAGTTGACAGTGGGGCTTGAACCCCCAACCTTAGGATCAGTAATCCAGCGCCTTACCACCGGGCCACCAATGCCCAGGGGAAATATAATTCATTCATTTATTTATATGCCAAGTTATCTAATTGCACTGGGTTCATGGTGAGCTCAAAGAACTCTGAATGAAAGTGGGTGACACCTTTACCAGCTTACAGCTCTGTCCCAGGACAACCTACAGCTATTTACATGCCTAATGTCAATTTGAAACAGATAATTAGCCTAATGTGCATGCTTTTGGTCTTTGGGGGGAAATCAGCATACTCAGAGGAAGCCTACACAAGCTCAGAGGGAACATGTGAACTCCACATAGAAACAAGCGCAGGACTCAAACTTAGGTCCCTGTTGCTGTGACACAGACATGATAACCACTACGACACCATAATCTTAGAACTTTCAATAGAATTGCTACTTGCATTGCTACTTGCAGTAGAAGAAGTCTTCAGCATCTTTATGTGTTTGTGTGTTGTATTTGAAGAGCACTCGTCTGTCCTCTTTAAACAGTTATAGACATTTAAAATATTATATGTATGAGAGTTGAACTATCAGGAACTGCAATTGTATATAAAGAGCTGAACTGCTAATTATATTCACACGTCAGATTCTCATAACGCTTCCAGAACTGCACGCTTACATCTCCACAACAGAAACACACATTGAGTACTACAAGATCAAGCACATCCCTGTGCATGCAGGATTGCTGGACTACACGAGGGCAGCTGTATGGTGAAAAGAAGCAGGAGGCTCCTTCTGTCTTGTTCTAGCGTGTGTGACCACTGCCAAAACTGTGCTCTGGAAACTCAGAACTCAACACCTGTTGACAGATGACAGTGACACACTATAAAAACATGTCCCATGTCAAGCAGGAACATGGCTTTGTCTTTATTATACACAAGTCTAATTTCTGGAAATTTATGACATATTTATGGCCTTTTGTTGTGCAATATTTTTTTCACCATGATGCTGGAAATACTATGTTTAGATACACTGCTCTTGTTGAGCAGGGTATTTGCTAGAAAATATGTTTATTTAGTTTATTTCTCCAGAGACAGGTTTAATAGAGGATTGTTTTGTCTGAATCTCTTTCAAAAGACCTTATGCTCTTCTACCATATTATACATGATCTACAGTATAGTTGTTGTTCACCTTGTGAACTAGTATTAGCTTAGATAGAATATTAATATTTTTTTACACGGTTAATGTTTTGAAACTAGCTAAATTTGACCAGCCATCTAACTACTACCTAGTCTAAAAGACAGTAGCCGTAGCTACAAACCAAGAGAGCTAGCTTTATCTACCTAGCTGCCGGTTAGCAAGCTAAAGTTGTAGCTAGTTAACAAGCTGCTAAACTAATTATGCTAGTTAGGGGGTTGCTGTTACACAATGGAAAAAAAAAATACTCTGACCTGAAATGTAGTGAATTGTCCACTTTCTAGTATTTCTAGCCATCTTTTTATCTACTGGAGAGGTTCCAGTCCAAGGTCTGGAAGAGGAAAGGCAAGTTTGACAATTAAGTGCAAGGTGTACCATGCACTAGTTCTTACATGCCTGCACGACTCATCTGAAACCTATACTCTGTACTGTATATATATATTAAAAGATTACAGCATGCTCATATGCATCAGCTAAGTTATCTCAATATCAGCTGCCAAGACAGGATTAGTGATGTGGAAGTATTAAGACAAGCAGGTATCCAAAGTGTGGAATCTCTTCTCATTTAAAGCCAACTCTGCTAAAGTAGAAATGTTGTCTATATGGCGGACTGACGTCTGATTGAAGCTGTTTTTCTGGTGGGCTGGGGAATAGCACAAGGAGTAAAGCAGACTCAAAGTACATTACGTAGACTATCTGAAAAGACAACCGAAGGCCTGTGAAGTTGACATCGACACTAAAGAAAGCAATCATTCTGAGAGGTGCCATTAGAAGCTCCACATGTCACACTGAAGGCCAACTAGCTAAGGAAACTGCAGAGCGCATCAGAAAATGTGGTGTCAGAACCACTGCCAGTGCAGTTCCCCACGCCCCAGGTCATCCACTGTCCTGTCGTTTCTGGGGTAGTGCCCCCAACATATTGGACTTTGCTCTCATGAAATGATTTTTCATCATGCTCCATAGCGTAGTGACGGCTAGTAGTAGTGCATTGTTTTAACAAAGAAAAAGGCTCTAGCAAGTATTGAAATGGTCGCAAATCTGGTATCACAGATCAAAAACATATCTTATTTTGGCTGCCATAAATAATCATATTTGTGAAGAAAAGAAAACCAAAACTATAGCATGATCCAGTGAGCTATAAAGTAAACCTGGTGGTTGATCTGATAATGAGGTTTGCATTCTGCAGCTCATTGATGCATGCAAAGGTGGCTCTGCAGTACTAGTCTGGAGGCGCAGAGTCTTGAACAGTGGGGGCATTGGAAGTCCGTTCTAGTGATCACTGCTGATGCAGTTCTTTCTCGCTTTTCTCTGAAAACAGTGAGCTTCTGGCATCGTGCTTCCTCGGCGTTGGCAGCCTCTTTGTGGATTGAGGCTCTCCATTCTGGTCTCTCCATAGCATGCTCCTCCAGTTCCTTCGGCTTGATGTGACACCACTGGATGTTTGCTTTCACAGGGTCTTTGTATCATAGCTTTAGGCAGCCTTTTGCCAAGCCGGAGCTCACCATACATCAGACGTCTTGGCATCCTGAACTCCTCCATTCGAATGACATGCCCTACCTATCGAAGTTGGGCCTTGATGAGCATAGACTCAATGCTGGTGGAGTTGGCATGCTCTAGGACCTCCAAGTTGGTGATGTGGTCCTGCCAGCTGATTCTGAGGATGGAACGAAGAGCTCGCATGTCGAAGTGCTCCAGCTTTCTGACATGACTGCGATACAGTGTCCATGTTTCACAACTGTAGAAGAGGGAGGGGAGTAACACAGCATCGTAGACCTTCAGTTTTGTTCATAGCCGGATACTGTGTTGGTTGAGCACTTGGGTGCGGTGTCTCCCCAGCGCCTGGCTAGTCTTGCCGATCCTAGAAGCGATTTCTTTGTCCAGGGAGCCATCACAGGAAATGATGCTTCCCATGTACTTGAAATGTTTGACATTGGCAAGTGGTGTGTTAGTGATGACAATGCTGGGTGCGGGAGGGTGGATGCTTGGTGCAAGTTGGTGAAGCGTCTCCGTCTTGCCAAAACTGACGGTCAGGCCGAAAAGGTTGGAGGCTTCAGAGAAGTGTCCAACATCATGTGCACTTCAAATTCTGTGTGGGTCACAAGGGCGCAGTCATCAGCAAAGAGGACTTCTTGAAGGAGGGTTTGCTGGCTCTTTGTCTTGGCAGTGAGATGACTGAGGTCGAATTGGGAGCCATCCAAACGGTAGCAAATGTAAATCCCTTTCTCCATGTAATGCACAGCATGGGACAGCATGCAGGTGAAAAACACGTTAAACAGGAATGGAGCTAGGACACAGCCCTGCTTCACACCATTTCTGATTGCGAAGGCTTCCGTCACATTCCTGCTGGAGAGGACCTGGCCAGTCATGCCATTGTGAAAGTAAACCTATGAGTGTAATATACTCGTTAATATGATGACTTAAAGACAAAATATAGCACTAGGAAATATCCATTGACATAAATAATAGCAGGCTTGTGGTGTATTAATTAGCATGTCCATTTCACAGCACCACACAGGTTCTAAGTTCGATTCCTGGGTTTAGGTGTTTCTGTGTGAAGTTTGTTATCCCCGTGTTTGCATGGGTTACCTCTCACAGTCCAGGGACATGCACATTCGGCTAACCCGCTGTTTTAAATTGACCCTCGGTGTGAATGTGAATGGTTGTGTATTGGCCCTATGATGGTTAGCAGAATTATTAATACATTTATTTTAGAAAACATTCATAAAGTTTACGCTTTAGCTTCAAAATAATACATGTGAAAATTTTAGATGCCTTTTCACATCTAATCAAATTCAGCATTACAGCTCTTTGTCTCCATTTTAGATCATCCTAGCTATGTTGTCTCTGTACACCACTGCAATGGTAGCCCAGTGGCAGGGTGCTGGATTACTGATCCTAAGGTCTGAGCTTCAAGCCCCCGTCACCAGTTTGTCACTGCTTTAGCAGACTACACTGATGTGAGCGCGTTTCTGCCTGATGAGCTGTCCAGGGTGTACTCTGCCCCCACTCCTAGTTGGCTGAGATGGGCACCAGCCTTCTCACAGCCCTAATTAGGATTAAGTGGTTCAGAAAATTAATCAATGAGTAAAATTCTGGTGCCTTCCAGTTTTTGAAGGGAGAATTGCGTATAAAAAATAATTCAATAAAAAAAATTAAAAATAAATACTGTAGCCGACGTAATAAGTGCCCTGCTCCAATAAACGCCCCCCAGTGTGTTTGAGCTCACATTTAATAATCGCCCATGTGTACTGGGAGTAAAATCGTAGATCAAACTTACCAATTTTATTAGATCAGTCTGTAACTATAAAATGAGGCATTCACTGCCTGTAAAAGTGAGTTTACATGGTATTTCAAGACCCCCTGCCACTGGGGAATGTCTATAATGTTCATCAGTAACAAGTCATTTGATTGTTCCGCCATGCTTTAAAAAACAGGAAAATATTTTGCTGTTTTCTGTTGGCCAATGTCCAACAAGATGAACCATTAGAAACTGCTCCAGAAGAACTATGGGATGTTCTGAATGAATGGAGCGATGAGCCAGATCTGGACTTATCAGAAAGTGATGACAAGTATTTTTCACCCGATTCTCCTGCTCACTTACTTCATAAATTTAAAGACTTTCTTGGCCATGTGCTTTTGTTTATATTCGTGTTCATTGGTTCAACTTGTCATGTGCTAAACTTGACATTCAATTGGCTCATTTTACTTTGTGAAAATGTTTAAAGGAAAAGCACTGGGAGGGAAAAGTAAGGGAAGAAAAAGTCTTTTTTTAATTTATGCTGTTTTCTGTTTATTTTCAGCTTTCATGTAAGTAGTTTGGTTGATACCACGAAATGAATAACACAAATACTAGTAAAACTCTTTTATTGTTTTGTTATTATTCATGTTTCCCACCTCGATGGTAATAAGCACTTACAGTTCTACTCTGCTGGTAACATTTTAATAAGTGCCCACCCATTCAATTTTTTTAAGCGCCCTGGGCGCTTATCAGGTCAAATACGGTAAATAAATTAATTAATAATAATAATAATAATAATAATAATAATAATAATATATTTAAATCAGACAGAAACCATCAAAAATGAATCTGAAATTTTTAGAAGTTCTACACACTCTATATATCTAATCACGTTCAACACCACTTATGTGTCACTGTTATTGTCTCTTCTGTGATACCTGCGAGCCATTGCTTTGCTTAGTTGTCTGTCTCACTCTCTTTTTGTCTCCCTTCAGAGGACCTGGATGACCTGAGGATGGAGGGTGTCACTGGCCTAGTTTCTTCTGGGAGTAAGTTCAGCCAAGGGCGCAGCTCATACTGCCCCGAACCACAGGCCAAAGTCACCCTTAACATCTGCTCAAGGTGTGCCAGGTAAATATTTACCCTCCGAGCAACCACTGGTGCCGTCTCTCCCTGTGTATGCATATTCTCACAGTCACCTTCTCAGCTTCTGTTTAGCAAGTCAGCCACATTCTACACACAGACACACACCCACACCCACACACCACATCAACTTGCCACTAGACAACACCATGTACGATTAATACTCATTGTCTGTCATGAATAATACCTTCAGCTCTAAAATATATTAAAGTTTTGATTAATGAGAGTCATTTTTACATTGAGGAATGTTGTGCTTTTCCAAAAGAACATTTTCACACAGCTTTCCCTAAAAGACTTGAGTAAGGCTTGTTTTCACCAGTAGTTTTAATAAGAATTAGAGGATTTATGGATGAGCCCTAGTACAAAGCGCTATGAGAAAATTAAGCCACCAACCATTTGGGCAAGTGTAAAACTGTGTAAAATTTTGAGATAACGGTGTCTGTTCTACCTTTTATCTCCAGACCAAACATCTTTGGTCACAAAAAACACCTCTTCCATTCCATATCGGCCTGTTTTCACAAGCGTGCTGATAGACTTCTTTATCGTCTGAGTTGTCCTGAGTGCACTTCCTGTTTCAGGGCTGCTTTTTCACAGTGCTTGCATCACAGTCACGGCTCAGTCCTTTGCTTGTGATACCAAGGCTTGATAAAGCCTGACACTCTCGTGCTTTTGTTCTCTTTTTGTTTGGACGTTAGCTCTTTATACTCATCGTGCATGACTGTTTTATCCATTAGCATGTGTATATGACGGTCCCTACACGAGCGATGGGAAACTGAATGCAACCTTGTCAAGATTATCACATTTGATTTCAATAGCATGAATCCGAATTTTATCCAGCTAGATGCTCATGTGGGTCTTTTTTTTTTACTTTTTCTTTTGGGATGTTTTTACTGACATCAAATTAGATTGTTTTCACTAAAAACCTTAGTAATGCGTTATCTGACATAGTGTGTTTGTGGCTACTATAAAAATGTTAACAGACTACAATAAGCACTTTGATGCAGCAACTGGGGTTTGCCTTGCAAAGAGAACTGAAAACAAGTCAGACCATGATTGATTATTTTCCTTTAACAGCCATCAAGCTTAATTCCAAATTCAATTAACATCTTCCAACCAATCAGACTTCTCTGGTACTGTGGTATTAATAACAATTATGTAATTTTATACATACATATATACATACATACATACATCCTTACATATACATTCATTTTATGAACCGCTTAATCCTAATTAAGGTTACGGGGAGGCTGGGCTCATCTCAGCCAACTGTGAACAAGGGCAGGATACACCCTGGACAGCTCGCCTGGTCATTCTACTACATGGGAAAGCATTATCCCAGGTGGATAATGTTTCAATCAAAATGGCAGACATTGACTGTTTGTCATGATCAGTGGGAACAAGCAGTAGTATCAAGTTTTCAAATTAAAGGAATTAATTAAAAATAAGAGTCAGCCGGGATGGGCGCCCGCCTCTCCGTGAACCTAATTAGGATTAAGTGGTTACAGAAAATGAATCTATGGCTGTAAAGTTTACTTCTGTATCTGTTTCTGCATCTTTTTTTTCACTATAACTCACATATACAAACACTGTTCCACTCCTTTTTCCGCTATGGGGCATGTTACTGCTTGCTAGATGCAAACAACATTCCTCAGAGTTTTTCCTCATATTCTCTGTGAAAGGACAATGTCAATTTATTCTCGAGACTGTCCACAGCACCACCAGTGTTTACTACTTTGATCCTTGGTGGTTCTGCTTTCAATGGTTTTTGGTTACTTATAATTTAAAAAGAAATCTAAGCTGGGTTTCCACTTTGCTGGCCTTTATGGAGTCATAGTTTTAAAGTTATAAGAGCTGCATGATCTTGTAGATCATAACACTTTGAGTTTGGCTTGTGGCGAGTAAAAGTGCTGCCAAATTCACATTCACTGCAGGACATGGGTTCTGTGATTTATTGTTCATATTTTGTCATTATATCCCACATGGACACCTTGAGTGACTAACTGGAACTCGACCTTTTGCAGGATATACACTAGATGTGTTTTATTTCATCATTTATCACGTATGAATGTGTTCTACTCAAATTTATATTTGATATTTATGAAAACTAAGTCAGCTGTTGGATTTTTTTTTACCTTGTGGCAACAAAATACTGTACATTTAAATTAAATACAACACCTCTGAATGCACAGCTATTAAACTCAGATCTGCTCATCGGCCAAGTCATGTAGACATTAGATCAGTCATTTGGAACTATTTTACATTATATTTGTTACAGAGTTATGGTGTAGTATGCAAAGCTCTACTATACAGTATAGGTGTTTGTGATGCATACTGAAGTCAGACCTCCAAGGGCACCATTTTAAAAGTAGAAGCATTTGAAATTGTGTTTTTAAATATGCCATTGCGGTATAGGGCGCTGGATCGCTGATCCAAAGGTTGGGGGTTCGAGTCCCACTCTCCACAAGGTTGTCACTGTCCCTCCAGTGCAGCTAACTGGGTTATTAAAGGCCGGCCATGTCTCTCACTGTCTATGGTGTGAGGTTCATGTAAAAGAACCATTGCTGACTTTCCTAAGGAGTTAGCTGCAAAGCCGTCAGCGTGTTTCCACTCTGAGATGGCCTGGTGAGCTGTCCAGGGTGTACTCTGCCCTCGCCCGGAGTCAGCTGGGATGGGTGCCAGCCTCCCCGCGACCCGATAATTAAGCGCTTGCAGAAAATGAACTGAACTGAATGCATATTAATCCAGTAAAAAAAACTACAATAGAAAATATGTACAGAAGTAGGTGACATAATTTTGCCTACACTGACAAATATAATTTTCTTTAACCTAAAGGCAAGAGAAATAAAATCAAAAACATCAAAATGAAAATATCACCCAAGTAACATAATATACATTCGTTTACAGGGATCCATTACTTTCCACGGTTAATTGTGACTGAGAACCCTTGCAACCACCGATTTCCGCGAAGTAGGAACACACACCCCCCCCCCCCCCCCCCCCGACTGACGTGTATATGTGTATATACTATCAATAAATAATGCAGCCGTTGGGGGGGGGGGGGCACAAACAAGCAAACAAGCGTCTGCCCTCACGCCGGTCCCAAGCCCAGATAAATGCAGAGGGTTGTGACAGGAAGGGCATTCGGCGTAAAACTTTTACCAGAATACAAAATGCAAACCATGAAAAACAAATTTCATACCGGATCGGTCGAGGCCCGGGTTAATAACGACCGCCATCAGTGCTGTTAACCAACAGGGTGCTGGTGGAAATTGGACTACTGTTGGTCGAAGAAGGAGAGACGGGAGGTGTGTCCGTAAGGCGGAGAGAGAAGAGGAAAGGCGTGAGTCTAGGACTGAGAGTAGGGACTTTGAATGTTGGAACTATGACAGGAAAAGGTAGAGAGCTGGCTGACATGCTCTTTGGGAGTAACACGGATGGCTAGGATCAGGAATGAGTCCATCAGAGGGACAGCACATGTTAGAGGTTTTGGAGATAAAGTCAGAGAGGCTAGATTAAGATGGTTTGGCCATGTACAGAGGAGGGATAGTGAGTATATTGGCAGTAGGATGCTGAGGTTGGAACTACCAGGCAGAAGGCCGAGAGGAAGACCAAAGAAAAGATTTATGGATGTGGTGAAGGAGGACATGAAGGTAGTTGGAATAAGAGTAGAAGATGCAGAGGACAGGGAGAGATGGTTTGCTGTGGCGACCCCTGAAGGGAAAAGCCGAAAGGAAAAGAAGAAGAAATGTCAATAAATACATATTCAACACTATAAATGTTTATAATAACAATTAAACATTCAAAAATAATGCATAAGATGTAAATAAAATATAAATACACACACATACCCACATGCGCGTGCATGCACACACACAAATGCCCACGCACACACTCAGATGCGCACCTCATAAAAATGTAAGTAGATTCATTGGGGGTTTTTTGTTTTTGTTTGTTTGGGGTTGTTTGTTTGTTTTTTTGCATAATTGGTCTCGTTTTGTGGCATTTTCCTTAACTTTTTTTGCTATTTTTTCTCAATTTCCTTAGTTTTTTATTTTTCAATATTTTTGAAAAATCCACGATGCACTGAAGCCGCAGGAACTGAAGCATGAAGTAGCGAGTGATCACTGTATTCATTTTATGAACCATTTAAATCTGAGACAGACACCTAGACAAAGCAGTGGCTCGCAGATATCACAAGAGAGACAATAACAATGACGTATTTGTGGTGTAGAATGTGATTAGATATGTATGTAGAGTGCATAGAATGTCTCAACATTTTTGATTGGTTACTTTTAAAATATCATGTTTTTTCCTTTTTATTGTTTTTTTATTACAAATAATTATAGGTTTAAAAACTAGAACACACAAGAATTTTATAATTCATTAATTTTCTGAACCACTTAATCCTCATTCGGGTTGCAGGGAGGCTGGCGCCAGTGCAGGGTACATCCTGGCAGCATCTAATATAAGGATCACCCAGTGTTATATCTGCATGAACAAAACATTTTCATGCACCTTAAAGAATCGTTAATATTATTTCTATTACAGATAATATTGTGACTTTTGCTGTTGGTATTAATGATAACAATAATAATATAAATTATAATAACAGGTGGTGTAGTGGTTAGCACGTCCGCCTCACAGCAAGAAGGTCGGTGGTTGATTCTGAGCCTGAGAATTTCTGTGTGGAGTTCTAATTAGGATGAAGTGGTTCAGAAATTATAATAATAATAATCACAATATTCTACTGATCCCAGGGGAAATGGTGCATAATAATAATAATAATAATTATTATTATTATTATTATTATTATTATTATTATTATTATTGTTGTTGTTGTTGTTGTTGTTATTATTATTATTATTATTATTATTATTATTATTATTTAAAATAAATATAAACATTGTTGGGTGCGATGGCCTGATGAGCTGTCCAGGGTGTAACCCGCCCTCACCCTGAGTCACCAGCCTTCCCATGACCATAATTACGATTAAGTGGGTCAGAAAATAAATGAATGAATGAATGAATGAATATATATTAAAAGTAACCAATCAGAAATTTTTAGACATTTCAACACACTCTACATATCCAATCACATTCACCACCTCTAGAAATTAATGAATGATTGTTTGTTCATCTGTTCATTTTTTAAACTGCTTAATCTTAAATAGGGTCGCCCATCTTAGCCAACTCTGGATTAGGGCAGAGATGAGTGAATGGATTTTGTTTTATTATTATTATTATTAATAATAATAATAATAACAATAATAATAATAATAATAATAATAATAATAATAATAATAATAACAATAATAATAATAATAATAATAATAATAATAATAATAATCGTTGTAGTAGTAGTAGTAGTAGTGTGTAGTAGTAGTAGTGCATGGTGGTGTAATTGCTAGCACGATTCATGTTTCATTAATGAAATAATTAATGTTTATCTCAAATTGCATTGCATTATCTTTTTTAGTTTTCCAGCAACACAGTTCAAAAGATACAGTTGTCATGTGTATCTTTGTATGCTACAGAATTAGAATCTCCCTTCACTGAAACTTAAATTTTCACTCGTCTTTCAACATGACAATGCCCCTGTGCACAAAGCGCACTCCATTAAGACAAGTTTGCCAAGGTTTTAATGTAACAAGTATAAACTAGAACCAATTGCACCCCGACCTCATCATACACCTGACAATCAGTGCATGACCTTGCTCATGCTCTTATGGCTGATAAAAAACATGCCCGTGGCCATGCTCTAAAATCTAGTGGATACATTTTTCAACGTAAAGTAAATATGGAATGGGATGCTCAAAATTCATTTCTGTGTACCTAATCTTTTGATTGTATAGCATATTATATATACTATGAGAGATCTGTGCTAGATGTGCTGCACTACATATTGGTAGTAGGATGCTGAGGTTGGAACTACCAGGCAGAAGGCCTAGAGGAAGACCAAGGAGCATATTTATGGATGTAGTGAAGGAGGACATGAAGGTAGTTTGTGTAAGAGAAGAAGATGTAGAGGACAGGGTGAGATGGAGGGAGATGATTTGCTGTGGCGAACCCTGAAGGACACAGCCGAAAGGAAAAGAAGAAGATGTGCGGCACTATAATGAATTATTGTGTTTCCCAAGCTGGGGGGAAGTTTAATTCAAATGTGTCCTTAAGGACATGACCAAGCCTTTTTCTGGTTCTGGTATCAATAAATTATATATATTTATATATATAAACATGTGAAAATATTTCAAAAGCAAGGAAAACTATAATTGGCTGAATGATTAAAAAATAAGCTTTGTAGGTTTTCTTTGATGTTGCTCAGACTGTACAATATGATGTAGAACAATACCCATCTTTAAACTGGTGTGAAGAACATCTTCGCGAGACAACTCATTACCTTAGGAGCTTGTTTAGATAGGAACAGGTGAAGATAAAGGTGTGAAGATATCTCTAGTGACAAGCAGTTGAGTATTTGTGGCTATTTATCGTATCTTCAACATTCTTGTGAGCTTCTTACTTTTTTCTATTCCTCTGAGGGATAATAAGACAAATGCCTCACATGAGCTGTCTCGGCACCTTTTAGCAAATGGAGACACAGTGTCTCTGCAGTTTCATCCAGGCAAGATGACTGTTGGGATTTCAGTGACTCAGAGTGCTTCCCTCAAGTCTCGGTTCTGTGGCAAACCTGATATTATTAGCAGTGTTATCTTGAATATACATCAGAATAGTGTCGTGAAATTGAACCTATTGTTTGGTGTCATGTCTCCAATATCTGTTTGGGTTTCGTAGGCTTCAGGGGGATAGTCTCGCTGCAGCCGGCTCTGAGGAGGAACCAGCACCACATGTTCCTGAGCAGGCAGTGCCTGAAGTGACATGTGAGTGACGCATTTGAGCTTTTCTTATTGTATTTTATATGTATGTAGGAATATATATATATATATATATATATATATATATATATATATATATATATATATATATATATATATATATATATATATATATATATATATATATATATACACACACACACACACATAAGAGCAGAATGCAGGTATCACTTACTGTAATGGGCTAGGCACTTATCATTTTTTCTTTTTCTTTTTTTTTTTTTAAAGAGACACTCAGGCCCAAGGGTGCTCAACTTGATCCAGCAGTCTGTGCAGGTATTTGTTCCAATCTGGCACTACAATACCTAATTTGCCCTGGTTCTTGATTTGAAACACATCCAAAAAGATGTCATTGGTGGATCAAGCTGAGTGGCAGGTATTGACTATCACTACCTGAGCATGGGGGCTGCGTGTCTCTATGTTCTGGGATGAGTGTGGGTGGTAAAGACTTGCACGATTTGTGTTTTCTGGAACAGATCCATTGCCCGGAGTGACAGAGCCTCCGATTGCCGCCGAGCTGGAACTTCAGAGCACTTCTCAAGTGTCTGCTCCGGTAAGCAATCTTGACAAAGAAAGAAATCGTCCGCATATCGCTTTTCTACCCTCTCCATCATCTCCATTCCATTGTGCTTATGCCGTCACCGAGATAGATAAAACTATTTTCATGAAATATCATTAGTTCATCTGAAGCTA
The DNA here is from genome assembly GCA_024760905.1 of Plotosus lineatus. Taxonomy (NCBI): domain Eukaryota; kingdom Metazoa; phylum Chordata; class Actinopteri; order Siluriformes; family Plotosidae; genus Plotosus; species Plotosus lineatus. Next base: position 25,951,576 of record CM045734.1, on the reverse strand, counting down.
TTCCACCCTGATGGGTCTGTTTTTCTCTCGGCCTGTCACTGTAACGAAAAACTCAGCTCACTGAACAATGCAGAAAGAACTCTTGGCGAGTTTGAGATTCAGAAGCCATCAAAGACTTGTATAAAGTCTTGTCTAGCTATGGAGCAGTGAATGAAAGAAAGGTTTATAGTCACATGTCATTATAGATTTGACACGAAGGTCGCTGAGCCGTTGAGCAATCACTATTCAATCAAACCTGTCAAAAACAACATAGGCGCTTGGTGCTCTTGATCTTTCCTCATAAAAAGTCGAGACCTCACGGCTTCTTAATTGCCTGGCCTTTGTTGCCATGGATTCAGTGCTCAACACTGCCTTCCCTCTTTTCATCATAAAGTGGTTATTTTCCTATCAGCAGCGACACCAAGGCTAGGCAGTGCCATAATTATAGCAGTCTGGTGCTGGAAAGTCTTTAACAGCTTTTTTTGTGTGGTGTGCCGAGCAGATGGAAGAGGGCTCCAGACATGCTGGCAGCGTCGGGAGCGCGAGGCTGCATCTCGAATCGTATCGTCTCGTCTCGTCTCGTCTAGCCTTGCGCTACCGCACTCATTCCACGTGCTCCACCCAAAAGAACTGGCATCCCCTTGAACAGCATGTCACAGAGTAAATAATGCCATGCAGCCAGGGTTAACACTGTACAGAGCCCCACACATACACAGATCTCCTTTCATAGAAAGATATTCATACAAAGACAGGCTCTCTTTACTTGTGGCTTTTTTTTTTAGAATTGAGAAAAGAGAGAGAAAGGAGGCCTTGGTGTCTACAGGTTAATCGGTGCCAAAGCTATGAAGGTAATTTCTTCCATATGCTGAGGCCACTGCGAACATCTCAGCTCACCTAACGACACTTTTTAAGGCTTGATGTGGTTGTTGTGCATATAATTGCTTATTTTGGGCATGGTTTGAAAGGAAAATGCAATTTGTCTTTTTAATATCTTACTCGTTTCACTGGTCCTGCAGAGTTCCTCCCGTCAGTACCATCAACATCGCAGGGGGAAAAAAAATCGTTTTTACAGACTGATACATCTTGGAAGAAAAGAAGAATAGGAAAGTTGAAGGTCTGTGTGTGTGTGTGTGTGTGTGTGTGTGTGTGTGTGTGTGTGTGTGTGTGTGTGTGTGTGTGTGTGTGTGTGTATGTGCGTGGATGAATCTCTGCTTCCTGTCTTACATAGGTGCACATAACAATATTCATGATCTCCTGCAAGCCCTCTAAGGGGAGCTCAGAGTTGTAGGCTTTGGATCAGCCTCTACTCAAAAGTTGAACACTGTGCGGTGTGTGTGATGTGAATTTTGTGCCTCTCAGCACTTTACACAAAATTGTGATGTTGTGAACAGCCTACTAAGCACATGGACGCTGTTTTAATATTATGTATAAATTTGATAGAACATTGATCCAGGCTGCTTCATTTAGCTGTTATTGTCGCTAATGTTGCGTCATTAGTTGCTCAAGCTGGTCACTAGGTGTAATAATAATTGCATCATTAAGCTAAAGCTGAGAGACGTCCTCCGACCAGCTTTTTCAGTGATTTCCAATTAATTCCAGCCCTGTAAGCATCATATGATAGATTTAATTAATTCTCTCAAGCTTGAACTTGGGTGAAACTACAAGAAAGTGACCTCAAGGAGAATAACTCATTTATATCTGAAACAGTAACTTCAGTAGTGGAACCAAAAGTGTGCCTCATAAGTTTATTTATGCAGACCAGGCCTTCTTCATCTGGCTTTCCAACTCAGATACGAATTATTCTCCGTACACCTTCACAGTCCTGGCATGTTTATAAAATACTGATTATTAATGTGACTCTTTTATTTGGCCTCAATGCTTTAATTGGCTTAATCCTGTGAAAATATTAAATACATCTTGGAAGGAGTTTTTGCTATTTTTTTTTCAATGCCATGCAACCAGAAACCAGGCAATTGACTGCTCTTTATATCCACAGCCTTAATTCAAAGTGGACTGTCCAGTTAGAATTATTTCACTGGTAGAGTTTTGCTAGCCTTTATAATGCAAATCACAAACATTACCTCGATATCGGATCGGTCGAGGCCCAGGTTAACAACGACCGCCATCAGTGCTGTTAACCAACAGGGTGCTGGTGGAAATAGGAGTACTGTTGGTCGAAGAAGGAGAGACGGGAGGTGTGTCCATAGGCGGAGAGAGAAGAGAAAAGGCGTGAGTCTAGGACTGAGAGTAGGGACTTTGAATGTTGGAACTATGAAAGGAAAAGCTAGAGAGCTGGCTGACATGATGCAGAGGAGGAAGGTGGACATACTGTGTGTTCAGGAGACCAGGTGAAAAGGTAGCAAAGCTATAAGCTTAGGAGCAGGGTCTAAGCTGTTTTAATATGGTGTGGATGGGAAGAGAAATGGAGTAGGAGTCATCTTGAAGGAGGGGTTGGTCAGGAATGTTCTAGAAGTGAAAGAGTGTCAGACAGAGTGATGAGTCTCAAGTTAGAAATTGAAGGCGTGATGTTCGATGTTGTTAGTTCTTATGCCCCACAGGCAGGATGTGAGCTAGAAGAGAAGGAGCGATTCTGGAGTGAGTTAGATAAAGCGATGCAGAGGAACACAGAAGGACAGATGTTGATAGATTTTACAAAAAGGATGGAAATGGCTGTGGTGAATACTTTCTTCCAGAAGAGACAGGAGCATAGGGTGGCTTATAAAAGCGGAGGTAGGAGCACACAGGTAGACTACATCTTGTGTAGACGATGCAGTTTGAAGGAAATCAGTGACTGCAAAGTAGGAGTGGGTGAGAGTGTTGCCAAACAGCATAGGATAGTGGTGTGCAGGATGACGGTGATGTTGAGGAAGGTGAAGAAGGCAAAGGCAGAGCAGAAGACTGGAAGCTGAAAAAGGAAGAGTGTCTTGTTGTCTTCAAGGAGGAGTTTAAACAGGCTTTGGGTGGTCAGGAAGTGCTTCCAGATGACTAGACAACCACAGCCAATGTGATCAGGGAGATAGGTAGGAGAGTACTTGGTGTGTCCTCTGGAAGGAAAGTAGATAAGGAGACTCGGTGGTGGAATGAGGAAGTGCAGGAGTGTGTACAAAGGAAGAGGTTAGCTAAGAAGAAGTGGGACATTGAGAGGACCGAAGAGAGTAAACAGGAGTACAGGAAGACACAGCATAAGGCAAAAGTAGCAGTGTCAATGGCCAAACAGAGGATGTATGATGACTTGTATGCTAGGTTGGACAGTAAGGAAGGAGAAAATGATTTATACAGGTTGGCACAGCAGAGAAATAGAGATGGGAAGGACGTGCAGCAAGTTAGAGTGATTAAGGACAGAGAGGGGAATGTATTGACTGATGACAGAAATGTGCTGGGAAGATGGAAAGAGTACTTTGAAGAGCTGATGAATGAGAGAAGTTCAGAGGTCAGAGGTAGCTGCATTGTGCCTTTATGGATCTGGAGAAAGCATATGATAGGTTGACAAGAGAAAAACTGTGGTATTGCATGAGGAAGTCTGTAGTGGCAGAGAAGTATGTTAGAGTGGTGCAGGACATTTATGAGAGATGTAAGACAGTGGTGAGGTGTGCTGTCAGCGTGACCGAAGAATTCAAGGTGGAGGTGGGACTGCATCAAGGGTCAGATCTGAGCCCCTTCTTGTTTGCTATGGTGATGGACAGACTGACAGACGACGTTAGACAAGAATCTCCATGGACTATGATGTTTGCAGATGACACTGTGATCTGTAGTGAGAGCAGAGAACAAGTGGATGAAAATCTAGAGAGGTGGAGGCATACCCTGGAAAGGAGAGGAATGAAGGTTAGCCTCAGTAAATCAGAATACGTACATGTTTGTGAATGAGAAAGACCCAAGAGAAATGGTGAGGTTACAGGGAGCAGAAATAAAGAAGGCGGATGATTTTAAGTACTTCGGCTCAACAATCCAGAGCAATGGAGAGTGTGGAAAAGAGGTGAAGAAACGTGTGCAGGCAGGTTGGAATGGTTGGAGAAAAGTGTCCAGTGTGATGTGCGATAAGAGAGTATCAGCAAGAAAGAAAGGAAAAGTGTACAAGACAGTGATGAGGCCAGCGATGTATGGTTTAGAAACAGTGGCGGTGAGGAAAAGACAGGAGGCAGAGCTGGAGGTAGCGGGAATGAAAATGTTGAGGTTCTCTGGGAGTAACGAGGATGGATAGGATCAGAAATGAGTACATCAGAGGGACGGCGCATGTAAGATGTTTTGGAGACAAAGTCAGAGAGGCTAGATTGAGATGGTTTGGACATGTACAGAGGAGGGATAGTGAACATATTGGTAATAGGATGCTGAGGTTGAAACTCCCAGGCAGAAGGCCGAGAGGAAGACTAAAGAGAAGATTTATGGATGTGGTGAAGGAGAACATGAAGGTAGTTGGTGTAAGAGAAGAAGATGCAGAAGATAGGGTGAGATGGAGGCAGATGATTTGCTGTGGCTTCCCCTGAAGGAAATAGCTGAAAGGGAAAGAAGAAGTTCTGCTAGCCTTCTTAGTTCTAAAATTTGTAGAACGTAGCACTCAAAATACCAGGATTCTAAACCCAGATTTTTTTTCCTTCTAGTGTGTCCATTTTTAATATGGTTAAAGTTACCATGAACTCTTGTGCTCAGATATCCATGACCAGACGAATGTGTGGGCCCATGAATAACCACAATTCCTTATTACCACAATTCTCCATGTCTTGTCAACACAACATGCATGTAAATGGTATATAATAAAGGACATTATTTTGCATTCTATAAATTGGAAAACAACATCAAAAAAAAAAATGCACTGCAAATGTCACTGCCCCCCAAGTGCAATTAACTGGGTCATCAAAGGCCTGCTATGTCTCTCACTGTTTATGGTAGGAGGCATGTAAAAGAACCATTGCTGACTTTCGACAAGAGTAGCTGCATTGTGTGTTTGTGCCCTACAATGGCCTGGCAAGCTGTCCAGGGTGTACTCTGCCCTCGCCTAGAGTTAGCTGAGATGGGAACCACTCTCGTATGACCCTAATTAGGATTAAAAATGAATGAATGAATGAATGAATGCCTTCAATGGAGCCAGAGAACAAAATGGGTTGGAGGAACAAAAAATGTGTTTATATGCTTCAGAGTTTTTTTTCTATAAAATAGCCACTAATTCACTTTGAAGAGAAGCATTCTGCAAACTGCATGGTTGTAACTGATTGTTTAAAAATGTGGTTTGAGCTTTTTTACTCTTCTGCACCGCTAATCTTTTCCTTATGAACAGAAAAGTGCCATTTATTTTAAGTGCACATTCTGGAATTAAAAAAAAAAACGAAGAGTGATTACGGAGAGGTGTTATGTCACTTGGATAAAAAAAAATGTAAGAATTATCTATAAAAAAATTGTTATGTTGCTTTTTAAGAATGTACAAGTTATTCACAAGTCTGAGGTCAATACATAGAAATTCCAGACCTCAGCTTTGATGTATTAATGCATCAAGGCTGAGGTCAGAAATTTTCATGTGCTGACCTCACTAAAGCGAAAATTTACTGGGGAGATGCAGCTAATAAAACCGATCCCATTCATAATGGCTGTAAAAAAATTATATGGATAATTAAACTTTAATTAAACTAAAATATCCTTCCAAAAGTGCACAAAACAAAAATATGTTCAAGTTCTTGAGTTGGCAAGTTCAGAATGTCCAGATTCTCTTTGTTACTTGCTGTCGGCAAAAAACATTCATGGCACTGAACATTTTATATTGTTTTTGCTTTTTTGTTTTAGGATGAACGTTGTAACCCTTCTTGGCCGTTGCTATTTTCATCATTTGCAACACGAACACAGGTCACTCTCTAGCTGTTTAAGATCATAGAATTGACTTGCTGAATGCTTGTTGTCACCCATGCTCAAAAACTGACAGCAATGAATCTAGTGTGATTTTTATATATATTTTTTCAATAAAAAAAAAAAAGAAACAATATTTTCTTTGTTTGAAGTTTGCTTTGGAGTGCTGGAAGGCTGAAAAAAGTCATTTGCCAGTTAATAATGAGGAATTATGGACTGCTCAATAGCCAATCAGACTGTGTGTACTGTGGTTGTCATGTAATAAATAACAGTACACCCCCAATTAAATGGAAAACTTAAACAGAGACAGTACAAAATCAGTTTTATTACATAACATGTATTATCTTACATTTAAAATTATTTAACAAAAGCCAGACTGGAAAATCACTTAACTTTGTAGTTGCATGACTACCAAAAGCACTTGGAGAGTATGAATCTTCGTCAAACCGGGGGGAAACCTTGCCGAAAAGCTCAGCACCTTCTGCTGAGTCTTCTGTAATATTACACTTACCAAAAAAAAACCTTTATCTCACAGTGCTAAAAAATCCTTTGTAAAAATCTTGGAATTTCATCTGGATGATCTCCAATATTGAATGGCGTTTACCTTGTTCAAGCTTTGTCCTTTATTCATTATTAGTTTCCACAGGATATTTGTTAGGGTGATGTGCTACTGTATAGTGGCTTTGAAATGTCCACTCTTAAACAGTCAATTGCCCCGAGCTTGTTCTGCTGCTCCTAGCAAGCTTTTTTTTTTTTTTTTTAATTTGTCAGACTTCTGTTAAACACCTTGTGAAGGCTCTTTTCTGAAACATTTATTTATTCCGCTGAACCGGTTAATCCTAATTCGGGTCAAGGTGAAGCTGGTGCACATCTCATCCAACTCCTGGTGAGGGTAGGGTACACCCTGGACAGCTTGCCAAGGCCATTGCAAGACTCACACAAATATTCATACTTACATTCACACTAGGGTTGATTTAGAACCGCCAATTAACCTACTGTGCATGTTTTGGACTGTGGATCCAGAGGAAAGCCACACAAGCATGGGGAGAACATGCAAACTCAACACAGAAACGCCCAAGCTGGGAATTTTTCTGAAACAGATTTGAAAAATGTTTTAGAATTCGATCACAGTCATACTTTTAAAGTCATATAATTTTCCAGAGTATATCAATAACACGGTGGCACGGTGTCATAGTGGTTAGCATATCTACCTCCCAGCAAGAAGGCCCGAGTTTGATACCCAGGCTCACATGCTTCTATGTGGAGTTTGGCTGTTTTCCCAATGTTTGTGTCGGTTTCCTTAGGGTACTCCGGTTTCCTCCCACATGCCATTCAAAAATATGCACAGGAAGCTAACTCCAAATCATTTCAAATCGACCGTAGGTGTGAGTATGAATGTTTTTTTATGAGTATTTGCTCTAAAATGCCCTGGGAATGTGTTTAGGGTGTTCCCCTCCTTAGTCCGGGGCGAGTTGAGATGGGCACTAGCGTCCCCATGACCTTAATTATGATTGAGTGACTTAGAGACTGAATGAATGAATATCCTAACTGACATCAACTTTTTGTATTTTTTTGTATTTGTGTGGCATTTTTATGACGTCATATATTTCTGAAGTTCTTGAAGATTTTTTTTTTTTTTTTTTTTGGGGGCTTTTTGTTTTGTTTTGTTTAATTTAGCTGGATTTGTCCTCCCACTGCCCTTTGCGTTTCTGATTGCCAGCTGATTTTTTATAATGTTTCGTAGTTTGTTTGTTTGTTTTTTTATCTCCACCTATTTGAATTTTTGCACAAATCAGATTTCTATCTATATAGTATACCCTACAAGACAATTTCTCCAACATTTGCTCATACTCAGTGTGTGGACTTTAGTGCCAGATGTTTCTGCCAGATGCTGAGCAAGCATTTGGCTTATTTTCTTTGCCCCATAAGGGTTTAACCTTTAACCACTGTTCATCATGCCGACAGCTTTTTGGATATTTCACTGTTTCCTCCACAGTTTCTTGAACTTTTAAACATTTCATCTTGAAAATCTAGTTTGGCAGGTGATTAGCCTTCAATATCCACAGTTCCTTGATAAATTCTTACAATTACACATGTGAGTCAGCAAAATAAGAGTGTTATATTAACTTGTGTTAGGAGTGCAGATGATTACCAAATATGTGGACGAGATGGGGTACCTCAAGGAAAGGTTTTGGTACCAATCTGGCTTTTAGTATAATAAATAATAAACCTATAAGCCTAAACTATTTTTTTTTCTTTTTATCTCCATTTCAGTGTTATGGTTCTTGGTACTTGATTCTTGGTTGTTTGATTATTGGTCCTTACATTATAAAAGGGTTGATAACTGGTTTATCAAAGGACAGCCATGTCTCTCACTGTTTGTGATGACAGGCATGTAAAAGAACCATTGCTGACTTTCGTCAATAGTAGGCTGAGATGAGTTCCAGCCTCCCCGCAACCCTAATTAGAATTAAGTGGCTCAGAAAATGAATGAATGAATAAATCATTTAGAAAAAGTGTTCTTCATGTGTTCTTTGGCGTGTTGAAAGTTGTTCACTTTCTAATGGAATTATAATTGTAATCCTTTTCTAATAGAACAACATCTTGTTCGAGGGTTATACATAGAAAATTTTTGCATTTTTCTGTCAGGGACAAGACATAAAGGTGCAAATGTAGAATGCAAGATTCTTCTAGTGCTTTGGGTTCAAGACTATGCTTCCGAGCTATTCTGAGCAATCTGGTCAGGAAGTGCTGGCGTAACCCAGTGAAATTCATGACTTTGTTGTTCATGTCTTTCATCCCAAAGGCACAGAAACTTCTTCATAACCATTGATTGTTTTTTCCTCCCATACCATCATATCTCCCAATGAATGCATTTTGCTGTTGTCTGAGCACTCTATTCTCTTGTTTTAATCTGTAATTCATTTGGATGTTTGAGGTCTAGCATTAGCATTTAGACTGGTGCATAATGCCTATACATCAGTTGGTAATTGCATTATTGTCAATATCCTCAATGCTCTTGGCTGTCCTGCCACGGCCCAGTGCTCAAGAGCTTCCATTAACCACACGCTTGTGAAGCCAAGTCACCCGGATTTAATCAGTCCACGTGTTAGACTTAATTTCCTCCTGGAGCATTTTGTTGGATGAATTTGAATGCATAAAACATTGCAAATGCAGTCACGAAGCATTTTGTAATCTAATTGTGCCAGGATGGGTTCGAGTGGAGTTCGAGTGAGAAACACATTTGCATTTGGTAATGAGAGCTTTGTGAAAGATGAAAGTAGGAAAAATGTGGTGGTTGCTTAAGTAAAATTTGATTTTGATTGGCAAAAAGGAGTCCAAATTGCAGAAAGGCCAGAAATGGAAATGAGTAGTATGTTTATTTGCCATAATATTGCTTTAGAAAATAAGAATGGGTTCATAACATAGGCAAATTCACAATCATGTCTGAGTGCAGCATTCAAACAGTAGTTCTCAGAAAGTTCCTTTCATCCTACAAGTCTGTCTGAGTCCTCCTATTTACCTGCGATGTGTATCGTGGTATTATAGTAGTTATTACTGCCTTCCCCCAGTGCTGGATTAATAAACGGAGTTATCAAAGGCCAGCCATGTCTCTCACTGTGTGTGGTTCCAACCATTGGGAAACAACTTAATTTCTGCTCTCACTTTTTATTATTTTTAATTAGCCTTTTTAATTTTTTTTCTCAAAAAAAGGCACCTTAAAATGTACATTTACAAATTGAATAATTTGCACAGTCAGGGTCACAGGGAAGGCTGAAGCCAATAACAGCCAACTTTGGACAAAAGGTGAGGTATATCCTGAACAGATTGCCAGTCTACTGCAGGGCTAACCCAGCAATCATTCACACTCATATGGGCAATTTAGAGTAGCCAGTTCACATAACGTGATTGACTGTTGGAGCAAACTGGGGCACCCGAAGGAACCCTGCAGTACACTAGTATGAGGACACCATGCAAACTCTACACAGAAAGCCCTTAGTTGAGATTCAAACCCCAAAACCTATCTGGGCGAGCTCGTCAGGTCATCACAGGGCAGAAACACGCTGACGGCTATGCAGCCTACTCTGGACGAAAATCACCAATGGTTCTTTTACATGCCTTTCACCGCAGATAATGAGAAACATGGCCAGCCTTTGATAACCTAACACTGGGTGGACAGCAATGACAACCCGCTGATAGTGGGGCTTGAACCCCCCAGCCTTATGATCGGTAATCTAGCACCTTATCACTGCCCATATTTTAATTTAGGTCTGGTAAGTCTTGCCACTACACTTACCACAATGCCACCCTGATGTAACATTTACTGAGTGTGGTTTGGCTTTGCCTTACAGAAACAGTGACTTCCTGATGATGACGTCCTCTGAATGGCAGAATATGATGCCCCAATGCTTTTATATACCTTTTTAAACTCCAGTTCTAAAGTGGCTTGGAAGATATAGGAATGGTTTCCATCCATCTTTCTGCCCATCCATCTGACTGTCACACATAAGTTTCCAGACATTTACTTGCCACATGCTGAAGCTGGAGCATTCAAACTTGGTGTGTATGCTCACTACTAGGTGTGCTAAGCTGAGTTTGTGTGCGAGTGACCTTGAACTGTTTTTCAAGTTCACAGATGCAAAACTCTATATTAGATTGACTGACATTTTCTTCTTGCCATGTGCTAAATCTGGGTTTTTCAAACTTGCCATGCTTGTTCTACTAGTATATTGATATGAACTGGTCCTTTCAGCAGAAGCAGCTAGACCGCAGCTGCTTCTGTTAAAACGACCGCTTCAGAATGGAATGTGGTTAGCAATATACTGTATCTTCATACCCTCTCAGGTACTACCTTTGTACTGGTAACCATCTGGATAGTGCTTTGCCAGTTTTGATCCAGAGATTCTCTTAGGGAGTAACAAGAATGAATAGGATCAGAAATGACTACATCAGAGGGACAGCACATGTAAGAGGTTTTGGAGACAAAGTCAGAGAGGCTAGATTGAGATGGTTTGGACATGTACAGAGGAGGGATAGTGAATATATTGGTAATAGGATTCTGAGGTTGAAACTCCCAGGCAGAAGGCCTAGAGGAAGACTAAAGAGAAGATTTATGGATGTGGTGTAGGAGAACATGAAGGTAGTTGGTGTAAAAGAAGAAGATGCAGAGGATAGGGTGAGATGGAGGCAGATGATTTGCTGTGGCTACCCCTGAAGGGAAAAGCCGAAAAGAAGAAGAAGAGGAGGAGGAAGAAGAAGAAGAAGAAGAAGAGGAAGAAGAAGAAGAAGATTCATATTGATATATAATAATTTTGGATAGTTGATGGAAATCTGTAAAATGCAGCCGTGAGGGGGGGCACAAACAAGTGCCCGCTCTCACTCTGGTCCCAAGCCCGGATAAATGCAGAGGGTAGCGACAATAAGAGCATCCAGCGTAAAACTTTTGCCAGAATACAAAATGCAAACCGTAAAGACAAATTTCATACCGAATCGGTCGAGGCCCGGGTTAACAATGACCACCATCAGTGATGCTAACCAACAGGATGCTGGTGGAAATTGGACTACTGTTAGTTGAAGGAGAGGTGGGAGACATGTTTCGGTAGGCAGAGAGAGAAGAGGAAAAGCACGAGTCAAGGACTGAGAGTAGGGACTTTGAATGCTGGAACTATGACAGCAAAAAGTTAGAGAGCTAGCTGACATGATGCAGAGGAGGAAGGTGGACATACTGTGTGTTCAGGAGACCAGGTGGAAAGGTAGCAAGGCTGGAAGCTTAGGAGCAGGGTTTAAGCTGTTTTATCATGGTGTGAATGGGAAGAGAAATGGAGTAGGAGTCATCTTGAAGGAGGGGTTTGTCAGGAATGTTCTAGAAGTGAAAAGAGTGGCAGAGTGATGAGTCTCAAGTTAGAAATTGAAGGCGTGATGTTCAATGTTGTTTGTGCTTATGCCCCACAGGCAGGATGTGAGCTAGAAAAGAAAGAGAGATTCTGGAGTGAGTTAGATGAAGTGAGGCACAGTACCCCCAGAGGTGAAAGAGTGGTCATTGGTGCAGACTTCAATGGACTTGTTGGTGCAGGCAACAGAGGGGACGAGGAAGTGATGGTCAGGTTTGGTATCCAGGACAGGAACACAGAATGACAGTTGATAGATTTTGCAAAAAAGATGGAAATGGCTGCTGTGAATACTTTCTTCCAGAAGAGACAGGAGCATAGGGTGACTTATAAAAGCGAAGGTAGGAGCACACAGGTAGACTACATCTTGTGTAGGCAATGTAATTTTAAGGAAGTAAGTGACTACAAAGTAGTAGTGGGTGAGAGTGTTGCCAAACAGCATAGGATGGTGGTGTGCAGGATGACGCTGATGGTGAGGAAGGTGAAGAAGGCAAAGGCAGAGCAGAAGACAAAGTGGTGGAAGATGAAAAAGGAAGAGTGTCACGTTGTCTTCAAGAAGGAGTTGAAACAGGTTTTGGGTGGTCAGGAAGTGCTTCCAGATGATTGGACAACTACAGCTAATGTGATCAAGGAGACTGGTAGGAGAATAATTGGTGTGTCCTCTGGAAGGACAGTAGCTAAGGAGACTTGGTGGTGGAATGAGGAAGTGCAGGAGTGTGTACAAAAGAGGAGGTTAGCTAAGAAGAAATGGGACATAGAACCGAAGAGAGTAAACAGGAGTACAAGGAGACACAGAGTAAGGCGAAGGTAGCAGTGTCAAAGGCCAAACAGAGAGAAAGTATGATGACTTGTCTGCTAGGTTGAACAGTAAGGATGGAGAAAATGATTCATACAGGTTGGCAGAGCAGAGAAATAGAGATGGGAAGGACGTGCAGCAAGTTAGAGTGATTAAGGACATGGTGGGAACTGTATTGACTGATGACAGAAATGTGCTGGGAAGATGGAAAGAGTACTTTGAAGAGCTGATGAACGAGGAAAATGAGAGAAAAAAAGGAGTAGAAGAGGTAACTGTTGAGGACCAGGAAGTAGCAAAGATTAGTAAGGGTGAAGTGAGGAGGGCATTAAAGAGGATGAAGAAAGGCAGTTGGTCCTGATGACATACCGGTAAATGTCTAGGAGAGGTAGCAGTAGATTTTCTGACAAAAACATTCAACAAGGTCTTAGAGAGTGAGATGATGCCGGAGGAATGGAGGAGACGTGTGATGGTGCCCATTTTTAAGAACAAGGGAGATGTGCAGAGTTGTGGCAACTACAGAGGGATAAAATTGATGGACCATACGGTGAAGTTATGGGAAAGAATAGTGGAAGCTAAACTAAGGGCAGAGGTCAGCATTTGTGAACAACAATTTGGTTTCATGCCAAGAAAGAGCACCACAGACACAATGCTTGCTTTGAGGATGTTAATAGAGAAGCACAGAGAAGGTCAGAGGGAACTGCATTGTGCCTTTGTGGATTTGGAGAAAGCATCTGACAGAGTGCCAAGAGAAATACTGTGGTATTCCATGAGGAAGTCTGGAGTGGCAGAGAAGTATGTTAGAGTGGTGCAGGACATGTATGAGAGATGTAAGACAGTGGGGAGGTGTGCTGTCGGTGTGACAGAAGAGTTCAAGGTGGAGGTGGGACTGCATCAAGGGTCAGCTCTGAGCCCCTTCTTGTTTGCTATGGTGATGGACAGTCTAACAGACTAGGTTTGACAAGAATCTCCGTGGACTATGATGTTTTCAGATAATATTGTGATCTGTAGTGAGAGCAGAGAACAAGTGGAGGAAAATCTAGAGAGGTAGAGGTATGCCCCGGAAAGGAGAGAAATGAAGGTTAGCCTCAGTAAAACAGAATATATGTGTGTGAGTGACAAGGACCCAAGAGGAACAGTGAGGTTCCAGGGAGCAGAGATAAAGAAGGTGGAGGATTTTAAGTACTTAGGCGCAACAATCCAGAGCAATGGAGAGTGTGGAAAAGCGGTGAAGAAGTGTGTGCAGGCAGGTTGGAATGGTTGGAGAAAAGTTTCCAGTGTGGTGTGTGATAGGAAGGTATCGGCAAGAATGAAAGGAAAAGTGTACAAGATGGTGATGAGGCCAGTGATGTTGTATGGTTTAGAAACAGTGGCGCTGAGGAAAAGACAGGAGGCAGAGCTGGAGGTAGCGGAAATGAAAATGTTGAGGTTCTCTTTGGGAGTAACGAGGATGGATAGGATCAGGAATGAGTACATCAGAGGGACAGCAAGTTAGTGGTTTTGGAGACAAAGTCAGAGAGGCTAGATTGAGATGGTTTGGACATGTACAGAGGAGGGATAGTGAGTATATTGGTAGTAGGATGTTGAGGTTGGAATTACCAGGCAGAAGGCCGAGAGAAAGACCAAAGAGAAGATTTATGGATGTGGTGGAGGACATGAAGGTCGTTGGTGTAAGAGTAGAATATACAGAGGATATGGTGAGATGGAGGAGGATGGTTTGCTGTGGCAACCCCTGAAAGGAAAAGCCGAAAGGAAAAGAAGAAGAGATGGAAAGCTCTAAATTCTTGGCAGTTGTACATTGAACATTTTTATTCTTAAACTGTTGAACTATCTGGCCATGCAGGTTTTCTCCCTGCTTCATCCTTGCTTGTGAATAACTGAGCATTTTGAGGATTTTTTTTTCATTACAAATCATGATATGTATGACCTCTTATCAATTTATCTGTTTATCACTTAAAGGTTCCAAACAGCATTAAGCATTCTACTATGTTCCCAGTGTTTTTCCCAATTATTTTCAAGCATGGTGCAGGCATTCAATTGAGCATGAGTGAATATTTAGAAAAGAAACAACAACGTTTGAAAATTAAATCTTTTATACAGTGTTCATCTGAATTTGCAAATAACTCCATTGCATTTTTATAAATGCTGCAAAGCACTCACTCAATCACACATTTTCCAAATCTCAGCCAACACTTGGCAAAGGCGAGTACACTTTGAACAGCTTTCCAGTTCATTGCAGAACACACACACAATTGTTCAAATTCACACGCACACCTAGTAGCAATTCGGAATGGCAAATTGGCCTGATGTGAATGTGTTTGGACTGAAAAGAAAAAAAACGGAAGTACCCAGAGGAAACCCACAGAAGCACTGTCAGAAGATGCAAACTACACAGAGACACCCAAGGCCAGAACTCGTGCTAACCACTACCACACCATGCCATTCACTGCAAAAACAGACTGGGTAAAAATTCAATCATCCGTAACTGGTTTTCAGAATATTATTTGTAGTATAAATATTTTGGTTGCCAGAGTTGCAACTTTTATAAATCATTTGCTGCTACCTGTCAGTATTGGTTGTCACTAGATACAAGTGAAAATATAGATCCGTATACTGATATACTGATAATGATTCGAGTGCGGTGGTGGCCAAGTGGTATAGGGCATTGGATCACTGATCCTAAGGTTGGGGTTCGAGTCTCACTCTCCACAAGGTTGTCATTGTCCCCCCCAGTGCAGCTAACCGGGTTATCAAAAGCCAGCCATGTCTCTCACTGTCTATGGTGAGAGGTTCATGTAAAAGAACCATTGCTGACTTTCGACAAGAGGAGCTGCAAAGCCGTCAATGTGTTTCTGTCCCTTGCTAAAGGGTTGTGTCAGTAAGGGCATTCATTCGCTGTGGCAATCCCTGAAAAAAGGGAAAAAGCCGAAAGGAAATCTCATCCTGATACTGGTAAAATATTGGTACTATAAGAACTAGGGGCTACATAGGAAAGGCCAATCATCGACAAGTTATATGACTGAACATGTTTAATTTTCAAAAAACAACCAATGTCCCTTGTTTGAAATGACCAATGTTTTCACGTCCATAATGGTTACATTTAAGCAGTATATTGGCTGTTTCAACCAGTTTGTTTTTGCAATGAATATTTTGAGCAATTTGTTTGGAATCAGGGCTGTAATTAACTTGAAGCACAACTGTGAATATGACTATGCACTGATGAAAACACCAGCAAGACCCAAACAAGGGCAGTGCCATATAACGTAACCACATTCTGCCTGAACCATTCAGGAGCAGAGAAAATGATGTAGGGAAAGAAAATATCCAATTAAATGAAACAACTGTAGCACTCATTTCATAAATCAAACACGTAGAGCATGTGCCGCTACATCATGCGGCAATAAATCAGAAACTGGGTTTGAGTGAATTCTGCAAACTCAAAGGGAAACCACCAGAGAGAAAACAGCAAAATTCATAATGAAGTACTTTTAAATCCCCCTCCTAGTCGAAAACGTCAGCGCTCCAGCTCACATCCTGTAGCCAAATAGCAAAGTCCCTTCTAAACTGGTTTTAAGAGGACTGTGGCTGTGGCGTTGTGGCCATGTGGTTGTTGGTGGTAGAGCTTAGCTGGGATTCCCATGTCTTCCCCTTTTTTCCCTTTTCATCATCTCTCCTCCTCTTGATGTGAAGATGATAGAGATTATGTGTCGTCACGTGCTTTGTATGCAGCATTTCTGGCACCTTGTATGTCAGAAACTTAGGTTGATAGCCTTCTATCTGTCCATACAGTAATCAGTGTGTGTATATTTGTGTGCATGTGTGCTGGTACAGTTAATGTATGTACACCTACATGTGAATTAATGTATGTCATATGTATAACATCATGTACAATGTATACAAGTCTGCATTTTTTCCTATGTATATTTTGAAAGTGTGCCATCTATAGCAGTTGAAATAGTCACTCTTTACAAGTGTGGTGAGCAAAAAGGCGTCTCAGCACAAACAAAACAGCAAGCCTTGACAGAGGTGTCTTGTGATGTAGTCTTCTTTTACTGTTCTCACCCATCCATTTGGAAACTTGATGTTTTGTTTTGAGATGCTTTTTTTTTTGCTCATCACGGTTAAAAAGAGTGATTATTTAACTTGCTATAGACTTCTCTCAGCTCAATCTAATCTAGTCCTGCTCTCTCTCATCAACAAGGCAACAAATACAAATATATACACAGTGCAAATATTTCTACATATATCTGTGCTAGCTTTTTCAACACTAACAAAGTATATGGCAATTATATATAATGTACGGATATGATTGTGTAATACACAATATGGCATTTGTTCATTCATTCATTTTCTGAACCGCTTAATCCTAATTTGGCTGACGGGGAGGTTGGCGTCCATCTCAGCCGATTCAGGGCGAAGGCAGGGTACACCCTGGACAGCTTGCCAGGCAATTGCAAGGCCACATATGATGCCATGTATAACGTATACAAATACAGTACATTGTTATTGTACATGTAAAGCCAGATTTGGTGAATAGTGTACATGTGTAATGTAATGCAGTGTGTGTGTGTGTGTGTGTGTGTGTGTGTGTGTGTGTGTGTGTGTGTGTGTGTGTGTGTGTGTGTGTGTGTGTTTGTGTGTGTCCTGGTGATATTTGCAGGTCTATGCTACAGACTGTTAAAAGCCTTTCTCCCATGGTGTGAGAAACAGTTTCCAAATGAATATGGCCGTATCTGTGCACACCCGGGGGCCATTATGGCTGAAACTCTGTGGGGTTTTAATGGTTCACTTGCTCAAAGTGGCCTTTTGGCCCGTAGTTGACTGAGGCTCACCATAACTGGGTTCACTGCAGCCGCTGGCCTCTGCTACTTACCACACACATTCACACACACACTCAAACACACACACACACACACACACACACACACACACACACACACACACACACACACACACTGAGAGAGAGAGAGAGAGAGAGAGAGAGAGAGAGAGAGAGAGAGAGAGAGAGAGAGAGAGAAATGCATATAAATGCACACATAGCCACACACAGTCTCTCCCACCCACAAGCATACCAAAGAAATCTTTAGATGTGGACACTCACACAGGGTTCTCATTTTAACTCCTCAACATGGATCTCATTTCTCAAGAAACGGGGTTTCCAAGTCGGACAGAAGTTCTCCAAAAAACCTTTGCATGCCAACTTTAACAGATCCCTCAGTGGCTCATAAAACGGAAATGCTGGGTTTCGTGCTTTGCCGATAAACAACCCTGGCCAGCTCCAGCAGGCGAAAGTTTTCTTCATGTGTATCAAAGACACTTGACTCAATACAGGCCACGTCGCACACATGCATCATGATCAATAACGTCAATTGCCTGCCGAAAGCCATAATTATGCTATAGCAAAAACCGCTGCTTTCTTCTTCCATATCATGATGTCACTGAGAAAAGCCTTTGACGGCTCCGAGCATTCTGTGATTCCGCTAATATATGGGCCAGAAAACCAGAAGAGAAAACACTGGAGCGA
>CM045734.1:25851063-25931063 GCA_024760905.1 Plotosus lineatus | reverse complement strand
TCTAGAGCAAATTCTGCATTCAGGATTTTTTTTCAAGAATTCTTTAGTGCTGTGTGTGCTGGAGGTGTTGTTTATTTTCTATTATGTTCAAAAGTTATAGGCTTATTTTCATGTAATTTCTACCATGGGTGCAGCTTTAGACAAGGAAACGTCATATGAGGTATTGCTGTGCTTGCAGAAGATTATAACTCGCCAGAAGCTCTTTTTTTATTTATTTATTTATTTTTTTATAATGAACCATAACACTGTTAGGAGACAGTGAGAACACTATATTCCATACCCAGTAATTATAGATAGGCAGGTCAATACAGTAGGGTAGCAGATCAGTGACAGGATAGAGTGGGGGAAAGGATGAGATAAAATTGAGCATTTTTCTGGTGAAATAACATGAGAGAAATGAAGTACAAACCATAAAAACATTATTACTTGAAAAGCAAAATGCATTGGGATGCACACTGAAACCCACCAAACAGAAATCCCTGAATTGTTTGTAAAGATGATTCAACCTGGTAACCTGATGGCACTTGCCAGTTATCCCCCAAAGATGAGGTGGATATCACCGAATAGGTCCCCAAGATGAAACGGTAATTTATTGTAGTCACCCAAGGGACACAAGTAATTATCCACTCTGATTGGATTGTCTACTACCAACATATCAGCAAGTGTGCTGGGAGAACAGAAAAATAAAATGTCACAGCAATTTGCAGAACATATTCTATCTGAAAACAAAAAGTAATTCTTGTACAAAGTATTTTTTGATAAGTTTGTAAATTTTCCAAATTTCAAGAAATATAATCACTGAATTTCCCATTGGGCAATAGTGGCCTGGGGGTAAAGGGTGCTGGATCGCTGATCCTAAGGTTGGGGGTTCGAGTCCCACTCTCCACAAGGTTGTCACTGTCCCCCCAGTGCAGCTAATTGTGCTATCAAAGGCCGGTCGTGTCTCTCACTGTTTATGGTGAGAGGCATGTAAAAGAACCATTGCTGACTTTCAACAAGAGTAGCTGCAAAGCCATCAGCGTGTTTCTGCCCCTTGCTAAAGGGTTGTGTCAGGAAGGGAATCCGACGTAAAAACCTATACCAAATCAAACATGTGAATCAGATGATTCGTTGTGGCGACCCCTGAAAAGGGAAAAAGCCGAAAGGAAAAGAAGAATCATTGAATTTCCCCCAAAAGTAATTGCTACAGTTGGCTGTTACTCTTACTTTGCCACTTTGTTTTATTAGCTGATAAGTCATGTACTGTAGCCCATCGAGTGAAAATGATCCTACATAATTAAAAGTTTGAGGAAAAATTTCAAAATCCCGAGTCCAGGTTAATGCCACAGCCATCTGTAACTGGACGTCTGTGGGTGCTAATCAGCCGAGCTCTCACGGGAGGGAGGGATGGCATACGCTCACTTCCCTGTCACTCATAGTGATTGCCAGCCAATCATGGGCATCTGTGTGCTCATTCTTACTCCTCCAAGTGTGTCTGACCGTCCCCCAAATTTGCATGTGCCGAAATTCGGGAAAAAAAGGCGGGTGGCTAACTGCATGTCACGGAGGGTGCATGTGCATGCTTTCGTCCCTCCCTGGTTGGTGGTGGTCATGTGATAGGGAAGGAAATACTTGATGGATGGTAAATGGATACGACTAAATTAGTGAGAAATTGGGGGTGTGTGGAATTATAATAATCAAAAGGCTTTATATCTCTTGTTATACATGGGTAATACGCGACTTAGCACTACATACCACTGCATCTATTTTATGGAATAACTGTTCAAAATATAAAGTTAAAACTAAGCCAATAATTAATTTTTAGAGTACACAGTGTACAGAATGTTACTTTTGGAATAATAGAAAAGATCAACACAGATTTACTTCATTCTTTCCCCAGTCTGCATCATATCCAAGCACAGATTTCACCATGAGGAAGTGCGTCTGAGTGTCCAACAGCCTGATTCACTTCTTTCCTGTTTTGATTACTTGTTAATGTCTTCCATGCTGAGAGCTTGTGCTTTTACTTTGATAAACTTATTTTATTTTTCCAACTAAATCTTCTTGTAATCCATGATCAGGCATTGTATCCACTCTGTTTTCTTGATCATACTCTTGATTATTCATTCATTCATTTACTCATGTGTATGGTAATTCCTTGTAACTACAACCATCCTTGTCTTTGTGACACTGTTCCACATGACTTGTTTTTCATCTCATTTTCCTTCCAGAAGATACATTTCATATTTGTATTATTCAGCGAGACAGTCGAGTTTTTCCTACATCTTCTGATCAAACACTTTTCACGAGAGATTTGATTCAATCTACTCTAGAGCTTACATTTCTTTCTTGTTTTTAAGTCATCATCTCTTGTTTAATTAGCCGTAATCGAGCTTGAGATCAGATCTGATCTAGTCACACGATATTCACTACACAGACATCAACATTTTTTCCAGCCAGCCACGATGATGTGAAACATTTCCAGAGAAAAAGAATTTCAGTAAATTGATACGTGTATGGAGAACGTGAATAAGCAATGTGATAGACATTAGGGAGGTGATTCTAAATCCGTATCAGATTTTATTAACATCTGGATCTGCTCTGGCAATGGAAGTTTGGCATTCCATACAGTAATATTAATTACAAACCTCATCATTAATAAGAGTAGGGTGCCAAAACTTTGTAGAATATGATACAGAAAAGGCTGAATTTGTTCCAGCTGTTGAACTTGACCAGAAAATGAAATTAAGACTATTAATAGGTCACAGGAATCTGATCTCCGGGAAGTGAATCATTCTTCATTAGACTTGGTTAAGCCAAAAAGCACAATATTTGTTACCTCATACTTAAAAATAGAAAACTTGAAGACCAGTGATTAACACCCCGTAATCCCTTTAAGAGATTTATGGTTGATGAACAGAGTTGGAATTTATCTAAGCTTTGTTTTGAAAATTTGCCTCTATGTGCAGGTGCTGATGCAGCTTCAGATGCGATGTGCTAAATCTCACTATCGGTGGGATCAGTCAGAATTCCTCTATAAGAATTCTTTTAAAACATAGCAAGAGCAACTGGAGAGCACAAATCACGACCAGGCCCAGCAATCAGAATGTGGATCAAAATGTAAATAAAAAAAAAAATTGTCCCGTCTCTCAACATTAAATAATTCTTGTAGAAATGTCATGAAAATGTACACAAAACTTTTGTATTCCTGCAAAGAAAGGAGAATGAAATGATGTGGAAGTGCCAAATTTTAATATTTTATTCCAAATGTAAAATAGATGACGGGGTCAAATGTTTGAACTGAGAAAATGTATTGGGAAAAATATGTTGATTTTAAATGTCATGGTATCAACAAATTTCAAAAAAGTTGGGACAGGTAGCAATAAGAGGCTGGAAAAGTCAACTGCACTTATAACAAACAGCTGGAAAACCAATTACAGTCGGCCCTCGACATTCGTGGGGGTTCGGTTCTGGGCCCTCCCGTGAATCGAGATAATCCGCGAGTTCTGTACCCGGAAGTCAAACCCCATGTATCACGTCACATCCACGAATGAGCAAACGGAAGTGAAATACTGTGAATCTATGACATGCGCTAAAATATGCTTCTTAAACACATTCTATAGACAGTCTGACTCATTAATATAGTATTACTGTAGTAACATGTAGTAATGATTAAGAAATAGTTTTCAATTTTTACTGTTATATTTATTGATAATAAAATATAAACATTATACAGCATATAATGTTGTAAAGCACTAGTATTAAAGTCTTTTTCGATTATTATTCCAGTACAGTACCTAAGTTCATGTTTATGCGTGAGATTTTATGTTCTGTAGCATGTTTAACAAACGATACCAAAAGAATAAACTTTATTACGCTTCATGTCCTTTTACATTGAACTTGGGGTGACGCCTTGGAGTGACGTCACCAAGATGGCGCTGCCTAGAGGGCGATGTCGCGGAGTTCTCAGAGTCAAATTGTTTCTTTGTTCATTTTAATTTTTTTATTTGTTGTTTTGTTTGTTCATGTTTTGCACTATGTTCATCTATGCAACAAATAAAACAAATTAAAATGAACAAAGAAACAATTTGACTCTGAGAACTCCGCGACGTCGCCCTCTGGGCAGTGCCAATTTCGGAGATGTCACTTCAACTTCAATGTAAAAGGACATGACGAGTACTGTAATAAAGTTTATCCTTTTAGTATCGTTTGTTAAACATGCTACAGAACATAAAATCTCACGCATAAACATGAACTTAGGTACTGTACTGGAATAATAATTGAAAAAGATTTTAAAACAACAGTTCAGAGAAAACCGTCGTTTCTCAGGAGAAAGGTTTATTTCTTCAGAAGAGACATCCAGCGTTTTCTATCGCTTAGCCAGAGAAGACGCATAGCGTTTGAGTGGTATCATAGAGCTTAACTGGTAATTAAAACACACACAAAAAAAGGAGGCTCATTGACAACTTGTGCATGAATGAGGAAAAAGGGGCAGGACAGCAGCTCAACCAATCAGGAGAAAGGAGGACAGCCATTGGCTGAAGTTGAATCACGTGCCGGTTGCTCGGAAGTCAGCATATACTCAAACCGTGGGTGCAAAACTGCCAATAGTCAAGGGCCTACTGTACCACTAATGAGGTCCATTGGCAACATGACTGAGTATAAAAAGAGCTTCTCAGAGTGGCAGTGTCTCTCAGAAGCAAAGATGGGTAGAGGGTCACCAATTCCCCCAATGTTGCACAGAAAGATAGTGGAGCAATATCATAAATGTGTTTCCCAGCGAAACTTTTAAAAAGTTTGAAGTTATCTTCATGTAGAGTGCATAGCATCATCCAAACATTCAGAGAATCTGGAACAATCTCCGTGCATAAGGGTCAAGGCCAAAAAACCATACTGGATGCCCATGATCGTCGGGCCCTTAAACGACACTGCACCACAAACAGGAATGATACTGGAAGGTAAATCACAGAATTGTCTCAGCAATACTTCCAGAAACCATTGTGGGTGAACACAATCCACCGTGCCGTCCGCCTTTGCCAGTGAAACTCTACAGTACAAAGAACAAGTCATTTCTAAACAGGACTCAGGAGCACAGGCATTTTCTCTGAGCCATGGGTCATTTAAAATGGAGTGTGGCAAAGTGGAAAACTGTTCTGTGGTCAGATGAATCACGATTCGAAGTTCTTTATGGAAAACTGGGACGCCATGTAATCTGGATTAAAGAGGACAAGGACAACCCAACTTGTTATCAGGGCTATGCTCAGAAGCCTGCATCTGTGATGGTATGGGGTTGCATGAGTGCATGTGGCATGGACAGCTTGCACATCTGGAAAGGCACCGTCAATGCAGAAAGGTATATTCAGGTTCTGGAGTACCTTTGACTTTATCATTAACTGGGGTGCCAGGTTTTAGTAAAGTTTTCAACTTAACTAAATCTCAAAGTCTTCACAAAAGATTTTAAAAATGTACCTTTGGAGGAGGACAGGTCCTCAATTGGCAGCTTTTTGAAATGGTTCTTGGAAAACACCAGTCTTGACTTTTGTAGAGAAGTGAAAACTCTTGTAGTTGCAAAGTCATATTTAAGACTAGTCAGTATAGGGAATAGATTAAGGTGAGCAATCATTGGACTTCAGAAGATCATGATTAAAATGAGCCACAGATAGATTAAGAAGTCTGAGATAAATTACACATAATTTGATAAGTTTGGACTGTGATGGCCTGGCAAGCTGTCCAGGGTTGTACTCTGCCCTCGCCCAGGGTCGACAGAGATGGGTGCTTTGGTGGTGTAAATTGGGGGAGTTGTACAGAGTAAATGGCATCATAAACAAAGAAGACTATCACTCTATTTTTCAAAACCATGCCAGACCCTCTGTAAGACAACATACCCTGTGACTCAAGACACTCCAATCTATGCAAGAACTATTTAGAGAAGAAGTAGTCTTCTGATATTCTGTTAGTAATGGTGCGGCCAGTGTAGTCACTCAATCTCAGAGCTGCGGCTTAACCTTGTGGTTATGGAAGAACACATCAAGCAAGTCCAACCTGTAGGATGTGCTTGAGGTAGCATGGGGTGAGCATTGTTAATTTTACCTTGACAGATTCACAGCCAGAATAACAAGGGTATATAAGGCTGTAATGTTTTTAAATGGAGGGTTTTAGACAAAATCAAAGTTTATTGTTTAAAGTAAACAGATTTTTTGCTTGTTGATGTCTTAACTATATTTCATATTCATCATGCATCTCATTTGATGGATATATGTTTGTGTTTTCTTGAAAAATGTGGAATTTTCTGGGTGACCCCAAACTTTTCAATAGTAGTATATACAGAAATCTGATTCATATTTACACAATCTATTAATTTTACACTATTTATTTATTAATCTAATGTACACAAATCTATCAAACCTGACAATAACAACAGGTCTGCTATTCTTTACTGTCCGTGAGGCAGAGAATTTCCTGTCCAAATCAGTCGCCGTGAGAGCTGTTTGCAGTTTGTACAATGCTTGAGATGGGGCAGTGGTGGTCTAGTGGTATAGGGTGCTGGATCCCTGATCCAAAGGTTGGGGGTTCGAGTCCCACTCTGCACAAGGTTGTCACTGTCCGCCCCAGTGGAGCTAACTGGGTTATCAAAGGCCGGCCATGTCTCTCACTGTCTATGGTGTGAGGCATGTAAAAGAATCATTGCTGACTTTCGTAAAGAGTAGGCTGCAAAGCCGTCAGCATGTTTCTGCCCTGCGATGGCCTGGCGAGCTGTCCAGGGTGTACTCTGCCCTCGCCCTGAGTTGGCTGGGATGGGCACCAGCCTCCCCGCGACCCAAATTAGGATTAAGCGGGTACAGAAAATGAACTGAATGAACAATGCTTGAGTACAGATTTCATTACACGGTCAGCTAGTACCATATGAACGCCTTGGATTGGCATACCTGAAGTATGATAACAATTAAAAAAAAAAAAAAAACTACTACTACTACTAATAATAATAATAATAATAATAGTGGTAGTAGTAGTAATAGAAGAAGAAGAAGAATAAGAAGAAGATTATTGCTGAGGTCCATCTCAGTAATAACAGGAGGTAACAAATGGAGAATGTAAACCTCCGTGAACCCGGGGAAAAAAAATAGCACACACCTCCTTCTGTGCCTGCTGTAATACAGGACGATCCAACTAAAAGTCATTCATCCAATCATTTTCTGAACCGCTGAATCCCAACTAGGGTCGTGGGAAGGATGGTGCACATCTCGGTCGATTCTGGGTGAGGACGGGGTACACCCTGGACAGCTCACTAGGCCATCGCAGGCCCCAAATAAAACTCCTACTCTTGAAAGGTAAATGGGGGGAAAAGAAATTCTAAAAGATAATCAAATTACGATATACACATAT
The DNA here is from genome assembly GCA_024760905.1 of Plotosus lineatus. Classification (NCBI taxonomy): domain Eukaryota; kingdom Metazoa; phylum Chordata; class Actinopteri; order Siluriformes; family Plotosidae; genus Plotosus; species Plotosus lineatus. Next base: position 25,923,701 of record CM045734.1, on the reverse strand, counting down.
GAAATATAGATGAAACCACACATCAAGTTCTTTCAGCACAAGGTGTTTTAGTGGGAAAAGGCATTTGCACCACTTCACCTGTCTCATTTAGCTCCATGTGTGCAAATAATGATGTATAAAAACTACTGAATGTGTGCAAATAATAATTTGACTAGCTTTAAACCTTTTTTTATTTACCTTTGAAATGTGGGAAGCTTTTTGGGGGTGGCACCTTGTTGAACACACAGAAAAAAATCATCCTCTTTCACAGTACTGTATTAAAGAATCCTTAAATATTTCCTGCATGAAGAATTTGATCATTATCATTTCCAAAATATAATCGAGACATAATTTTCCATAACCAACTAGAAATGTTAGAAATATTATGAAAAATGTTATGATAAATGGTAGAAATGTTATGAAAATATGCACAAAATCTTTTGTGTAATCCTGCTAACAAACATATAAACAGAACAAACCAAGTGTAACGCATAAGCTCCTTGGTGTTTGTAATGATAATAGATAATGATGGTATTTTTTTTTCTGAAAATGTTGTTGGGGTTGCGTGGCTTCAGAGCAGAAAGAATTGCACCTTCTTCTTGTTTGGTATCATGAAAAGCTGCATTATTGAAGAATTATGACATACCATGAAATATTCTATAAAACATTAAGTAGGTCATTTCTGCTTATTGCTCCAGACAAAAGAAATCTCATTCAACATTAGCTTAAATGCTTATTTTGCAATAAAATCTCTCAAACACCAAATAATTTAATGAAGCAAGGAATTTATGTCTGTGAAAATTAAGTGAAAACTGGTTAAAACACTTCCTAAGTTTGCTTCTATCTCGAAGGAACAGATTGTTTGAAGTTATTCAGTTGGTGAACTTCATTTCTACAGTGTAATAATGTACTGAACTCAAGACTCACACAGTGGAAACAGGTCAGACTCATGAGATGAGTGCAATTTCTCTACGATAAAGACATGTTCCACAAACTGTTGACTATTTCTGACTGTATGACTTTGTGACTTTTCGAGTTTTTGTTCATATTGGAGCTATATCATTAGGGCCTGTCATGGTGGTAACCCTGTCCTGTGGTGCAGTGGGCAGTTCAGCTGAAAAATGAGGCCTACCGGGTCTTATTAGCCTGTGGGATTCCCGAGGCAGCAGACAGGTATCCACAGGCCAAATGTGTTACAGCCTGAGCTGTCGCTGATGCAAAATCTCGGGCGTAGGAGGAGTTTGGTGAGGGCCTTGAAAGCGATTGGTTGGCCCCAAAAAGGTTCTGAACCACCATCAGGTGGGGGTGCCCCAGAAGGGGAAAGCAGTTCTCCACAAATACATTTTACGGTGGAAGTGGGGAGCTGCTCACTTTGACTGGGGATGTCATCAGGAGGTGGAAAGAATATTTTGAGGATTTCGTCAATCCCACCAACATGCCCTCCGTGGAGGTTTAGGTGGGGGTCCACCTGGAGCTGAGGTCACTAAGGTAGTCAAAAAGTCTCTCAGTGGTCAGGCTCCAGAGGTGAGTGAGAGCCACCTTGACTATCTCATGGCTCTGGATGTTGTAGGACTGTCTTGGTTGACTGGTCTCTGCAACATCGCACGGTCATCGGGGGCCGTACCTCTGGATTGGCAAACCGAAGTGGTAATCCCCATTTTTAAAAAGGATAACGGAGGGTGCGTTCCAATTATCATGAAATCACACTCCTCAGTCTACCCGAAAAAGTCTATGCAGGCGTGGTGGAGAGGAGGATCATACCGATGGTTGAACCTCGATTCAGGAGGAACAATGTAGTTTTCGTCTTGGCCGTGGCACTCTTGACCAACTCTATACACTCTACAGGATCCTGGAGAAGGCATAGGAGTTTGCCCAGTCTGTTCACATGTGTCTTGTGGAGAAGGCTTTTGAGTTATTTTGTGGGGCGTACTCTGGCAGTACGGCATTCCGGACCCGTTGCTATGGGCCATTTGGTCACTGTATCACTGGAGCCAGAGTTTCTCTGCATTGGGAACAACAGATCAAATTCATTTCCAGTGAGAGTTGGAGTTCGCCAAGGTTGTGCTTTGTCACAGATTCTGTTCATAATTTTTATGGACAGAATTTCTAGGCACAGCTGAGGTGTTGAAAGGTTCTGGGTTGGTGGCCATTGGATCTAGTCTGCTTTTTGTGGATGACGTTGTCCTTTTGGCTTCATCAATCCAGGACATCCAGCTGTCATTGGAGCGATTTGTAGTCGACTGCGAAGAGGCCAGGATGAGAATCAGCACTTCCAAGTCCAAAGCCATAGTTCTCAGCTGGAAAAGGGTGGAATGCACCCTCCGAGTTTGGAATGAGGTCCTGCCCCAAGTGGAGGAGTTCAAGTATCAAAGGGTCTTGTTCACGAGTGAGGTAAGGATGGAGCAGGAAATCAGCAGGCGGATTGCTGCAGCCTCTGCTGTAAAGTGGAGCCTATACTGGTCCATCGTGGTGAAGAGGGAGCGGAGCCATAAAGCAATGCTCTCAACTTACCAGTCAATCAACATTCTAACCCTCACCTATGGCCACGAGCTTTGGGTAGTGACCGAAAGAACAAGATAGCAGCTACATGCGGCTGTAATGAGCTTCCTTTGCCGGGTGGTGGGGCTCTCCCTTAGAGATAGGATGAGAAGCTCTGCCATCTGGATGGAGCTCAGAGTAGAACCACTGCTCCTCTGCATTAAGAGAAGCCAGTTGAGATGGCTCGGGCATCTGATTAGAATGCCTCCCAAACGCCTCCCTGGTGTAATTTTGGGCATGTCCAACCGGAAAGAGACCCCGGGGTCAACTTAGAAAACACTGGAGGGATTATGTTTCTCGGCTGGTCTGGGAATGTCTCAGTGTCCCCCCAAAAGACATGGAGGAAATGACTGGGGAGAGGGACGTCTAAAGCTCATTGCTTAGGCTGCTGCCCCCGTGACCCGACCCTGGATTAAGTGGAGGAAGATGATGATGATGATATTGGTGATAATCTTCTGAAATTTGCTTAAAAAATCTATGACTTCATCATTGCATCTGTTGTAATGTACATTGTTTATTTTTATATCCATGTTTCATGTGATGGAAGCTGGACTCTAGCTATGGAGATGATATGTGGATTCAACATCCATGACCTGTGCTTGTAATCTCATTATTTTGTGATGAGTATGATCAAATCGGTCCATGGTGGAACAAGTGATGATACATGTCATGCTTACAGAATCTGTGTTCTTGCATGTGTGTGCTTGCCAGGAAATATCAACAATAATCCTATTTTGGAGAAAAAACTTTGGCATAAAAGAAAACCCTAAAATAAAAGCATAGCACTAATCATACGGAAGTATAGCAAGAGCTGCCCAGAAATTGTTTCTGAGAACTAGGCAGAGAAAGACGGCACAAACAACAACATTTGAACACCTACTGAAGCCAAAAAGTATATTTTTGAAGAGCTGCGGCTCTGTTAAGTGCTTTACAGAGGAAGTAGCCTTTCATACAATTTACACAGCCGGTAAATACTCCTACCCAATGCTATTAAAAACACTCCAGGCCAAACAGCAGGAAATGATGCTCTCACGCTGCTGAATAAATATGTGAGGGATTAGCCAGCAACCGCATGCATGTATCACCACATGCGTAAATGGATGTGGGCGAATGTAAGAATGGTCACCTTTAAACAACTTGTACATTCATTTGTTCAAATGTTTCTCCTTTTTACTACCACAGTGCTGTTGAATTCCCAATATGATTGGTCAGGAGGTGTTTGCTTGCTTGTCATCATATGTGTTCCTTTTATTTTGCCATATTCTCACACAGAGATTACATTTTATTTCCGACTAAACATAAATGTATAATTTACAAAAAAGGTCATATGATGATTCAACATTTTTGGATGGAGTCTCTCAGTGCTTTGCCATGTTTAAAACACAGGACTTTGCCCTGTGGTAACATAATGTGCTCCTTTTCTCATTAACATATTGATAATTATAATATAATTGTTGTTGTTTGTATATAATTATACAATTGTAATTGTTGTGTTTTAATAGGAAAACTGAAATTCATGTTATTCTGACGGATTTTCTGACAGCACACCATGTTGAACAATTATTAATTGCAACTAAAATGATTGCCTTAGTACAGGGGTGTCAAACTCATACCACAAAGGGCCATGTGGCTGCAGGTTTTTGTTTCAACCAAGAGGCAGCCCACCTGACTTTCCTCATTCAAACAAACGATTTGAGTCTTCAGGCAGTTGATTGCTCAATTTGTCTGCTCTGTACAGAGACTGACCAATCACCTGCCTGAAGACTCAGCTCAGTTGTTCCTGATAGTATTTAGGCCAATAGACCACTGGAATTTTATGGTTCACGTTTCCATTTTGAAGGCTGCATCACCTATATCAAGTGACCATGAGAAATCATTAGTGTTTGTGCTTTTGATTTAAGTATCAGAAATCCACTCAGAACAATGTGTTTTAATCCTCACATCGTGGACCCATCCAATCACACTATTTCCATGTAGTTGGAGTAGGTACTCATGTCTTACAGTGAGCCCTCGCTACGTTGTGCTTGAGTTTCTGTGGCTTCAGTGCATCGCGGGTTTTTCAAAAATATTCATCACAAAATAAGGAAATTCAGATAAATAGGGGAAAAGTTAAGGAAAATGCCACAAAACAAGGCCAATTATACAAAAAAACAAAAACAAAACAAAACAAAAAAATCCCAAACAAACAAAAACAAAAAAACAACTCAACAAAACTACAGTTCTGACATTTTTATGTGAGATGCGTATCTGAGTGTGTGTGCGCGCATGTTCGTATGTGTGTGTGTGTGTGTATTTATATATTATTTACCGTTGATGCATTTTTTGATGTTTAATTGTTATTATAAGTATTCATAGCACTGAATATGTATTTATTGATATTATATACACATATACATGTATATATACATCAGTCAGGGGGTCGATCCTACTTCACAGAAATGGGTGGTAGTGGGGTGGTCTCAGTCCCAATTAACCATGGAAAGTGAGGGATCCCTGTACTGTATATCACTTGTTGGGTTAATTTTGATTTATTTGTATAGTCATCTTTGCCAATCTTCAGCTGGTTAATATATTGAATGTTTCCTACAGTAATCTTGGATAACAATTTCCTGTATTTGAGCCTAATACCAGTCTAGAAAATTCAGCACACATCTTATTTTATGACTTTATTCTGCTCATACGCACCTGTTTCAATTCAACAGATCATTATTAAGCCTTTCATAAGTGAGTCAGGTGTGTAAGGATGTTTAAATCACAAAAAAACTGGCTGTCTGAAATGTTCCCAGCAGGGCTGCGGTTGCGATTTGGCAGATTAAGCTTCATGTATACTTTAGCACTTAACAACCTTCCAGGCAATCTCTTTCAATTATTTGCCATAAAACTCAGCATATCTTAGGTATTACCAATAAAAACACAGCATTTAGAGTGCCCGCTGTGTTTGGGAATCAGGAATAATACCACATTTATATTTAATTTGTAACACTATTATATTTCTTAGGTCAAAATGACTTCAATGAAACCAAAAGATGCAGGAAGCAATGTCAGGGGGAAAGATTGTTTTGTTGTTGTTGTTGTTGTTCTTCTTCTTCTTCTAATAATAATAATAATAATAATAATAATAATAATAATAATAATAATAATAATGTTGTGTACTTCAGAAAAAAATAATAAAACATGTAATTTTCTATCATTTTCTGGATTCTGTGTTAAGCGTCATTTGAGAACAACTGTCGATTTTTTTAAGACATGAATTTATTTTTGGTGGATGAATTTACTGACAATGACAGAAGTGGTTGTGTTATGCGGATCATCAATACGAATATCGTAGCAGATCGGTCAAGGCGTGGGTCAACAACGACCGCCATCAGAGTGCGGTTAATCAACAGGGTGCTGGTGGAAACTGCGCTACTGTTGGTCAAAGAAGGAGAGGTCGAAGAAGGAGAGGCAGGAGGCGTGTCCATAGGCGGAGAGAGAAGAGGAAAGACATGAGTCTCGGACTGGGAGTAGGGACTTGGAATGTTGGAACTATGACAAGAAAAGCTAGCAAGCTGGCTGACATGATGCAGAGGAGGAAGGTGGACATAATGTGTGTCCAGGAGACCAGGTGGAAAGGTAGCAAGGCTAGAAGCTTAGGAGCAGGGTTTAAGCTGTTTTATCACGGTGTGGATGGGAAGAGAAATGGAGTAGGAGTCATCTTGAAGGAGGGGTTTGTCAGGAATGTTCTAGAAGTGAAAAGAGTGTCAGACAGAGTGATGAGTCTCAGGTTAGAAATTGAAGGTGTGATGTTCAATGTTGTTAGTGCTTATGCCCCACAGGCAAGATGTGAGCCAGAAAAGAAAGAGAGATTCTGGAGTGAGTTAGATGAAGTGATGCAGAGAACCCCCAAAGGTGAAAGAGTGGTCATTGGTGCAGACTTCAATGGACATCTTGGTGCAGGAAACAGAGGGGATGAGGAAGTGATGGGCAGGTTTGGTATCCAGGAAACAAACACAGAAGGACAGACATTTATAGATTTTGTAAAAAGGATGGAAATGGCTGTGGTGAACACTTTCTTCCAGAAGAGACAAGAGCATAGGGTGACTTATAAAAGCGGAGGTAGGAGCACACAGGCAGAATATAGCTTGTGCAGGCGATGTAATTTGAAGGAAGTCAATAACTGCAAAGTAGTAGTGGGTGAGAGTGTTGCCAGACAGCATAGGATGTTAGTGTGCAGGATGATGCTGATGGTGAGGAAGGTGAAGAAGGCAAAGGCAGAGCAGGAGACAAAGTGGTGGAAGCTGCAAAAGGAAGAGTGTCACGTTGTTTTCAAGGAGGAGTTGAAACAGGCTTTGGGTGGTCAGGAAGTGCTTCCAGATGAATGGACAACTACAGCAAATGTGATCAGGGAGACAGATAGGAGAGTTTTTGGTTTGTCATCTGGAAGAAAAGTAGACAAGGAGAGTTGGTGGAGGAATGAGGAAGTGCAGGAATGTACAGAGGAAGAGTCAGCTAAGAAGAAGTGAGACATGTAGACGACTGAAGAGAGTAAACAGAAGTAAAGAACACAGCATAAGGTGAAGATAGCCGTGTCAAAGGCCAAACAGAAGGCGTATGATGACTTGTATGCTAGGTTGGACAGTAAGGAGGGAGAAAATGATTTATACAGGTTAGCACAGCAGGGAAATAGAGATGGGAAGGACGTGCAGCAAGTCAGAGTGATTAAGAACAGAGTGGGAAATGTATTGACTGATGGCAGAAGTGTGCTGTGAAGATGGAAAGAGTACTTTGAAGAGCTGATGAATGAGGAAAATGAGAGAGAAAAAAGAGTAGAGGAGGTGACCGTTGAGGACCAGGAAGGAGCAAAGATTAGTAAGGGTGAAGTGAGGAGGGCATTGAAGAGGATGAAGAGTGGAAAGGCAGTTGGTCCTGATGACATATCTATGGAAGTGTCTAGGAGAGGTAACCGTAGACTTTCTGACAAGAACATTCAACATGATCTTAGAGAGTGAGAGGATGCCAGAGGAATGAAGAAGTGTGCTGGTGCCCATTTTTAAAAACAAGGAAAACATGCAGAATTGTGGCAACTACAGACGCATAAAGTTCATGAGCCATATTATGTAGTTATAGGAAAGAATAGTGGAAGCTAGACTAAGGGCAGAGGTCAGCATTTGTGAACAACAGTTTGGTTTCATGCCAAGAAAGAGCACCACAGATGCAGTGTTTGCTTTGAGGATGTTAATAGAGAAGTACAGAGAAGGTCAGAAGGAGCTGCAGTGTGCCTTTGTGGATCTGGAGAAAGCATGTGACAGGTTGCCGAGAGAGTAAATGTTGTATTGCATGAGGAAGTCTGGAGTGGCAGAGAGGTATGTTAGAGTGGTGCAGGACATGTATGAGAGATGTAAGACAGTGGTGAGGTGTGCTGTCGGTATGACAGAAGAGTTCAAGGTGGATGTGGGACTGCATCAAGGATCAGCTCTGAGCCCCTTCTTGTTTGCTATGGTGATGGACAGGTTGACAGACGAGGTTAGACAAGAATCTCCATGGACTATAATGTTTGGAAATGACATTATGATCTGTAGTGAGAGCAGAGAACAAGTGGAGGAAAATCCAGAGAGGTAGAGATATGCCCTGGAAAGGAGAGGAATGAAGGTTGGCCTCAGTAAGACAGAATACATGTTTGTGAACGAGAAGGAACCAAAAGGAACGGTGAGGTTACAGAGAGCAGAGATAAAGAAGGTGGAGGATTTTAAGTACTTAGGCTCAACAGTCCAGAGCAATGGAGAGTGGAGCAATGGAGAGTAATAAGGATGTATAGGATCAGGAATGAGTACATCAGAGGGACAGCACATGTAAGCGGTTTTGGAGACAAAGTCAGAGAGGCTAGATTAAAATGGTTTGGACATCTACAGAAGAAGGATAGTGAATATATTCGTAGTAGGATGCTGAGGTTGTAACTCCCAGGCACAAGGCCTAGAGGAAGACCAAAAAGAAGATTTATGGATGTGGTGAAGCAAGACATGAAGGTAGTTGGTACAAGAGAAGAAGATGGGGGGGGGGGGGGGGGATAGGGTCAGATGGAGGCTGTGGCGACCCCTGAAGGGAGCAGCCGAAAGGAAAAGAAGAAGAAGAAGAAAAAGACAGATGCGGCCGATGTAGGTTAAAAAGCTGCATACTTGTTATGTTCACATATTAAATGTGTAGTCAGCCTGCCATAATTTCTGTAATTCAAATTGTACCTTTGTATAAACATATTACATTTATTATAAAAGAAATGTTTGTACAGTGTTACCGTAATACTTGGTTGATGTACAACCTACAAGCAATTAAACCTAACATTCTTCAAAACAATGCTGTGGGTATAATGTGGGATGACTCTGGGGGGAAAAAACATGTTTGAGTGCATTAGATGACCCGAAAACCATAGAAATTCAAGGTTAGGGTTATGGGTTTCATGCGACACACCCCTAACTCTTCTAGGAAGTGGAGTAGTTTTCTGTCATGGAAATGTGTTGTATACCTGTTGTGTGATATACACACACAAAAAAAACTGCAATGGTGATTGCATTGTTGCTTCAATTTGTCAGGTCAAGGCTCAGCAACATTGTTTGACAATAACGTGAAGCTAGTTGATGACCTGAATGTACAGAATGAGCAGCTTATTACACCAATGGACTTTTTATTTCCTGATGGCACAGATATTAAAATGGTGACCCAAATAGTGAAATAGAGTGACTCAGGAAGCATGAGAAATCTTTTTCACCATGAACTGGCACCACAGACTCCTGACTTTAACTCCCTTAAAAGTCTGTGGGATGTTTTGGAGAAGGCATTATGGAGTGTTTCAATTTCCTGTCATCATGTAAAGATCTCTTGTGGAAAAACAAATGCAACTCTGCATGGATAATAAATCTTGTGATATTGGTTAAGTTTGTCAAATTAATGCCATGTTGATTGTATGCAGGAATTAAGAATAGAAACTTAATATTTGTGTGCCAAGGCTGTCCCTTGTCACTGATTCTGTTCATAATTTTTATGGACAGAATTTCTAAGCACAGCCACGGCACTGAGTGATTCTGGTTTGGTGGCCAGAGGATCTCGTCTCTGCTTTTTGCGGATGATGTTGTCCTTTTGGCTTCATCAGTTCAGGCCCTCCGGCTCTCATTGGAGTGGTTTGAATCTATTGGGATCAGTTTTGAGTTGGTAACAGGTTTAAAGCATGTTTATCACTGGGAGAATGAAAAAATGAAATGGTATTACTTTGATTGTAAAACATCAATTTCTGTTGTCATCTAGAAGTTGACTATTTTTTATAAAACAGCATCTTTGACGTGTTTTGATTACTCTTCAACTACAGTAATTGTCCAGTGAGTTACCAAAAATTAACTGATACTATAGAAACATAGTTGGCATAAGCCTAGTAAATGAAGTAGTACCTTTCAATTTATCAGATTTGTAAATTCAGTCGGATTGTCGTAAAAATACCAAAAGTAAAAGACCATTTGTCCAACTAAAGCCACAAAACGGCATTAATCAAACCTTCCATTCCATCCCATGGCTAATCTATTTTTCTCTTTCTCTCCAGAAGTGGAAAAGGACTTGGCCAAGCTGGCTGAACAAGGGAAGCTCAGCAGGAGTCCTATCAGTCCCCATAGCAGCCTGCTCCCGCCCGTGAACCCCCACAGTGCCAACACAATGCCCATGCAAATTCCAGGTTTCAGTTCTAAACCCAACTCACCAAGCAAGACTCCCATGCTGCCGCCACTCATCATCAGCCGGAATCAATCTTCCAGCAACCCTTGCAGCCGAGGCCAGACTTCCAGCCGGCCCCTGACCCCCAACAGCCTCATGATGCGCTCTCTACCTGCTTCTAGCCACGGAAACTCAGATAGAATGTACAGACGCTCAAGGAGCAGACCAGTTACGCCAACTGGGCAAATAACTCGACCTATTTTGACCCCACCAGGTCTCAGCAGCACGGACAGCTTTAGCCTGCGCAGCACATTGTCTGAGGTGAGCTGCATGACATGAATAACAGTTATATAATTTGGCTTCAGCAGGTAGCAACCCTTCAACTGAATAATTCTCTCTCCTAGCTCATCTCATTCAATAATCGCATACTAGCCACCTTTCATATTAAGGATAAAGCTTGAATTTAAAATGTGGACAAAAACAGTTGTTTGAATCTGAAATTCTTGAAATTCAAAAAAAAAAAAAAAAATTGCATCACATAAAATATATAGAAGTCCATATAATTTTTCTTTTTTGGGGGTGGGGGGGGGGGGTTCAAACTGATAAGTTATAAAAGATGTATTGGGGAGTGTGTGTACGGTGGTTATTTTGCTTTAAATTTGGAAAAAGTAAACCATAAAAATATAATTCTATTTATTTTTCCCCATTTTCCTGTGTAGTTTTTACTCTGACAATTATTCACCTCAGGCTCAGTGGGTATCGCAAATATCCCCTTGACTACTTGGTCTACTTTCTGCGACTATTCAATGACGTCTATGTCTCCTTTTCTGGATATTTGTTATTTAAACTTTGTTTGATAATGAAAAACAACAATAGCCGAGAACATTTCGCTGCAGGCCCAGCATGCTAAGCAAGCTAAAATGTAGGTGTAGGATTTTCATATGTATTAAACATGAAAAACATTTATTTAATCGTACAAATGAGCAAGAAAAAAAGAGAGAAATAGATTGTTTTTTTAAATAAATATATTAATTGTTTGCAGAAATATTTATTGAGGAAGTTCAAATGTTATAGAAATTTACAAAGTACACACTGATGTAATACTGAATAAATCAGCTTCAAATCAAGTACCTGACAATGTTAGAGCATTTTTTTAAGACTCTTTTAATGTTAAAAACAGCAAAATGACACTTTTATGGGTACATTTTCCTTAACTTTTCCCCCTATTTTTCCTTAATTTCCTTTTTTTTGCATAGTTGGCCTTGTTTTCGTGGCATTTTCCTTAACATTTCCCCCTATTTTTCCTTAATTTCCTTATTTTTAAATTCGATGAATATTTAAAAAAAAAACAAAAAAAAAACACGATGCACTGAAGCCACATGAATTGAAGCGTGAAGTAGTGAGTGATCCCTGTACCCCTTTTTGAAATACATATCTCAAGGGATATATACGTATACAGTTTTTTTCCCATCTTCCTGCATTTCATTTTTTATCCTCTTCTTGTGTCGACTTCATTGTGGGAGCTCTGTTAAGTCCGAAGCTCTTTATTCGGCACTAAATTTGTCAAGCACGGGAGTTTACAATTTCACGGTGGCTTTTAACAAGTCCTACACTTCATGATGTTATGAGAAACATCAGATCAGTCTTTGAGTTAAGCCACCTGGCGGGTCAGGAACGTGGCATGCTTCACAGATAGGATGTACAGGAAGATGGGATGGAGGAATATTAGTGTTTTTTCTCTTGTTGAGAATGTATGCCTGAAATGTCGCAAAGATACACGACTGCATCCTGTTCCTGATAGGCCTTGGACTACCGTCACCTTCTAGCACTGAAAGATGAGAAGATATAAAAGTGCACAAACGGCAATGCAGGACAATTTATTTACGGGGGCCTGGAGAACTTGAATCTGAGATGCACTTGAACTTAAAGAAAAACAAAAACATCTGTAGACGTAATGGGACTGACATGCACACGTGCCAGCTGTCTTCCTCTCTGCTTCAAGTTTAATGTCGATAAAGATCTCAGTGTAATGTAATACACCTACCTCCCTAGACTCATTTGACATGAGAGCAATGACAGGACTGACTATTTTTAAGGGAGTTTTGCAATACTTTATAGCAACATATAATATATTAGGGATGCAAAATTTACAGCACTCTTATTTATTTCTGTTCTACAGTATATTTTGTGGGACTCAAAATATTCATTCATCTATTCATTTTCTGAGCTGCTTAATCCTAATTAGGGTCGTGGGGAGGCTGATGCCCATCTCAGCCAACTCTGGGTGAGGGCAGGGCACACCCTGAACAGCTCGCCAGGCCATTTCAAGGCCAACACTCATAAACTCATTCACACTCACACCTAGGGGGTAATTTGGAACTGTCAATTAGCCTACTGTGCATGTTTTTGGACTGTGGGAGGAAACCCGACTCAAAATATCATCGTATTAAAGTATAAAGTTAATTCAACTAAAACTTTCATCCCACATAGCTGGAATGATTTCACAGTAGATCTACATTTTGGATGTTTTTTTTGTTTGTTTGTTTTGTTTTGTTTTGTTTAGAGGGGACAACTGGTATTATCCTTTAAGCGTTCCATATACTTACATCAAAATACATGAGCGCCAGTGAGCTACTTTAAGAACTGGGTGGGCATGGTTTCCATTTATGGAATGTTTGGTAATGTTGAAAATAACTGTGTGTCAAACATCAAATCATCTCAACCGTTGCAAGCCATCCATGTGGTATATACAGCCTGCAGGTTGTTACTGTAGATTTCCATAGTCTTAAAAATGTACATGGAAAAGAGACTGCCATGTAGGCACTGCATTTACTGCTAGTAGACATGACCTCTGCATATGCATGGAGTGCTAACGTTTCTCATGCAAGTCCAGTATAGATTTCCTCTGCCTCCAGAATCCAGGGCAGTCATGGTAATCCCAGCTATAGTTATCATGTATGTGAGACCTTAGCAAAAGAATTTAACAAAAAGAAAATATCATGCTAAGTTACTGAGGAGGTCATCTCTCCTACATAACTTTCTTGTGACAAAATGTAAATGTTATGTAAGATATATATATATATATATATATATATATATATATATATATATATATATATATATATATATATATATGTATATACAGGGATCCCTCCCTACTTTGAGCTTCAATTCATGCAGCTTCAGTGCATCGCGTTTTTTTAAATGTTCATCAAATTAAACATTGAGGAAATTAAGAAAGAATAAGGGTTGCAAAACCAAGACCATTTATGTTAAAAAAAATAAATAAAAAACCAAAACAAACAAAAAAACAACCCAAAACCTCCCATCAAAACTACTTACATTTTTATGTGAGAGGTGCATCTGAGTGCGTACCGCATCTGTATGTGTGTATTTATGTTTTATTTACATCTTATGCATTTAATTGTTGTTATAAGCATTTATAGCGTTGAATATGTATTTATTGATAGTATATACACATATACATGTAAGTATACATAGGTCAGGGAGGGTTCGGGGGATTGATCCTACTTCACGAAATTCGGTGGATGCGGGGGATCTCAGTCCCAATTAATCGTGGAACGTGAGGGATTGCTGTGTGTGTGCGTGTCTGTGTGTGTGTATACATATATATATATATATATATATATATATATATATATATATATATATATATATATATATATATATATATATACACACACTTCTTTTCCTTTTGGCTTTTTCCCTTTTTTCTCAGAGGCCACCACAGCAAATCATCTGAGAGATTTCCTTTCAGCTTTTTTCCTTTTTTTTTCAGGGGTCACCACAGCGAATGATTCACACGTTTGATTTGGCATAGGTTTTTACGTTGAATACCTTTCCTGACACAACCCTTTAGCAAGGGGCAAAAACATGCTGACGGCTTTGCAGTTACTCTTTACGAAAGTCAGCAATGGTTATTTTACATGAACCTCACACCATAGACAGTGAAAGACATGGCCAGCCTTTGATAACCCAGTTAGCTGCACTGGGGGGAGAGAAACAACCTTGTGGAGAGTGGGACTTGAACCCCCAACCTTAGGATCAGCGATCCAGCGCCCTATACCACCAGGCCACCACTGCCATATATACAGTGTATATATTTGTATGTATGTATATATGCACGGATCCCTCACTACTTTGCCCTTCAATTAATGTGGCTTCGGTGCATCACGTTTTTTTTTTTTTTTTTTTTTTTTTTGTTTTTTTTTAAGAAATAATTAATCTAATTAAAAATATAAGGAAATTAAGGAAGAATGGGGGGGGTAAGAAAAATGCCACAAAAACAAGGCCAATTATACAAAAAAAAAACCTAAACCAACACAAAACAAAAAAAAGCAACCCAAAATCTCCTATCAAAACCATTGGTAGATATGAACAGGGCTGTCCAAGGTCGAGAGTGAAAGTGAAATGAAATTGAAGAACAAATAGAAATAGAAATGGAATAAAATCTATAGAAATATATATCATAAATATAAGTATGAAATATGATTAAACATTATCCTGAGGTACACTTAATACGAGGCTCCAGGGGCGTGGCTGACCAGAGGTTCGGGAAGAGAATCAGAACTAATACATTTCTGAACTCCTGCCAAAACTTTCAAAGAAGAAACAAATTGACTCCAGCATTATAATGAACTGGGTAAGAGTGAAACTCTCTGAAAATCTGATCAGATCCTCTGTGCTGTGCTTGAGAGGAACCAGAAGTTTAAACACGGGACATAATGATATTGATAATGTACAGATGATTGTGGAGAGAGAGAGAGAGAGAGAGAGAGAGAGAGATAGAGATTGTATACAGTATCAACTCACATAGGTTACTTATACAAGGTTTAAACATACGTTCCACTCTAAAGAATGCCCTGTACTTACATAGTTGCATCTGTGTGTGCACGCACATCTGCGCGCATACGTGCGCATTCGCGTGTATGTATGTGTATTCTTCTCATGCAGTTCCATCTGTATGTGTGTGTATTTATATTTTATTTACATCTTATGTTATTTTTTGAATGTTTAATTTTTATTATTAGCATTTATAGCATTGAATATGTATTTATTGATATTATATACACATATACATGCAAGTATATGTCAGTGGGGGGGTGGTAATCCTACTCCGTGGTTTTGATGGTCGCGTGAGGATCTCGGTCCCAATTAACCGCGTAAAGTGAGGGATGCCTTATATATATATATATATATATATATATATATATATATATATAAAAACACCGGGGATTTAGATCAGTTGGTAGAGCATCCGCTTTATCCTCCGGGAGGTCTGAGTACAAATCTGGCCACGTCATACCATAAGACGATAGATAATCTATTCATTATGATCTGAGTTTATTGAATTAATCCTCTGCCATCATAGCTCAAATGCTGTATATGAGTGTGCATACTTTTTCATTGATCTCTCTTTTGTGTGTGTGTGTGTGTGTGTGTGTGTGTGTGTAGGATGAGTTTTACCGACAGCTGCAGGCTTTCAGACAGCCTTGGCTCATCTCCAGTGACACTGAGAGTCAGCGTGTGGAACGTCCAGAGCAGGACAAGTGTGAGGATGTTTAAGCTTTCTAACACGTTTACATTTACACATCTCTCTCTCTCTCTCTCTCTCTCTCTCACACACACACACACACACACACACACACACACACACACACACACACACACACACACATATATGTATATATATATATATATATATGTATATACACAGTTGACCCCCGACTTACGAAACCCCCTGGGAAATCCCCGGTAACGAAAAACATTTTCAGAAGTTTTCATCCCCGGGATATGAAAACAACCTTTGCTTACGAAAAGCGCCATTCAAAATTCAAACGTGCCAATCAAAATTTCACAAAATGCGCGAGTTGCTCTCTCATTGGTTGTCTCTCAACATCCCGCCCCGCTGGCCTCCCATTGGCTTGGAGGGATGACGCAGCTGAACCTTACCCAAACTTCCTGTTTGTCACACACGTGAAGGAGAGTTGACTGTTGGCTTGTTTTGAGATTGATCATGCAGCGTTATGCAGTATATTGTTACCGCCTAAACCCCTTTACAATTGGGATGATATTGAACCAGAAGGGGACCTTAAAGCGGAAATACAGTGAGTACCTCTGATCTTTCAAACAGGTACTGTAATTACGCTTTAAATAAAACATCCCGCCCGTGTGTGTGTGTGTGTGTGTGTTAATAAAAAATGTTTAATAATGGTTTAAAATGTTTAAATGGTTTAATAAATAATTTTCTTTTACTTTTAAAACATATTTCATACAAAATTGGTGTACTTTTATCATTTTTAAAGGGTTTATGGCGTAGTCTTGGGAGCCTTGGAACGAATCAGGCGTTTAACATGTAAAATGCGACCTCTACTGGCGAAACTCCCACATTATGAAAAAGGCTCTGGAACAGATTAATTTCATAAGCTCTATTCATTAAGTTGGAATAGATTTTTTTTTTTTTTTTTTTTTTTTTTTTAATTCATGTGCTCTGTGGTGCATTCTGGGCCCATATTTATGAGAAAATCAGACAAGCTAGAAGCAAATAAAACTAAAAGTTTATATTAGTATTTGTTAATCTTAAAGAAAGGTACATAAAATTTCTTATTTGAAAAATCTAACAGTTACCTTACAAATATATAACATTTGTGAATCAAACTGCTACCCTAATCTGTCAAAACTGTTTATGTAATATCATTTTAGGACTAATAAGATTAGGCTATTAGAATAAGATTAGGCTAGTTTAGTTGGGTGCTAGTTTTCACCATTATCGCTCAGTGAAATCAAGAAAAAATTTGTGTTCGGACATGACATAAAACTTTTTTAATGCAGCCATGAGGTGGGGGGGCACTAACCAGTGTCTCTCCCCCTCATGCCGGTCCCAAGCCCGGAGAAATGCAGAGGGTTGTGTCAGGAAGGGCATCCGACGTAAAACCAATGCCAATTATTTATGATGCAAATCAAAAGTATTACCTCCATACCGGATCGGTCGAGGCCCGGGTTAACAACGACCGCCATCAGTGCTGTCAATCAACAGGGTGCTGATGGAAATTGGACTACTGTTGGTCGAAGACGTCGAAGAAGGAGAGGTGGGAGGCGTGTCCGTAGGCAGAGAGAGAAGAGGAAAGGCATGAGTCTAGGACTGAGAGTGGGGACTTTGAATGTTGGAACTATGCACAGAAAAGGTAGAGAGCTGGTTGACATGATGCAGAGGAGGAAGGTGGACATACTGTGTGTTCAGGAGACCAGGTGGAAAGGTAGCAAAGCTAAAAGCTTAGGAGCAGGGTTTAAGCTATTTTATCACGGTGTGGATGAGAAGAGAAATGGAGTCGGAGTCATCTTGAAGGAGGAGTTTGTCAGGAATGTTCTAAAAGTGAAAAGAGTGTCAGACAGAGTGATGAGTCTCAAGTTAGAAATTGAAGGTGTAATGCTCAATGTTGTTAGTGCTTATGCCCCACAGGCAGGATGTGAGCGAGAAGAGAAGGAGAGATTCTGGAGTGACTTAGATGAAGTGATGCAGAGTACCACCAGAGGTGAAAGAGTGGTCATTGGTGCAGACTTCAATGGACATGTTGGTGCAGGCAACAGAGGGGACGAGGAAGTGATGGGCAGGTTTGGTATCCAGGACAGGAACGCAGAAGGACAGATTTTGATAGATTTTGCAAAAAAGGATGGAAATGGCTGTGGTGAATACTTTCTTTGAGAAGAAACAGGAGCATAGGGTGACTTATAAAAGCGGAGGTAGGAGCACACAGGTAGACTACATCTTGTGTAGGCGATGTAATTTGAAGGAAGTCAGTGACTGCAAAGTCATCGTGGGTGAGAGTGTTGCCAAACAGCAAAGGATGGTGGTGTGCAGGATGACTCTAATGGTGAGAAAGGTGAAAAAGGCAAAGGCAGAGCAGAAGACAAAGTGGTGGAAGCTGAAAAAGGAAGAGTGTCGTGTTGTCTTCAAGGAGGAGTTGAAACAGGCTTTGGGTGGCCAGGAAGTGCTTCCAAATGACTGGACAACCACAGCAAATGTGATCAAGGACACAGGTAGGAGAGTACTTGGTGTGTCCTATGGAAGGAAAGTAGATAAGGAGACTTGGTGGTGGAATGAGGAAGTGCAGGAGTGTGTACAAAGGAAGAGGTTAGCCAAGAAGAAGTGGGACATTGAGAGGACCGAAGACAGTAAACAGGAGTACAGGGAGACACAGTGTAAGGCGAAAGTAGCAGTGGCTAAGGCCAAACAGAGGGCGTATGATGACTTGTATGATAGGTTGGATAGTAAAGAGGGAGAAAATGATCTATACAGGTTGGCACAGAAGAGAAATAGAGATGGGAAGGACGTGCAACAAGTTAGATTGATAAAGGACAGAGAGGGAACTGTATTGACTAATGACAGAAGTGTGCTGGGAAGATGGAAAGAGTACTTTGAAGAGCTGATGAATGAGGAAAATGAGAGAGAAAAAAGAGTAGAAGAGGTAACCATTGAGGAGCAGGATGTAGCAAAGATCAGTAAGGGTGAAGTGAGAAGGGCATTGAAGAGAATGAAGAATGGAAAGGCAGTTGGTCCTGATTTTAGATTTAGGTTTAGATTTTCTGACAAGAACATTCAACAAGGTACTAGAGAGTGAGCAGATGCCGGAGGAGTGGAGGAGAAGTGTGCTGGTGCCCATTTTTAAGAACAAGGGAGACGTGCAGAGTTGCAGCAACTACAGAGGGATAAAGTTGATGAGCCATACGATGAAGTTATGGGAAAGAATAGTGGAAGCTAGACTAAGGGCAGAGGTCAGCATTTGTGAACAACAGTTTGGTTTCATGCCAAGAAAGAGCACCACAGATGCGATGTTTGCCTTGAGGATGTTAATAGAGAAGTACAGAGAAGGTCAGAGGGAGCTACATTGTGCCTTTGTGGATCTGGAAAAAGCATATGACAGGGTGCCAAGAGAAGAACTGTGGTATTGCATGAGGAAGTCTGGAGTGGCAGAGAAGTATGTTAGAGTGGTGCAGGACATGTATGAGAGATGTAAGACAGTGGTGAGGTGTGCTGTCGGTGTGACCGACGAATTCAAGGTGGAGGTGGGACTGCATCAAGGGTCAGCTCTGAGCCCCTTCTTGTTTGCTATGGTGATTGACAGGCTGACAGATGAGGTGAGACAAGAATCTCCATGGACTATGATGTTTGCAGATGACATCGTGATCTGTAGTGAGAGCAGAGAACAAGTGCAGGAAAATCTAGAGAGGTGGAGGTATGCCCTGGAAAGGAGAGGAATGAAGGTTAGCCTCAGAAAATCAGAATACATGTGTGTGAATGAGAAGGACCCAGGAGGAACGGTGATGTTACAGGGAGCAGAGATAACGAAGGTGGAGGATTTTAAGTACTTAGGCTCAACAATCCAGAGCAATGGAGAGTGTGGAAAAGAGGTCAAGAAGCGTGTGCAGGCAGGCTGGAATGGTTGGAGAAAAGTATCCGGTGTGATGTGCGATAGGAGAGTGTCAGCAAGAATGAAGGGAAAAGTGTACAAGATGGTGGTGAGGCCAGCGATGTTGTATGGCTTAGAAACAGTGGCACTGAGGAAAAGGCAGGAGGCAGAGCTGGAGGTAGCGGAGATGAAAATGTTGAGGTTCTCCCTGGGAGTAACGAGGATGGATAGGATCAGAAATGAGTATATCAGAGGGACAGCCCACGTAAGATGTTTTGGAGACAAAGTCAGAGAGGCTAGATTGAGATGGTTTGGACATGTACAGAGGAGGGATAGTGAGTATATTGGCAGTAGGATGCTGAGGTTGGAACTACCAGGCAGAAGGCCTCGAGGAAGACCGAAGAAGAGATTTATGGATGTGGTGAAGGAAGACATGAAGGTCGTTGGAGTCAGAAAAGAAGATGTGGAGGACAGGGTGAGGTGGAGGCAGATGATTTGCTGTGGCGACCCCTGAAGGGAGCAGCCGAAAGTAAAAGAAGAAGAAGAAGACATGACATAAAACTTTTTTACCTATTTCATGAGATACGGATGTTTCCAAAAGAGTGGAATCATCGGTCTTGAGTCACTTCCACAATATGGTTGTTTAGATCTACTTTGCTTCGGCGCCATGCTTGTCGGTAGGACTCATGTGAGTTTGGATTACATCTTACCTGGGTTTGTACGACCCGTCACTAAATCTACACGGGAGCACAGGCAAATGGCGGCACGTATATAAAAAGTTTCGCGCTTTTGAATGAGGTAGCATAGTGCATCATGGGATATCGGAAGTGAATCGATTGAAAAATTATCAAAACAAATGATCGTGTTGTCAAGTACAAGCCATGAAAATGTTTTTATTAAAGATTATTATTATATTATTAAATATTGTTATTTACTATTATAAAATATAACCGGCGCTAGACGAATAGTAGCCGGTGCTTCCGCCGGCACTTAATGAAAAGTATGTATATATTTCTTCTTCTTTTCCTTTCGGCTGTTCCCTTCAGGGGTCGAAACAGCAAATCATCTGCCTCCATCTCACCCTGTCCTCTGCATCTTCTTCTCTTACTCCAAAGACATGAAGGTCATTGGACCTACTGCCAAAATACTCACTATCCCTCCTCTGTACATGTCCAAACTATCTCAATCTAGCCTCTGACTTTGTCTCCAAAACATCTTACATGCGTTGTCCCTCTGATATACTCATTTCTGATCCTATTCTTCCTCGTTTCTCCCAGAGAGAACCTCATTTTCATCTCTGCTACCTCCAGCTCTGCCTCCTGTCTTTTCCTCAGCGCCACTGTTTCTAAGCTATACGACATCGCTGGCCTCATCACCGTCTTGTACTCTTTTCCTTTCATTCTTGCTGATACTACACTACAGATCACAATGTCATCTGCAAACATCATAGTCCATGGAGATTCTTGCCTAACCTCGTCTGTCAGCCTGTCCATCACCATCACAAACAAGAAGGCGCTCAGAGCTGATCCTTCATGCAGTCCCACCTCCACCTTGAATTTGTCGGTCACGCCGACAGCACACCTCACCACTGTCTTACATCTCTCATACATGTCCTGCACCACTCTAACATACTTCTCTGCCACTCCAGACTTCCTCATGCAATACCACAGTTCTTCTCTTAGTACCCTGTCATATGCTTTTTCCAGATCCACAAAGGTACAATGCAGTTCCCTCTGACCTTCTCTGTACTTCTCTATTAACATCCTCAAATTAAAGACTGCATCTGTGGTGCTCTGTCTTGGCATGAAACCAAACTGTTGTTCACAAATGCTCACTTCTGCCCTTAGTCTAGCTTTTCTTTCCCATAACTTCATCATATGACTCATCAACTTTATCCCTCTGTAGTTGCCACAACTCTGCACATCTCCCTTGTTCTTAAAAATGGGCACCAGCACACTTCTCCTCCATTCCTCTGGCATCCTCTCACTGTCTAAGACCTTGTTGAATGTTCTTGTCAGAAAGTCTAGTGCTCCCTCTCCTAGATACTTCCATACTTCCACCGGTATGTCATCAAGACCAACTGCTTTTCCAGTCTTCATCCTCTTCAATGCTCACTTCCTCCTCACTTCACCCTTACTAATCTTTACTACTTCCTGGTATTCAACAGTCACCTCTTCTACTCTTTTTTTCGCTCTCATTTTCCTCATTCATCAGCTCTTCAAAGTACTCTTTCCATCTTCCCAGCACACTTCTGTCATCAGTCAATACATTCATACAGTCAATACATCCTCTGTCCTTTATCAATCTAACTTGCTGCACATCCTTCCCATCTCTATCTCTCTGCTGTGCCAACTTGTATAGATCATTTTCTTCCTCCTTACTGTCCAACCTATCATACAAGTCATCATTCGCCCTCTGTTTGGCCTTTGCCACCGCTACTTTCGCCTTATGCTGTGTATCATGGTACTCCTGTTTACTCTCTTCGGTCCTCTCAATGTCCCACTTCTTCTTAGCTAACCTCTTCCTTTGTACACACTCCTGCAGTTCCTCATTCCACCACCAAGTCTCCTTATCTACTTTCCTTCCAGAGGACACACCAAGTACTCTCGTACCTGTGTCCCTGATCACATTTGCTGTGGTTGTCCAGTCATCTAGAAGCACTTCTTGACCACCCAAAGCCTGTTTCAACTCCTCCTTGAAGACAACACGGCCCTCTTCCTTTTTCAGCTTCGCCACTTTGTGTTCTGCTCTCCCTTTGCCTTCTTCACCTTCCTCACCATCAGCGTCATCCTGCACATCACGATTCTATGCTGTTTGGCAACACTCTCATCCACTACTACTTTGCAGTCACTGACTTCCTTCAAATTACATCGCCTGCACAGGATGTAGTCTACCTGTGTGCTCCTACCTCCGCTTTCATAAGTCACCTTATGCTCCTGTTTCTTCTTGAAGAAAGTATTCACCACAGCCATTTCCATCCTTTTTGTAAAATCGATCAACATCTGTCCTTCTGCGTTTCTGTCCTGGATACCAAACCTGCCCCTCACTTCCTCGTCCCCTCTGTTGCCTGCACCAACATGTCCATTGAAGTCTGCACCAATGACCACTCTTTCACCTCTGGGGGTACTCTGCATCACTTCATCTAAGTCACTCCAGAATCTCTCCTTGTCTTTTAGCTCACATCCTGCCTATGGGGCATGAGCACTAACAACATTGAACATCACACCTTCAATTTCTAACTTGAGACTCATCACTCTGTCTGACACTCTTTTCCCTTCTAGAACATTCCTGATCAACCCCTCCTTCAAGATGACTCCTACTCCATTTCTCTTTCCATCTACACCATGATAAAAAGCTTAAACCCTGCTCCTAAGCTTCTAGCCTTGCTACCTTTCCACCTGGTCTCCTGAACACACAGTATGTCCACCTTCCTCCTCTGCATCATGTCAGCCAGCTCTCTATCTTTTCTTTGCATAGTTCCGACATTCAAAGTCCCTACTCTCAGTCCTAGACTCATGCTTTTCCTCTTCTCTCTCTCTGCCTACGGACACGCCTCCCGCCTCTCCTTCTTCGACCAACAGTAGTCCAATTTTCATCAGCACCCTGTTGGGTAACAGCACTGATGGCGGTCGTTGTTAACCCCAGCCTCGACCTATCCGGTATGGAGGTAATATTTGTGATTTGCATGATAACGTTTGGCATTGGTTTTACGTCAGATGCCCTTCCTGACACAACCCTCTGCATTTTTCCGGGCTTGGGACCGGCGTAAAGGGGAGAGACACTGGTTAGTACCTAGTATATAGGATCAGGAATGAGTATACCAGAGGGACAGCACATGTAAAAGGTTTTGGAGACGAAGTCAGAGAGGCTAGATTGAGATAGTTTGGACATGTACAAAGAAGGGATAGTGAATATATTGGTAGTAGGATGCTGAGGTTTGAACTACCAGGCAGAAGGCCTAAAGGAAGACCAAATAGAAGATTTATGGATGTGGTGAAGGAGGACATGAAGGTAGTTGGTGTAAGAGAAGAAGATGCCAAGGGGAGGCTGAGATGGAGGTGGATGATTCACTGTGGCGATCCCTGAAGGGAACAGCCAAAAGGAAAAGAAGAAGATTAGATATTTATAATAGGCGGCATGGTGGTATCGCGGTTAGCATGATCGCCTCACAGCAAGAAGGCCTGGGATCAATTCCAAGTCTGGGAATTTCTGTGTGGAGTTTGCATGGTCTCTCTCTGTGCTTGTGTGGGTTCCCTCTGGGTATTCTGGTTTCCTCCTACAGTCCAAAAATATGTATAGTAGGTTAATTGGCCATTCCAAATCTCCCCTTGGCGTGAATGGTTGTGTGAGTGTTGGCTGTGTGATGGCCTGGTGAGCCTTCCTGCAAACCTAATTAAGATAAAGCGGTTCAGAAAATGGATGAATAGATATTTATAATACATCACTCTTTTTCATCACATTTTTTTTCTGATTTGCATGCAAGTAAGAGACAAATATGAATGTGAGATTCTTCTGAAGTAATAGACACTGTCTAAGAGAAGCTGAGGTGTAACTGTGAGCATCCTTCAATATGCCAAGATGTGTTTTTTAAAGCCTTCCTGTCTCAGTATCACTATGCAGCTGCACCTTGTTTGGCTTGGAGGCTGAAATGGTGAAGACGCTTTGATTCTGTTCATATTGTTTAGTGGATTATAGCTTTGATTTCATTTTCAAAAGAAATATTGAAAGATTTAAGCATGCACCTCATCAGCAAAGGGACGGTTTTTCTTCCCAAATTATGCCTCAGCATCATTAATAAATACTACTGACTTTATTTTTCTCCGTTCGCATGGCACAGCCGTTGCCGAGTGTCCTTTAGGAGTCGTTATTCTTTTAATGAGGTTAATGCTGTTTTAAATCAAATTCCTGGCGCAGAAATGGTGCCTTGGATTTTGCAGACTATCTAAAAGTGTGCGTGTGTGTGTGTGTGTGTGTGTGTGTGTGTGTGTGTGTGTGTGTGTGTGTGTGTGCGTGTGTGTGTGTGTACACAGCTGATTACTTATTAATCTTTCTATGTATTATATTTAAGGGTTGGTGTCACAAATGTTGTCACAAAACATCAAATGGAAGGGTCAGCCTTTCTTAAATATCAAATCTGACCTGTCTGTTATCTGAAACGCCAAAATGTTCCCAGATTAACATCCAGTAAACAACATATCCAGATCCAAAATGATCAGGACAGAGAATTATGGCCAGTTTTTATCAGAAATCATAGTGTGGGAGCAAATAAAGTCCAACAAATCTTGCATTCAAATAAAAATATGACTGTATATGATTGCTGATCCAGAAAAATGTGCAAATGTTATTTGCCAAATCAAATCTCATAAGTATATTCAGCAAAATATAGCTTCCTGTATAATAAAGTAAATTAAGCAGTGCATTGAAAGAATGCAAGTCGTGAGCCAGAAAGCCGGTAGCACCGACAACCACCAGACATGCTCTTGTGCTGCCTGGCATGCTGAAAGACATACTCACTGAGTTGATCAGCAGGGGTTACTACTCCTTACCCCTCCTTTCCTGTCTTCACTTCCATGCCAGTGGTTGTTTCTGAGCCTGTTCCAAGCCTATGGTACAAACGTGAAGAGAGCGGGCAGTGCTCATAACCATTTCCTGTTATTCCGGCGACTTCCAGATTGGGCTAACCACTAACCCTTGAAAGATGAAAGACAGCCGTTGGTCTTCCTCTATCCTTTATTGTGGTTCAAGCATTTGACCCGATTCCCAATGGTAGCTGATGAACAACCTGCTATGGGTTAAAGTACGTGTTACACAACATGCACAACACACTAAAACACCAATCTTCCCAAGTATAGCCTGAATAAGATTCCTCCATTCACTCTGCATTGTATTGAAGTAATGAAGTAATAATGCTGTACGCAGTCTAGACTTCCTCGAATCTCACTATAAGATTTCTATGCTAACCATCTACGTTCATCAGTCCATCTAAACACACATCCATCAATCCATAGTGTAGAGGCTATCTATCCATTTGCCTAGTAGCTATCCATCCATCTACCCACTTTATTTACATTGTAATCCACCATCATGTTTAAGTGATCTGTCCAACCAAACATCTATCCAGCCATCAGGGAACTCATCTTCTCTCTATCGTTCCATCTCCCAATATCATACTTTTCTGTACAACCATATATTGCACCATCAACCTATCCACCCATTCATCCATCAATTCATCCACCCATTTATCTATTCATACAACTGTCGCCATCCTTCCCTCCTTGCACCTGAAAAAACGTTTCTTACAACTATTGATAAACATCCATCCATCTATCTTTCTTTATCTTCATTAATTCATCAATCCATCCATTGAAAGAAAACCAGAGTACCCAGAGGAAACTTATGCAAGAACGTGGAAAACATGCAAACTCAAGACTGAAATGCCTCAAGACCATGACTTGAACCAAATTCTGTTTTTGTCTTTTTAAACGTGTTCATTTTTTGTTCTTTTTTCCCTATGGTTTCAAATGGTAGCTTTTTATTTGCCTCTTTTTGTTTTTTTTTTTTTTTTTTACTGACTGTAGCACTTTATTATTATTATTATTATTATTATTATTATTATTATTATTATTGCTGTGAAGCAGACATGCTAACCACTGCACCATATATGTCTTTAGCCAGCCTTTCTGCAAACAAGTCAGTTTAGCCATCCATCCATTCACCCATCCATCCATACGGCCATCCTCCATCAATTCTTTCATCCATGTGTATTTTGACTTCTATTGTTGTTATCCAAAATTTTATCCTGGATCCATCCATTTCTATCCATCACTGCATCCATTCATTCTTCCATCCATCCATCCATCAAGCCATTCATCCATCCATCCATCCATCCATCCATCCATCCATCCATCTATGTCAGTTTTAAAAATCCATAATTCATCCATTCTATTCTATTCCATGTCTTGTTTATCTTTGTTATTTATGTTTGTCTGTAGGTAACTCTGGTGGAATGAGAGATGCCAGTAAACGGTCAGTGTTTTCAGGTATGTCTGCTAAATGTTTGGTAGGTTACTAAACTGTAAGCAACAAATAATTGGAACACCATAAGCATATGAAAACTGACAAGCCCATTAGGAGAATTTTATATCTCCCACTGTCTGTCTGTGATCTCATCCCAGACAAATCTCTGCTGGTTAGCATTTCCCTCTAAATTAGTCATAAATGAGTCAGATGCCCTCGCCTGCATTTGTAGAGCTGCCTAGTATTACCACATGTGTATTAGAAGATCTAGAGCTCTTGCAAAAGATGATGGCGCACTAGGCTGCTGGTGAGGAAAGAGACTGTTTGATGCCTATTTCCATTGACTCAGGCAGCTGAGCAGGCAATGATGTCAGAGAAGTGTCTGGCCGCATCATTTCGTTCATCTTTCTGATGGGGGTGGGTAGAATTTCAGAGATTTCTGTGGGCTACCTCATCTAGATACACGCACAGAAACACACATCATAAAATATCAGCTTGGAAGGCAGTTCATACAGCACTTATTTTTTTTCCAACTTCATGTTTATCTTTATCATGTTAAAATATTAAAGGGTATGTTTGTGGCCAGTACCGCAGTCACTATTCTTATTTACTGGTTAGATCTGAATGAGAACTTGTCTCCAAACAACTAATAATTTTTGCTTGTGTTTTTTTTTTTGTTGTTTTTTGTTTTTTTCTACAGGCTTATAATGCAACAACGGCAGACTGAGAGACCTAATCATATTTATGCAATCGAAACGGGCATTTTGAACATTGTGAATAAGCCAGAGAGACTTATTTTTTATAAATCCTGAAAAAAAAGATTGTGTACTTTTTTCAACAGAAGTTAATATTTCTTAAAACCTGGCACATCTGTATGCTAAAGTACAAATACTTGAAATTAGAGAATGTAGTATGTTGAGAAGAATGCTGTCTATCTGCTGTACTTGATTAGTTTGCCTTTTTCGCATGCTTCCCATTACTGAACTACAAGCGAATATCTTGAGACATGGCCATGAATTGAAGTTATGTATACGATTTTATCGGCCAAGTAATTTTAAATAATGATATTTTTGAAAACCATTTTCAGTAAAAATAAATGGTAGCCTTGTTTGCTATTGGATGGATCTGTGAATATTAGCATTTGGTGGAGAAGCACCATTAACGCCAGCTTTACACTGTATGATTTCCTAAACCAATTTGATTGTAAACAGTTTCACTTCGTGTCAGGTTTTTTTCACCATTCCATCCAAAGATAGGCAACAACAAAAAATATCTCTATCAGTGTTTAAAATGTAGGGGTAGAATCTTATATGATGAGCACCGCTTTAAAGTCTGTTCAGAAGTAATGCTACTTTCGAATTGTTTGAAGTAGAGCTCATGGGATGTTGACTTGTAAACAAAAAAACATGCTAATGGAAACTTAAACTGTATATCTTTATTACCTCAAGCTAACTTTAAAGAATGTTTCTACCAAAGCCCAGATCGCTCAGCTTGATAAAGTACACAGGACAGAGAGGTTTTCCTTAATTGCAGGAATTGATACCATTGGAGAAACTTAATTTGAGATGGAATTAGCGTATGATTTGATTTTTTTTTCTGGGATCGTGTCATACAGTGTGACTGAATCGTACAGTGTAAAAGAGGCTTGATGCTGTATCACTGCCCTGGACGACCAACACAGCAAGTACTCTTTTACTTCGTACAGTGAATGACAAACGTGTAAAACAAGATGAGATTTCGTTGTTGTTTTTTTATCAATGATGCACTAGTTATATAGCCTGCTACTCCTTGTATGATGCAAATTAAAACAGATTTATACGGGTTCTCGTCTTTTTCTTTCTTATTTTGGGAGGAGGGTGCTGGGGCGGTTTGTTTGGTTTCAAACATTAAGTAACTATACTATGTGTAAATATCCCTCACTGCATCCAAACCAGGTTCTCACTGCATTTAATGTGAATTCTACTCATTTCTTTCCACGCACATGATCACAAGCACACCCCATCCAGTGCATTCTTACTATGACCAATCAGATTGCACCACACACTTACCCTACTTATGTCCTCACAGTCTGTTCGTTGTAAATACTACTCCCCCATCTGTGCTTTTTCATATGTTGTGCAACTTTTCTTGTGTCCACATGTACACTCAACTTCTTTTCCTTTCGGCTTTTTCTCTTTTTCAGGGGTCGCCAAAGTGAATCATATGATTAGCACGTTTGATTTGGCAGAGGTTTTTACGTCGGATGCCCTTCCTGACACAACCCTTTAGCAAGGCAGGAACATGACGACGGCTATGCGGCTACTCTTTACAAAAGTCAACAATGGTTCTTTTACATGTACCGCTTACCATAGACAGTGAGAGTCATGGCCGGCCTTTGATAACCCAGTTAGCTGCACTGTGTGTGTGTGGGGGGGTGACAACCTTGTGGAGAGTGGGACTCAAACCCCCAACCTTAGGATCAGCGATCCAGCGCCCTATACCACCAGGCTACCACTATCCCCACATCTACACATCTACACTCAACAAACCAGTTTAGGTTAGTTTAGGTTTAATTACGTTCTCACTATCTCAGTGCTACCATTAGTGCATCCTTATAAAGTTCTTACTGCATCCCGACTCATCAAAGAAGACCATATCACATCCTTATCATATTCTATTGCTTTCCTACTATGTTTTTACAAGTTCAGGGACATGACTGCATTGCCACAAGGGTGTGTAAACGTTTGTACCATATACAGTATTTCTATCTCACTGGATTAGCTCTGCTTTGTATGATCACAATTGAATGTGGTTTATTTGCTGAGGTGCAATGCATTTTAATGAAAACAACCTGAACAGTGATATCACTTGAATGTTGCTAGCTGTTGCCATGGCAGCAATGAAGACAGAATGCCACCAAATGTCAAGAAACAGCCCTACAGAATAAAATCTGTACTCTAATCGCATCCGAAGTCAGAAGAGGGCGTGCTATTCATGAAAGTCTCAGTGACATCGAGCACGGATTCTTATCAAGCTTCCCCGCTGAACGTGGTGCTGTTCATAAGTAGGTTATAAATTTGCTTTCATCTGTTTAAAACCACTCCTTCTGGGAAAACTTGAGAATTCAGTATTTTTTGTTCCTGGGCAGGCGTTTTAGTGGAAAAGACTCGTTCAGATCTGAATTGGGTCCAAGTCACACTTGGTCTTTAACCCAGGCTCCACTACCACTGACATATTTTACAACAATCAAACATTCATGTGACATTCACTGTATTTTCTGGAAGTTTTACTTCTCTTTAGAGTCATTTTTGCGCCACGATTTCTCCATCAGCCTGACAGATATTGTTTTCCAAGCTGTCCCTATTGAGATTTCAGCAGCTCTTGTTTCATATTGCAGGTTCTTTTGAGTCATAATGATCATGTTTGGTGCAAAAGGTCAGCACAGCTTTAAATAAACTGTAATCAGCTGTGTACACATTTCTGTGTCCACAATAAGATTTACTGTAACTGATGGTAAACTTATAAATCTCTCCCAGGAATGAAGCTCCATCATCTCCCTCGCTTTTTGTATGAAAACTGCTTTAAAATCCAGTATCACCGGATGGTGGGGGTCGGGAGGTGGTTGGGGGCGGGAGGTGTTGAAGTGCACACATGACTGACCAACAAACTGCAGTCTCACATTGTTTTTTTTTTTTTTAGGACAGACAGAATTATTCAGACAGGAACGTGAGACCACCAGGCCGGTTCCAGCATCCTACCAAGCTGGCCCTCTCCAAACCCTAACACAGCTTTTAACAGGATGTGGGATTTGAGAAGCCTCTGTATGTCTGCTTCTTTTCCAAAGACAAGTTATGAAAAACGTCTGGGGATTGGGTGATCGTCAGTCTCCGTCTTTTGTTAAAAAAAAAAAAAAAAAAAATTGTTAACTGTGGTATGTGTACCATCTCATTCAGGTATTTCTCTTAAAATGTTTAGACTGGTGTGAGGAATGAGGGTTGTGGTTAAGAACATACCTTACTTTGGCTCAATGTTAGTTGTAACTGCATGTGTGCCATTTGAACAAGTCACTGATTTACTGCTTCACTTTTTCTTCCCCCTGAAAGCATCGCACTGGTTAAAGCAAGTGGAAATCTACAAGATGCTATTTCCAGTTCATCTCCATGGTAGTTAATACTTTTATTGCTTTCCTCTAAATTGAAGATATTACTTTGGCTTTGACTGCAAGCACAAATTGAATATATTATGGACTTTCGCTTGTTCTATATTTGTCCAAAGGAACACCCAGTCTTGTAGACCTATATGAAAAGATTATTTTGATGTGAGCCATCAAATTGTCAAGCTTCTTTATCCTATTAAGGTCATGGGAGGCTGATGTTTTTCTCAGCTGACTCTGGGCAAAGGCAGCATACACCCTGTGCAGCTTGCCAGATCATCGCAGGGCCAACTCTAACACCTCGAGGCAGTCTGAAACGGCCAAATATGCTATTATACATGTCTTTGGACTGTGGGGAGGAAACCAGAGTACCCTGAGAAAACCTAGTTAACCACATGCAGAGCATACAAACCTCATACAGAAACACACTCAGCGAGTCTGAGACTCAAATCCAGGACCTTCTTGCTGTAAGGTAGTTGTGTCACCTTACCTACTACATCACTCTGATGTCACTGTTTTGAACATTAAAGATGTAAAAGTACACCAATGTTTTTACACATAAGTTGGTAGAAAGTGGACGTAGTGTATAGCTAAAAAAATTCACTGACGCGACATTAGAAATGTGTGCCATCTCTGAAATGTTCAAAGTAACAAAAAGAAGCAAGCTCTCTGAATAGCGTCCCTCATGTTCTCCCATATGTTTTTTATAGGATTGTTGATGTTCTCCCATCTCCCAAACACATACCAGTTACCCAAGGTATAAATGGTGCTGTGTAATGTATTGACATCACATGATCCATGGTATGTTCTGGACCTACATTCTTGTGCTTTCAGGATGAAATAGTTACTGAAGATGAATGAATGAAGGTAAACATGCCAGAAATTCTGAAGCATTAGCAGGCTTGCTAAAATTGGTGTTACAAACTCATTCTTTCCTTCATTTTCTGCACCACTTAGTCTGGATTAGAGTTACAGCTCGGCCGACGCCAATCCTAGTCGACTCTGAGCGAGGGCAAAGTACACCCTGGGCAGCTCACCAAAGTCAGCAATGATTCTTTTACAGCCTCTCACCA
The DNA here is from genome assembly GCA_024760905.1 of Plotosus lineatus. NCBI lineage: Eukaryota > Metazoa > Chordata > Actinopteri > Siluriformes > Plotosidae > Plotosus > Plotosus lineatus. The sequence continues at coordinate 25,891,866 of CM045734.1, read as the reverse complement.
AAAACTTTGAGAACCCAGTTAGCTGAACTGGGTGGGGGTGGGGGTGGGGTGGGGGTGGGGGGGGGCAGTGACAACCCGGTGATTGGGGCTTGAAGCCCTGACCTTGGGATCAGTACTCCAGCATGCTACCACTACCCTGCCCTTACAAACAATGAATGCTAAGCATTTGCTGGGTTTTTTTCCAAGCTTCTAGACTGCCTGATTCATCCTGATGAATATCATGTAAAAGTCAAGAAAAAAACTTTGTTGTTGTTAAGATGTGAAAGGCTCTTGTTCAAAGTTAATTTTTGTGTTGAGTCAATTACACTTCATGGGTCTAAATCATGGACCTTGATTTACTCACTGGGCAAGAAACTGACTGTAAATTACAGTCGCCTTCTTCCTCCCACCTGAAATGTTTCCTGAAACAGCACTGCCAATAAGCAACTCCTCAATGACCTACGAAGATCTCAAGCATCATTCACAACCACTCTCTTACCCTTACTGGCCATGTGATATGCCAAGTTGAGTCTTCCTTGCTGTGAGAGCCAAATGCCAAGGAGAGATGTGGACGACTATTTCTGATCCTCTAAAATTTGATAGAACATTGATTTGTCTAACATCCTTAAAGGAGGTCACCACCAGTCATCTATGCAGGCTTTCAACTTTAACTTTTGTTTTTGCCACAAGAAGGTTTCATATCCACCATTAAAAAGACACCTGTGTCAATCATAGCATTCCTTTTGCCGTCCATGTTAAATAACAAAGAATAAGTAGCTTTGACCACCAGATGACGGTTTCATTCAAGACTTTTTATAAGTCTGAGCTTTAAAAATATTGAGAAGTCCAAATGTGTGCAAGTCAATACTTAGAAGGCCAATGTTTTCCCTGGATGACCCATTCAAAACCAAAAAGGCTCAGGAAAACAGGAACAACCACCTCAAAAAGGCTGCTTGTGTGAGACTGGCTCGGCATTTGCCAGCCATTTACTCTCGTTTCAGTGAAGCCGAAGAGAGGTGAGATATGTAATGAAGAATGGTCTGTCCTTGATTCCAGGTTTATGCCACAACCCTCTGCAACTACAAAGCCATGGGTGCTAATTGGCCCAGCTATCACGGAGGTGGTGGGGGAGGGGGGGGCACGATATGCGCTCACTTCCTTGTCACGGCAGTCACCAGCCAATCATGGGCATCTGTGAACTCATTCGTACAAGGGGACATGTAGCACTTTCTCTCTGAGTGTGTTAGGTCACCTCCAATACTCATGTGCAGCAGTTTGTATGGAAGAAGGTGGCAATATAATATGTTATGGAGGGAGCATGTTTACACCCATTCCTGGTCATGTGGTCATGTGATTTGGAATGCAACATTTGACAGGTGGGAATTGGATACATAAAGAATGAGCAGTGCTAGGTTTTTATGCCCAACTGTAACACATTCCCTTTAACAGAACTTTATGAAAGGAAGGACATCATAGTGTCATCAATAGGAATTAGATGATGATGATGATGATGATGATGATGATGAGCATGATAATGAGGATGAAAAAAAAATGGGTAAATTACTACTGTGTTAAAATTAGCTTCTTGTTAACGCACTACCGAGTTCTGCTAAAATTACAGTACGAGCTTATTATCTCTTCCAAATCGAATGTCCAACTGCCATGTGCCCTCTTGCTTTCTGCTCTCTCTCTCTCTCTCTCTCTCTCTCTCTCTCTCTCTCTCTCTCTCTCTCTCTCTCTCTCTCTCGCTCTCTCTGCTATAAACTTAAATACCAGTCAATGGAACAACATTTTTTTCAAAGAAATGGGCAGCACCATTCCTGTCTAGTAGAAGCTCGCAGATTGATCACTCACTACGAGATTATGATGTTGTGCAACCCTTATTTGTAATACAGTGAAATATAGGGACGTGTAAAAATATAAAATAATTTGGCCAAAAGCCTGTATCCTGTAGCCTAAATAGTCCCAGTTTAATCTATTAAAATAAACACAATTTATGAGTATCACTGAAAATTTGTCAGTCAGGCATTGCTGAATCTGTGCGCTAGCAAGAATCTGTTACCGTGGGGATAGCAATAATTAGCTTAAAGGTAATTTTGCAAAAGTGTTGGCACTAGAGGTATTCAGAGAGGAAATGCATACAGTATAAAAAGTGGAAAACACACCTGGAAGGAAAACGAGGTGTTGGATATAAAAACAGAATCAGCCTGAATGAGACTGCTAGTTCGGTTCATGTCTGCTAGAACTATAATAAAGTACTGGATGTGTATATTTCTATTTTCAGAAGTCAAGTCCCCTTCACACACAAGCAGGACATTACAAGTGACTTTCTGACCTGTTGATCCAGTTTGGTTTACTCCCTCTGCCTCTGAATTCATAAAGCTGATGCAGGAGCATTTTCAGGACAGCTATCATCAGGCAAAAAGCAGGCAATTCATTCTGATTCATCATGCAGTGGCTTTCTGTCTAAAGGTGAACTGTATATCTGGGAACTTTGAAACAGCAGAAGTTCATATTCAGGATCGGCCACGTCTCGTAGTTGTCACAATCCTACCAATCTTTATTGTCCTGCCTATCACTTTCTGTGTCGAGGTAGCGTTATCTTTTGTTCGCCTGCTCGATACTCAGGCCTGGCGACATTGGCTAGCAATTCTGACTCAGGAATATATCCCTGTACGTACTGTATATCTATTTTTGTTTCAGAGGATCCATTAAGCGGGCAGTGGTGGCCTGGTGGTATAGGTGCTGGATAACTGATCCTAAGGGTTGAGGTTCAAGCTCCACTCACCAGAGGTTGTCACTGTCCCCCCCGAGTGCAGCTAACTGGGTTATCAAAGGCCAGCCATGTCTATCCCTGTTTATGGTGTGAGGCTGTAAAAGAACCATTGCTGACTTTCGGCAAGAGTAGCTGCAAAGTCATCAGCATGTTTCCGCCCTGCGATGACCTGGCGAGCTGTCCAAGGTGTACTTTGCCCTCCCCCGGAGTCGGCTGGGATGGGCGCCAGCTTCCCCGTGATCCTAATAAGGATTAAGTGGTTACAGAAAATGAACTGAACAGATGAGGATCCATGAAGGCATAATGTGTATTGTCTTCGCTTGAATATGCACTGCATACACTATCACCTGATCACCATTTTATTGTTGTTGTTGTTGGGACGTGCTAGTTTATCATCTTACATCATCTCAAAGTGTTTACTGTAATCTCAGTTTAAGATGGATCACCCTCCGATAGGTTGGACGCATTGTAAATCGAATCTTTTTGCTCCAAAATTTTTTTATAACTTTTTAGTATAAAATTATAACATTATACCTATTTATACTGATGTGAAATAGTCTCTGTTAAAAAATAGTGAATGCAATCGCTCTTCTTTAAAGAGAACAAGACGATGGGCCACCCAAGAACAAAGCAGAAACCTGGACTGCTTTTTTTGCAGTCAGCTGACTTGCTTTTCTTTATATTTACTGCTTAACAGTATCACGTTAATCTTGACATAATGGACATATAAATCGCAAAGTTTAGCTTTGAAGGCATGCATGTGACATGCTTCCCCTGTTCTGCTCCATGTGCTGCACGAATCTAGTCTTGTGTTCTAAACTCCAGCTTTTCGGGTCAAACCCAGTTCTCATGACTGTGTGGGGAAATATCGATTTCACCTGTTTCATGAAACACTGTTTTGGTTAAAGGTTTTAGGCAACAGTAATGGACTTCCAAACAGATGTTTCTAAGCATGCCATGTGAATCGGAAACCAAAGTCTGGCCTCCAAACATTTTTCAGATAATTTCTCAAACTCTTTCCATTTCCCAACAAGCCAAGCAAAAAAAAAAAAAAAAGATGAATTTGGCCTTGGATGTCCACAGATGCGTCACTGGTCTGGGTAATGTGAAGTACCGAATAGACAGCGAGGGTTGATCTTGAGTTCAGTCCATAGCATTCATAGACAACTCAGGACAGCTTGTAGAATACCAGGAGTTTTTTCGTAAATCTAGCACAGGAACCAGCTCGGCGTTGTGATTAGTACAACCATTAAGCTTTGTCCACTCAACCTTGTTTCAAGGGTTCCTTTGTATATTAATTGAATATTTGTATATTTGTATATTTGTATATAGCTTCCTAAAAGTTCCAGTTTGATTTTTTTTTTTTTTTTTTGTCTGTCATAAGATTCAAATTCAACTATGGACCAACCAATCTGCTGTCGATTATTTATTCTAGATTTAGCACTCAGTTCAAACACACAATATATGCAATATACATAGCATGGATAGACAGACAGACAGACAAACAGATTGATTGATTGATTGATTTATTGATTGTCATATACAGACATCAGTGGAGTATCATTACCAGTAATGAAATTCTTGTGCTGAGAACCTCTTAAAATACTGCACAGTAAAAATATGTGCACAGCTGAGTATAAATAATTAATTGTTGAGTTAATGTAACACTGGGGCAGTGGTGGTCTAGTGATATAAGGCGCCGGATCGCTGATCCAAAGGTTGGGGGTTCGAGTCCCACTCTCCACAAGGTTATCACTGTCCCCCCCAGTGCAGCTAACTGGGTTATCAAAGGCGGGCCATGTCTCTCACTGTCTACGGTGTGAGGTATGTAAAAGAACCATTGCTGACTTTCGACAAGAGTAGCTGCAAAGCCGTCAGCGTGTTTCCGCCCTGCGATGGCCTGGCGAGCTGTCCAGGGTGTACTCTGCCCTCGCCCTGAGTTGACTGGGATGGGCACCAGCCTCCCCGTGACCCTAATTAGGATGAAGCGGTTACAGAAAATGAATGAATGTAACACTAGTTGATTAGTAAAAGTCAATAGAACAGAGATCAAGTCCGAGGTGTGGGTACAGTGATCAATACAGTGTGCAGAAATTTGGTGGCGCTATTTTCCTACAGTGCTACCTGTAGAGGTCCTGGATATCTGTTCGTTTGGTTCTTATGTCCTGATCTGGTTACTCTCTGTAGAGCTTTACACTCTAGAACTTTACAACAGCCATACCAGGTTGTAACACAGCCAAACCGAATATTCTCTATGGTACATCAGTAAAAGTTGGAAAGTATTCTGGAGTCTAAGCCAGACCTCCTCATCATCACAGAGATATGATGTGATCAGTGCGAATCCTCAACTGATGCTGACCCCCAAGAATCTGAACCAGCTGACTCTAATGGGGATGGCGGGGGAGGCGGGGGGTCCTCCTCTCTGTAGTGTCCTGTGAGCTCCTTGGTGTTGCTGACTAAGCAATGGATGCATAAATATATAGATAGATAGCTAAACATACTTTCACCTTTGGTAATTTGTCCACACAGCCCTGCAGTGCTTGTTGTGGGGTGTGTGAGTCAGCCTTAATGGTCTTATTCAATCGGTTCATTCATCAGGTAAATATCCCACAATTTCAGCTCATGTTGAATTAATTACTAAGTGGCTTCGCCTACAGCCCTACACAGTTAAAGCAGGATGTTTACATGGACACTTCGAGTGTGTTTCATTAAAAACCCAAACCATGTTTCTCCTGGAGGCATTATATAGACTTTCATCAAACAAAACTGTGGGTGGAAATGTTTGCAAGAAAAAACACACATGTCCGCACCATAAAATAATAATATCTGGTCATCAGTGGCGCAGATGTGAGAAGTTATTTATTCATCTTTAATTACTGCTCATTCTTCTCCGAGTGATGGTGGATGTCAGAGCGACATCAAATTTTTGAGGAAACTGAAAAAATTCACACATGCAAACTGCTATACAGACATATATGCATAAACCTATGACTGTAGGGAGTTTGCGTGTTCTCTCTATGCATGCATGGGTTTCCTCTGGGTGCTCTGGTTTCCTCCCACAGTCCAAAAATTTGCACAGTAGACTAATTGGCTGAGTGTGTATGGTCGTTTTGTGCATTGCCCTGTGAGAGCCTGGCAAGCTGTTCAGGTTGTACCCCCACCCTCGCCCAGAGTCGGGTGAGTACGAGCCTCCCCACGACCATAATAAGTGTCATTAAGTGGTTCAGAAAACAAATGGGGCAGTGGTAGCCTGGTGGTAAAGGTGCTGAATCTCTGATCCTAAGGTTAGGGGTTCAAGCCCTATTCTCAACAGGTTGTCACTGTTCCCCCAGTGGAGCTAACTGGGTTATCAAAGGCCAGCCATGTCTCTCACTGTCTATGGTGTGAAGCATGTAAAAGACCCATTTCTGATTTTGTCAAGAGTAGCTGAATAGCCATCGGTGCATTTCCACCCTGTGACCGCCTGGCGAGCTGTCCAGGGTATACTCTGCCCTCGCTCAGAGTCGGCTGGGATGGGCGCCAGCCTCCCCATGACCCTAAGTAGGATTAGGTTACACTGGTTACTGGTGTGTTGACATGCTTCTTGCCTCACTGGCCCCTTGCATTTATCTGCTCTCTCTTAGCAAGGGCAGAATCCCTCCTGGACATCTCACCGGCCATCACAGAGCAGAAACACACTGACGGCTATGTAGCTCCTCTTGACAAAAGTCAGCAATGGTTCTTTTACATGCCTATCACCATACAGTGAGATATGGCCGGCTTTTGATAACCCAGTTAGCTACACTGGGGGGAAGTGACAACCCGTGGAGAGTGGGGCTTGAACCCTCAAACTTCGGATCAGTGATCCAGCACCTTTTCCCACCAGGCCACCACTGTCGATTAACGGTTACAGAAAATGAATGAATGAGTCTTGTGAGGCATATAGAGGGCGCTCTTGAGCAGCCTGACGTACATGAGCACACGCATACAGGATGGCTCAAAGCAAACGTGTTCCAATTTGTCGAAGTGGAAGTGGGATATTGGTGAGACACACTTAATGATGCTAATGAATGTTTCTGAAATAGTTTCCTTCCATTAATGAATACCAGCCGTATTAACCCAGGAGAGGAGAGAGAAGAGAAACAGTGAACGCCAATGAGCTCCTTTTAATGAAGGAACTTAAATATAGTTTATTTTTGGCTGGAGGAAAACAAACAAAAAAAAAAAAAACCTCAGCACAGAAGTTCAACTTTCAAATTAAACTCATTAAAAACGAATGGGCTTCGAACATCTGTTTAAACAGGTATGAGAGCCGGCACTTTCACACAAATACCAGATTGTTTAGTGGACACTCATCTTTAAAACAGTTTCTGGGTAAAATGTGCAAAATGTTTGTTTGTGGTTTGTTGAGGACAGGTATGAAAATTAAAATATTTCATATAAAAGGGATAAAGCGTTGCTGCTAAATGAACTTAATTTAAATGTGTTTTTTAAAAATAGATTTAGTTTTTGTTTGTTTGTTGGGCGTGGTGGTGGTAGTGCGGTGGTCCCCAACCTTTTTATCACCGTTGACCGGTCAAAGGGGGGTCTCAGCCTTTCGGGTTCAGTCTCACCCAAAATCCCTGCTATTGTTTGAAACATGTCCCCTTGCGAGTTACATTTTAGCGCCCAAATGACCGACATGTAATCGAGAGAGAGAGAATCCGATCATTTTTCAAAATAAAAGATTTTTCAAAAATAAAGATCGTTCAGACTCAGATAATAAATAAAACAGTAATAAATAATTATTTCTTGTGCGGCCAGGTACTAATTGGTCCACGGACCGGTGCCGGCCTGGGGGTTGGGGCCCACTGGTGTAGTGGTTAACATGTCCACAGAGAGATGACTGTTGCTCCTGAGTGTGCACGGGCTTCCTTCTATTGTCCAAACTTATTGCAAGTTCGGCTCATTGGCTGTTCCAGCACCCCCCCACCCCCCCACCCCACCCAAAAAAAAAAAAAAAGATGGGAGTGTGGATCTTAATGGAGGTTTGTGTTGCCTGGTGATGGTCTGGTGTGCTGTCCAAGTACCTCAGCTTCACCCAGTGTCGGCTGAAATAGGCTCCATGCTTCCCACAACCCTAGTAAGATTTGTATTTATTTTGGTGAATGAATGTTTTTTGACAATCCACTTTATTAGGAAACAAACACAGATCTAAGAAAATGACTGATTCAAGCAAATAATTACTCTGTTAAATATTAAAAATATATAATTATACATCGTCGACGAGATTAATAAGTACAGTAATACAGATCGAAAGAGCACCTAGTCTAGGGACGAACTTTTTTCAGAAAGCTCTGTAAAAGCCTTTAGTCTGAGTCTTATTGAGCTGAAAATCGCAAACAAGTAAAGAAAAGGATGAAATGATGCCTTGTTTGTGAGAATAATGTAAAATTGTCCAAAGTAGGTACCTTTTTTACAAGGTACATTTTTTTTTTAAACGAAGTACATTCATTAATTTTCTGAACCTCTTAATACTAATTAGGGTTGTGGCAAGGCTGGGGCCCATCTGGGTGATGGCAGGGTACACCCTGGATTGCTCTCCAAACCATCACAGAGCAGAAACATGCTCTCTTTCTGAATGATAGCAATGGTTCTTTTATATGAACCTCCCACCACAGACAGTGAGAGACAAGGCTGGCCTGTAATAACCCAGTTAACTGCACTGGGGGTACAGCAGTAACAACCCAGTGATAGTGTTGCTTGAACCCCCAACCTTGAAATCAGTAATCCAGCACCCTACCACTAGGCCACCACTGACTCTTACATAGTAGATTAAACTGTACGATAGGCCTTTGACTATTCATGGTTTTGCATGCGCAACTGTCACGTGATTCAAATTTAGCCATTGGCTGTCCTCCTTCCTGCTGATTGGTTGAGCTGATGTCTTCTTCTTATTATTATTATTCTTATTCTTATTTTCCTTTCTGCTGTTCCCTTCAGGGGTCACCACAGCAAATCATCCGCCTCCATCTCACCCTGTCCTCTGCATCTTCTTCTCGTACGCCAACGACCTTCATGTCCTCCTTCACTACATCCATAAATCTCTTCTTTGGTCTTCCTCTAGGCCTTTTGCATGACAGTACCAATCTCAGCATCCTACTACCAATATATTTACTATCCCTCCTCTGTACATGTCCAAACCATCGCAATTTGGCCTCTCTGACTTTGTCTCCAATACCTCTAACATGTGCTGTCCCTCTGACCTTCTCTGTACTTCTCTATTTACATCCTCAAAGCAAACACTGCACCTGTGGTGCTCTTTCTTGGCATGAAACCAAACTGTTATTCACAAATGCTGACCCCTGCCCTTAGTCTAGCCTCCACTATTCTTTCCCATAACTTCATCATATGGCTCATCAACTTTATCCCTCTGTAGTTGCCACAACTCTGTATGTCTCCCTTGTTCTTTAAAATGGGCACCAGCACACTTCTCCTCCATTCCTTCAGCATCTGCTCACGCTCTAAGACCTTGTTGAATGTTCTTGTCAGAAAATCTACTGCTACCTCTCCAAGACACTTCCATATCTCCACAGGTTTCTCATCAGGACCAACTGCCTCTTCACTCTGCAGCCTTTTCTGCCCTCCTCACTTCTCCCTTACTAATCTTTGTTACTTCCTGGTCCTCAACGGTCATCTCTTGTACTCTTTTTTTCTCTCTCTCATTTTCCACATTCATCAGCTTCATTCATCAACGTATCTTATTATTTGATGATATTCGGATGGATGAAGCTTTAAAAAGTGACCTCAGCTGACCTCTGTTGGACTCCTGTTCTGATTTGATTTGAAGTGCGTCAGTGTTTTATTAATCATAGAGAAGATATGTGCCAATAACTACTTTTTAAAAATTGATTTCTTAACTTGGAGCATGCCATAATATTTATATTGTGGAAGTTGCAGCATCCCTTGTTGCTCTAGCACGAAAACGCTTCTGGTGTAAATTATTCTTAAAGTGTAAACTTGTATCGTGAAGCCCGTCACATGGCGGCAAACCTACTGATTTTACAAGAGGCTGATGCTGGAGTCTCCTCCTGTTGTTAACATCTCCTCTTGGGCAATATATCATCATATTGACAACAAGTCCTAGTGGTCGCGGTAACAACGTGTTTGAGTTCGGAGGTAGGGATTATGATGTAATGTGTTTATTTGTTTATTTTTGTATCATTCGAAGGGGAACATGAGGAAAAAGTTCGGACAATGGACCAAATGCTTATCACTGTCTCTTCTGGTCTCCTCCATGCTGAGCTCCGTGTTCCGCTCTACTTGGAATTTTTTCCCCCTTTTCTGTTGACGTACTGAGAAACCCTTTTTTAAACACAGTTTGCATAACATTTTCTCAGACTTGTGCTGTGTGACCCCTCGTGAGTGATTTACCAGAAACTCTTAGTCACCACATGTTTGATCGTACAGTGAGTGCACTGGGAACGGCTCTGGTAGTTTTCGGCATTATCCTGAAAAACTGATTGTGAAGGCTGCAAATCATGGAAAGGCTTATGAGAAATGAATAAGCAAAGGCGAGTCAGTCGTATAAATAATCTGCCTGGAAGCACTGCACTCGAAGCTGTTTGTTTAAGCGTGTCTCAGATAACGCCGTTGTTGAGAACAATGCTTGGAGATTTTTCCAGCGTTCCTGTTGTGCGATTGCCGGCCATTTCACTTTTATGAGAAAGTGTTTTGGAAAAGTTCATCACCTCGTGAGTGTGAGCGATCGCGCTGCCATGTCTGTAAGTGTGTGAACCTGCTCAGGATCAGACCACACTTCGACTGTTTATTCCAGGAAAAGTGGATTTAAAGCCAAACCTTTCTCCAAAACCAGGTCAAAACGTGTGCAGTAACATCCCCAATTCTCTCTCTCTCTCTCTCTCTCTCGCCTTCTTGCTCTCTGTCTTCACTCTCGCTCTCTGTCTTTACACACCCCCTCTCTCTGTCTCTCTGTCTGTCTCCACTCTCTGTCTCTCTCTCTCTGTACCACTCCCTTTCTATCGCTCTGTCTGTCTCACTGTCTCCACTTTCTTTCTCTCTCACTGTCTCCACTCTCTCGTTGTCTCCGCTTTTGCTCTCTCTCTCTTTCTCAGTCTCTCTCTCTCTCTCTCTCTCTCTCTCTCTCTTTTTCTCTCTATCGGTGCACCCCCTGTCTCTCTCTGTCTCTCTCGCTCTCTCTCTCTCTCTCTCTCTCTCTCTGTCGGTTGTCTCCCTCCCTCCCTCTTTCTCTCTCTTGCTGTCTCCACTCTGTCTCCACCCCCACCCCGCTCTCTCTCTCTCCCTGTCTCACTCTGTCTCCTTTCCCTCTCCATCTCTCACTGACTCTCTCTCTGTCTCCACTTCCTCTCTACTCTCTTTCTCTCGCTGTCTCCACTCCCTGTCTCTGTCTCCTCTCTCTCTCTCTCTCTCTCTCTCTCTCGCTCTCTCTGTCAGTCGGTCTCCTGGTCACTCTGTCTGTCAGTCGCCCCTCACTTTCTTGCTCTCTCTCTCTCTCTGTCAGTCGGTCTTCCACTCTCTCTCTCTCTCTCTCTCTCTCTCTCTCTCTCTCTCTCTCTCTGTCAGCCAGTCACCCTCTCTCTCTCTCTCTCTCTCTATCTATCTATCTATCTGTCAGTTGGTCGGTCTCCGGCTCTCTCTCTCTCTCTCTCTCTCTTTTTCTCTGTGTCAGTCAGTCTCAGTCTCTCTCTCTCTCTCTCTCTCTCTCTCTCTGTCAGTCGGTCTCTCGCTCTCTCGCTCTCACTCTGTCAGTTGGTCTCCCCCCCTCTGTCGGTCTCCCCTTGTCGGTCTCTCCCTCCCCCTTTTTCTCCCTGTCAGTGTTTTTTGTGCTTGGGGCAGTGGTGGTCTAGTGCACTGGATCACTGATCCAAAGGTTGGGGGTTCGAGTCCCACTCTCCACAAGGTTGTCACTGCCCCCCCCCCTTCCCCAGTGCAGCTAACTGGGTTATCAAAGGCAGGCCATGTCTCTCACTGTCTATGGTAATTGGCATGTAAAAGAACCATTGCTGACTTTCGTAAAGAGTAGCTGCAAAGTCGTCAGCGTGTTTCTGTCCCTTGCTAAAAAGGGTTGTGACAGGAAGGGCATCCGACATAAACCTCTGCCAAATCAAACGTGTGAATCAGATGATTCGCTGTGGCGACTCCCGAGTAAAAGGGAAAAAGCCGAAAGGAAGACAGACAGTGTTTTTTGTGCTTATCTGTCTCTCTTTCTTTCTGTCTCTCTTCCATCCCTGTTTGTCTGCCAGTCTTTCTTTCAAACTGTTTGACTCTGTCTCTCTGTGGATATTTTTGTCTCTCTCTCGCTCTCTCTGCTTCTCCATGCCCCCCCCCCCACCCCCACCCACCCACCCACCCCCCCACCCCCGTGTGTGTGTGTGTGTGTATGCGCATTGTGGCAAATACACTGTGTGAACTACATGCGGGTTTATGGCTGTGGTGACTGACCAATACTGCATGTGGTTACATCATACTGTGATAGGCTGCTCTGCAGGGGTTGTGGGTGTGCTCACGTGTGTATGTGGTTTTATGAATGTATGTTTATTTTTTCTTCATGTGCTTTTGTCTGTCTGTATGACCATGTTTGTATGAGAGTTTGGGTGTGTTTCTGTTTTTTTTTTTTTTTTTTTTTTTTGTCTACATTTGGGGTGTGTGTTTGAGTGAATGTGTATTTGTGGGTTTTTAAGCATGTTTGTGTCTGCCAGGTTTTTTGTTCCTTCATTTATGTTTTAGGTGGGGTTTTCCTGTTTGTGTATAGGAGTTTACATGTGTGTTTGTATGTCTGTTTTTCCATCTGTGTTTTTGTTTGAGTTTGTGTACATGCTTTTGCCTTCTGTGTGTGATGACTAAATCGTAAATGTTGTGTGTAATTCTACAGTAGGATTTTCAGGCTTCTTCTTTGCCTCTGGTTGACTTGAGCACTGACCTCATTCCATCTCCCAAACCAAATCCCATTGCTGAGGTTAGTAGGGAAAGTTCAGCATTGTTCTCCGTGTACTTACACTGTGTTGTGTACTCACATGGGGTTTGTACCACAAAGTAAACAGGCTCAAGCTTAGTGTGTGTGAGATTAGTGAGCCATGGTTCTTCACTTCAGGAGAACCCTGTACTCTTGCTTTAAACCAGAATAACAAAGCATATGCTTTCATAATGTCAGCTCCGAGGTTTTAGAGGATACAGAAGCACATATTACAGAGTAATAGAAATGTGAATTTTTTTTTTTTATCTTAACCCTATGGCCTCAGTGTCTTCTAACTCTGCAGCCTGTGAGATAAATTCCCAGTACAACCATGCATTAGTTTTCACACAGAGAATGTCACACATCTGGCAAAAAACAAAAACTCAAATAATTCCTCACTCACAATCATACACACCTTGTGATGAGGATTGTCATCAATATATTTTGCACAAATTTTTAAAGATTTTTAAATGAATAAACAAAAACTAGAAACAGTGAGAGTCATTCCATATGACCTTCACCAAAATTTGGAAATCTCCAAGATCGACCGATGCAGATTTTTCCACAGTGTTGGGTCTGGTGTCTCTCAACTTTCTCTTCACAATATGCCACAGATTCTCTATGGGCTTCAGGTCAGGAGAGTTGGCAGGCCAATTGAGCACAGTACTACCATGGTCAGTAAACCATTTAGCAGTGGTTTTGGCACTGTGAGCAGGTACCAGGTCGTGCTGAAAAATGAAAATCTTTATCTCCATAAAGCTTTTCAGCAGATGGAAGCATGAAGTGCTCCAAAATCTCCTGATAGCTAGCTGCATTGACCCTGCCCTTGATAAAACACAGTGGACCAACACCAGCAGCTGACATGGCACCCCAGACCATCACTGACTGTGGGGACTTGACACTGGACTTCAGGCATTTTGGCATTTCCTTCTCCCCAGTCTTCCTCCAGACTCTGGCACCTTGATTTTCGAATGACATGCAAAATTTGCTTTCATCCGAAAAAAATACTTTGGACCACTGAGCAACAGTCCAGTGATGCTTCTCTGTAGCCCAGGTCAGGCGCTTCTGCCGCTGTTTCTGGTTCAAAGGTGGCTTGACCTGGGGAATGCGGCACCTATAGCCCAGTCCACTGCTTCCACAGGTCCCTCAAGGTCTGGAATCGGCCCTTCTCCACAATCTTCCTCAGGGTCCGTCACCTCTTCTGGTTGTGCAGCATTTTCTGACACACTTTTTCCTTCCCACAGACGTCCCACTGAGGTACCTTGATACAGCACTCTGGGAACAGCCTATTCGCTCAGACATTTCTTTCTGTGTCTTACCCTCTTGCTTGAGGGTGTCAATGATGGCCTTCTGGACAGCAGTCAGGTCGGCAGTCTTACCCATGATTGCGGTTTTGAGTAATGAACCAGGCTGGGAGTTTTTAAAAGCCTCAGGAATCTTTTGCAGGTGTTTAGAGTTAATTGATTTATTCAGATGATTGGGTTAATAGCTCGTTTAGAGTAACTTTTCATGATATGCTAATTTTTTGAAGCGTTTTTTGATAGCACTGAAGCTATCTAATCACTAATGCCATATACCACCTCCAGTCACAAATACGATTTAGAGTACCAAACAGAAAAGCCACAGATCGGCTTATAGGCATAATCTCCCAAATAAAGCTGAAGAGGATATATATATTTACGTATGTAAGCTAAGCTAAAGTGCTATCAGCGCTGTGAACACCTTTAACGATGAGATCATGAGCCACTTTCGTAAGGTTTTGAAAAGAAGGCAGAAACAAGCCATGTTTGAAATGTTCTTCAAAAAATTTCCCCGTTTCATCTATGAAAACGGTTGCGCTTTATTGTTCACAGGGAAGACACTAGATGATAATGGGTGCGTTTTTAAAAACGGGTGTGTTTTTTTTAAAAATGTGTGCGCTCCATCGTTCACAGGAAGGTACAAGAGCACTGGCAACACGAAAATCAAACTAAAGCGGAATCTCATAGAGCGCAGAGCTGCGAGCCAGAGGGATCATGGTGAAATGGGACAATCTTCTAGCACCAGGAATGGCGCTGCTACTTTATAGCTGGTGATTAAATGGAGCTAGGTGTGTGTGTTTAGCACTCCACCGGCTTGAGAGCCATGCCCCTCTCCAATGCACAACTCTTTTGAGAGAGAGAGACCATAACACACTAAAATGATCACCACAGAAAAGTTAAAGAGTCTCTCACAACACAGGCCATAACAGTGTACTGTATTCAATAACTTTTTCACTTAATTTGAGGACCTTTGGTAAGTGTTACGGTACCATTAACTTCTGTTCAAAAGAAGATGGAACAGATTAAAGCCATTTACATTATTTGTAATGGGAAAGGCGGATTGGGAATCCGAACAAATCGGAATCCGAGCAGCCGTCTGGAACGGATTAAGTTCAAGTACCGAGGCTCCACTTTATTTCTGCATTGTGGCACATCAAACAAGGGTCTTGCACTTATTTGTGATCCTCACGAAGTGCTTTTGTTCCTGTGCACCCAGTTTTGGATGCTAGTTCTCTGAAATCTAATAAGGTATTTGCCTAAAATTTGCTATACTGGGTAACAAGAACCCAGACTTTCATAATGTCATCATAAAAGGCCTCTTCTAGGTTCTGAGTTATTGGCTTCTGATGTCGTTATGTGCAAGGGGGGGCAGTGGTGGTCTAGTGGTATAGGGCGCTGGATCGCTGATCCAAAGGTTGGGGTTTCGAGTCCCACTCTCCACAGGGTTGTCACTGTCCCCCCAGTGCAGCTAACTGGGTTATCAAAGGAGGGCCATGTCTCTCACTGTCTATGGTGAGAGGCATGTAAAAGAACCATTGCTGACTTTTATAAAGAGTAGGTTGCAAAGTCGTCAGCGTGTTTCTGTCCCTTGCTAAAAGGGTTGTGACAGGAAGGGCATCCGACGTAAAAAAAACCTCTGCCAAATCAAACGTGCGAATCAAATGATTCGCTGTGGCAACTCCCGAGTAAAAAGGGAAAAAGCTGAAAGGAAGACAGACAGAAGACAGATGTCGTTATGTGCAAAAATGAAAATTTCAAATAACAGCGATCATGCCAGAATTATTTAAAACAGGTTATTGATGCTGGATTCCTACTATTTGAGGACATGACTATCGGCAGAATGTCTCTGAATTATACCAAAGTCTAAATTTAGAATTAAGAATGCACTAAAAAGGGGTCCAGCTCAAAAAATACATTTTTGACCAGTGTTCGAATGACAAGTTCACTGTGTGGGTAATTACCAAGGATAATGAAATTTTATCTACATAATTGTAATATGTTAATCATTTGATTAAAAATTCAGCTTGTTTTCTCACCTCCTTCATGTATAAATAATTTTATGAAATGCAGACATTTTTCTCACCATGACAGGTGGGATGTCCCAGGGTCGTAGCATGACTCTGAAACATAAATTTGTAGGTCAAGTGATACACTGGCGGGACAGTAGGAAAAAAGGGTCTGATTAGAACACCGCTAGCTGGTCACCCAATAAATGGGACAACCTACAAAAATATTTTAGAGTTGTAAATAAGAATTTACTTTGATCATCACATTTATAATATATTAATGGATATTGGTCCAAAATATCAATTTGGGCTGAGTGATGATGCAAAAAAATTATTCTAAAATTTTCTGAGCTGACAACAGTGATGACAATGTAGGGAGAACAATGATGATAATGGTGTGTGTGTGTGTGTGTGTATTCGTAAACTAAATAAATAAATAAAATAGCACTATGAAATTACGCCAGGGTAACTCGTATGAACTTGGTGCATATCTACAGCCAGTTTGGGCTTGTCAAACACTCATGACAATGCACCACTCCCAACCAGGGTTCTTGTTGATGATCTTTAGTGTTGCATTTAGTCTTCTGATTGTTCTTGTATTATTATTTTTTTTGCTTTTGTTTTTTGGTGTTTTTCTTTTTGTTTTCCATATTATTTATCTGGTGTTTACTCCGGTTAATAAAGCCCAGGTTTTTCCACCCATAACCCAGTATTGTACTAAATATCAGCATGGCTGTGATTCAACCACATGATTGCGTGTGATACTGCCCAAGTTTGTGAGTAATTCCGTTCATTATTATTATTATTATTATTTGCGTCAGTTTATAAGCAAAGTGGCCTTTCATGCTCACACCTGATAGCAATTTGGAACAGCCAGTTAACCTAATGCGCAGGTCTTTGCCCTTAAAAAAATGATGGGGGTTTTAGGCAAGATGCAGTAAAAACAAGAGCACACAGAGTGCAATTGTCCACAGTAATAAATCCTATAAAAAATTCCTGCACTCAGAGTTTGATCCAGATCATATTTAAATTCTAATGGAGGATTCCTTGTCCAAAGCTTCACCTCTGTTAGAAAATTCATAAAAAGTTGCACATTACATTTTGTGTAATTCTGCTAAAACTCACAAACCAAGGTTGAAACGTAGTCTAGTTGGCAGAGGTCAAAATCTTGAATGATGCAGTGGGTTTACTTTAATTCCATTATGAGCCAAATGGGAAGAGGAACTTTATTATGTATATGTGAGGCGCTCCACCGAAAGTAAGTGCTTGTCGCACAGACCACTTTTGAGATAAACGCCAGACAAGTAAACATGGTCCATTTTTATTGTAATTCAGATTTTTTTGAATAAACAATTGAAACAAGTATTCAACTATCACTTGCTCACTAAAATCAACTAAAACTCACTAGAAATGTCTTTTTTTTTTTTTTTTCCTTTTCTGGCGAGTACCCTCATAAAACTAGATAAAAACAGGAGCAAAACATACTGGTTTTCATTGCAATTATTCACCGAGTTCGGTATAAGACACACTATAATCCATACACCAGAAGAACAGCCGTGAAGTCGTCTTTCCATTTTGAAAACTGGTTTGATATTAAAATGAGCTTCCATTCCATTAACAATGCAAGCTAGTTGCTATGGAAGATCTGAAATGAGCACACTGATTGGTCAGCTCAGGCTTGCACATGCTCAGTGCCCGTCACACGTTAACTTCCGGTGTTTACTGCATACTGAATTTATCTCCGACTTTCTCTTCAATAACAGTCATAAAGTTTATTTATAAGATTGTGAATACACATAATTTCTGGAAAAGGAAAGGGAAATGTCATCTGTGATGTCTAGCAGCATTAGTATAGATGTTAAATTCGACGTGAGAATTCGGCTTTGAAGATGCCGGAATGCTTGGCGTTCTTGAAGATTATTTCGCCGGTGAGTATTTTTCTTAGCATGCAAAATTTGATTATGGAATTTTTTTGATTATTTGATTTGTGTGTAATCTTGTCTGGACTGGACATGCTGGATCGTGGGTTGTCTAGTTTTGTACGAAAATTGGTCATAGACCTGAAAAATACTTAAATGTTTCATCCCTTTTACAGATGAACAAACTGATGATGATGATGATGATGATGATGATGATGATGATGATGATGATGACGCCAGCTGTTTTGATAAAGATTTTGATTTTGATGTTGATGAAGAAGAGGCATCTGTTAATAAAAGTGTGGATGAGTCACTTTGCTATGATGTGATCTTTCTGCTGAGCAGGATATAGATGAAGATAATAATGTTGAGGGAAGAGTTGAAGCTTACTTGTATAAAGAGATCAGAGTTTTGTTATATTGTTTTCTTATATATAGTTTTCTTAATTTGAGTGTGATTGTTTGACTCAGACAGTGTTTTTTTTTTTTTCAATCAGTATCATTTGAAGGCATTTAAATCTTTACATAATGGTCAAAAAGATACATACTGATCTTATTGGAATAAACAGAAGTGAAAAAAAAATTTGTTTTTTTCTTGTTGTTGTTGTTCATTTGGGGTTACCATGGTGACTGATGGGTTTAAAAAGGGCATGTCAGATTAAAATGAGGATGATTTCTCTTATCTCTTTCTAAAACTTTTCCTCGACATGTTTTTTAAAAGTTTATATCACTGAAGTGCATAAAAATGTTTGGTTACTAAGGACTAATGATCTCGGAAGAAGGGCAATCTTTGTGCTCATTTTTCTCTAAAACGTCTTTTGAAAATTTTAGTTGAATGCTGACACAAGAAATGGCATAACTCGGTCAGTTTTCAAGGTATTGACAAACTTTTTGCTGAATTGCTTTGGGCCTGGACTGTGTAAAAAGCTCGTTTTTCATTTTTGGATGCAACAGCCTACTTTTGGTGGAGTGGCTCACATATTATGATGTGGTACTTGGCATTTATATTGGTTCACATTGGATCTCATCTCAATTTCATTTAATTACTTTTTTGGGTTTGCATTCAAAGGTTTATCACATGAGTGCATTAGCTTAAATATTGTCCACTCAAAAATACAGAGCAAATTATGGGGTCACGGTTACAATAAAGCTCCAAAAGCCCTATTTTGTCTGAGTGTTTCTTCATCTGTATCCAAATGTTCCTCAGAGACGATATATCTTCTTTCAGATTCTTCATTAGCTTTTTACCGTAAGTTACTGAACAAAAAAAAAAAAAATACAAGAAAGCAAACTGCATTAATTTGTGAAAGTGAATAAATGCTGATTATGAAATCCTGACTGGACCTGCACTGCTGATCTTCGTTATGATTGGATGATGTACTTTGCATGACAAGCAAAATCTTTTTTAAATGAAGATTTTTCACAGTGGCTGGTCAACTGCCAAAGATATGGTCAGTTTTGGAAGGGAAAAAACAGTGGTTTTCATCATTTTTAAACAAGATCCTTGTTTGGCATGTTTGGATTTCCATAGTGCAGGCCATCTTTTCATGTGGCTCAGTAAATAAATCACTCTAATTGTCTTAGGTCACTGGTGGAACGTGATACATTGACAGCAAATCAGTCCTTCATATTGAGCTTTGGGGGAAATTTTAGCTGAATTTCCCAAAGTCCTCAAATCCTATGTTGTGCTGATGTAATCCAAAACATACAAGTTTATCTTTTTCTTCGTAAGTCTGGTTCGTCAGGGTTTGTGCATGATTACACAACACGGCCACCAATGCTGGGTGTGACGGAAGAACGCACACTTCCTCCTTTAATCCTCCCTCAGGGAGAGGAGATCCTTCAAATCGTCTTGGATCCTGATTCAAAACAACCTTGGTGATTCATGGAGGCAATGATTACCATGTAGCGCACGACGTCGCCATTGTGTAACTGATAATTAATTTTCAGTGGTGGAGGCTCCAAAGTGTTTTCAGATGGCTTGCACCTGCAGCAGCTTCTCAGTTCAGGCCAGATTTGTGCATGAACAATCGCTGCTGAGAGAAGGGAGTGGAACACAGTGCATAGGGTGGTCAGGAAACAAGAGCGTTCGGATTAATGGGTGCTGTGCGACCAGCGGACGTCATGCAGATCTGCCTTTTCCTCATTACTAGCCAAAAGTGTGACTTCAGTTTCTCCGGCCGCCGATGGGACTCTGGATCTCTCCGTATTCTGAAACACTTTTGCCGATCCCTCAACACGTTTAAACAGATGAATCTTCAGAAATGACCTCATGAAGTGTTTGATTCTATTCTCTTCTCCTTAGCATGGACCTCTTGTTCTCTGCTTGGATCTTCAGTGCTTGTGACTCATCGTCTTGTGTGTGTGGTCCCATATGAATAACCTGATGATTTGCATTTCTCAAAAGCCCATTTAAAACCCTATTTAACCCCGTGGAGAACCAGTCATAGGAAGCTACATGGGGGGAAAAATACTAATTACAATTTGTTCCACATATGCAACATGGGGTGCTACAGGGTTATGTCTCATTTTTTGTTCTGAGGATAATACTCATTGGATGCTGCTGTAACAAAGACTATCCTGTGCTTATCCCATGAGTCTCATTCACAATACTGACTGTCTTTTCAACACACTGACTTATTGTACTGTTTGATGGTACACCACACCGGACACATTGAATAAGTGTTTTTTCAGAGACATGGACAGTCCACACAGAACATATCTCTGCTATATCTTCATACTTGCTCCTAGAAGAGGAAACCACAGCAGAGCACAGTAACCTGTTCGGGCCACTTCAGGTTTTGTTTGTTTCCAGTAAGTGAATTACAAGTTTTCCATGTGATGTAGTTACTGGAGTAAGATTAGTTTGCTGCAGCCCTTCCTGCAGAATATAAATTTTAAGTGGTAGAGCTGGATCCAACCCTACCTTTTCCTCTAACCTGTCAGAGGTAATAGCTATACCACGTAGAGCAAAATCCCACTTATCTACCATGAAACGTGCAGAGCTGTCTCCATTCCCTCAACTTTTTAACTTCTCCACTCCCATCCTGAATACCACAGGGGTGTGTTTGTAGCCCACTCCTCTGCTCCCTCTTCACACATGACCCAAGATTTCAAATATCTGTTAAAACTTGTCGAGGGATTGGTAAAAGTGTCCGTAGCCCCCTCCTCTTCCCCCTCTTCACACGACTCTTCTCCCACTCACACCAGCAACATCATCATCAAATTCGCACATGACACCCCCGCCATAGGTTTGATAACAAATAACAAGTCAGCCAATAGGAGGGAGGTTTGGCATCTGTGGCGATGGTGCTACAACAATAAACTGAAACTAAACACATACAAAACCAAAGAGATGATCTCGTACTTCAGAAGATCGAAATAAACTGAGCACTTTGCCCTCTACATTGATGGAGAGGAGGTAGAGAGGGTGGAGTGCATCAAGTTTCCTGCAGTTCACATCTCTGCTGACTTTACCTGGACCACAAACATCTCCCACAAGGTGGGGAAAGCACAACAAATGATGCACTTCTTCAGGAATCTCCGACAAGCCCATCTACCCCGACACCTACTGACGCACTTTTACCGCTCTGCCATCGAGAGCCTCCTCACTTACTGCTGTACAGTGTGGTTCACCAGCTGTACTAAAGAGGACAGGAAGGCCCTGTAGCGGGTGGTGAGGACAGCCGAGTGGATGACCTTTTCTCCGCGCCGGAAGAAGGTACAGGACACTAAAAACAAAAACTAATTGACTCAAGAACCGCTTTTATGCCCAAACTGTGAAACGTGTAACATGATCATCACCATCGTCACACACACTGACTGAATAACCATCATTGCAATCATCTTCCTGGACAATGCTATACTCATGTTTAGAGCATGACATTTTGGCACCATGCACCTTATACTTAAAAGCTCTACCTCTTACCCGGTGCATATCATGCACCTTTGACTATCATACACCTTTCTGTATATGTTTGAATATGTGAATACTGTACAAGTATAGATCTGTAGATGCGCCACTATGTGAATAGATATTTAGGTGTATAGAATATATACAGTATGATTGTGTTGGTGTACATATATGCAGTTGTCCAAAATAAGGGTGTTTAAAAAGTGAATAAAGCTGAAAATGCTTCGTTTTTATTTCCATGTACACAAATGCATTGGGAACACTACACAGTCACTTCCAAATCATGAAGAAAAAATGGATCAAATTTGTGAAACTGAGGAAAAATTAATATTGGACTGCTCAAAAAAATAGCAGTGTCTGCTTTCTTCTTTCCAAACTCAAACATTCACTGTACAAACTGAAAAATGTAAAAGTTTGTTTTCCTTTGAATCACTGAACTAATATTTAGTTGTGTAATCACTGTTTCGAAGAACTGCTGCACATCTGTGTTGCATGGAGTCGACCAACGTGTGGCATCTATGAAAAGGTTTTCCAGACTAGGATGATTGGACTACATTGCACAGTTCTTCTGGATTTCTTGGTTTTACCTCAGAAGCTGCATTTTTAATGTCACCCCACAAGTTTTGTATTGGACTAAGGTTCGGGATCGGGCCACTGCTCCATAACGTCAATCTTATTGGTCTGGAACCAAGATGTTGCCTGTTTACTGGTGTGTTTGAAGTCATTGTCTTGTTGGAACACACATTTCAAGGGCATTTCCTCTTCAGCATAAGGCAGCACGACCTTCAAATATTCTGATGTATTCAAACTGATCCATGATTTCTGGGATGTGATAAATGGGCCTGACACCATAGTCTGAGAAACATCTCCATATGCCTGCACCACCATGTTGCACTTTGTACTGTGATTTGAACTCAGTGTTTGGGGGACAAAAAGAACAATCAGTCCACAAAATGTTGCTCAGTTTCTCTTTAGTCCAGTCAATGAGCTCTTTGGCAAATTCCTCTTCAGGAATTCAGCAAAAAAAAAAAAAACCCTCTTTTTTCAACAGTGGCACTTTGTGGGACTTTCCTGCCGATCGCTCAGCTTCACATAGTCATCTTCTAATTGTAACAGTACTCACACTTAGACCTTTGATCTTCCTGAACCTGATTGTTGGCTGAGTTCTTGGCATTTTGGTAAAAAAAATAAATAAATAAATAAATAAATAATTATCCATTTGAAGGGTAATTTTTTTTGTTTTCTTCCGTGTCTTTTGGAATTTGTTTGCCATTTTAAAGAAATTGGGATCATTTTAGCTGAGCAGCTGATCATTTTCTGTACATCTTTATACATGTTTCCCCATCCAATCAGATTTTTAATCAAGGTTAGCTGTTCTTCTGAGCAATGTCTGGAAGGACCCATTTTCCTCAGAATTTCAGAGAGAACTGCTCTACAGCTCAAATATATAACATTTGTTGCCTTCCTTCCTGCAATAAGGGCAATAACAGGCTCCTGTTTTTCAAAGAATGAATGACGTCACTAATTGAACTCCACACTGCTATTATTTTGAACACGCCCCTTTCAATTAGTGATTCAATTACACAGAATCAGCAGCAGCATGGAATGGCTGTTGGGTTTGTTGGATCCTGTTACTCTACTCCACCTGATAGTAAATTAAAAGTAGCCAAGTAGAAATATAATTTCTACCAAAAAACACTGATTGATCAGGTTAGTGATGTCTGACTGATGATATTTTGAAGTCAACACTGTGTATTTAACTTTATGCGCATGTATAGCTTAGTGTCGCTTGTTGTCTCTTGTGTACTTCTTTCTGATAATTACTGATAAACTGATTTTCATTCTTCATGCAACAGTTGACAAAGATCTCTAGCTTTAGTTAAACTCCACTTCAGTAAGAGAAGCGAGATCACGTCTGACATTTGGTGATTCTTGGCTATATGAGAACTTCCTTTCAGCTTCTAAGATTATAGACTGTTTCTGTGCTGCTTTATCTGTCATTAGAGTAACCGGGTGGCTGAAGTTTAAGTTTGTCTGCAGAGGTGATGTGTAAAAAAGGGCCAGTGTAGTGCAGAGTTTTATAGTTCAACATGACTTGGGCTGATTTGTTTCAAAAGTCCTGGAATTGCATATAAATAAATGAGGTCTTAATATCACATGATGCAATGTCTCTGGTGTATATTAGCATTTCCATTACTGTATTGAAATTATTTATAATCTTATGAGTTCACCCATAAAAAAAGACCAGCTTCCAGGTGTGGTTGCTCTGAAAGTTTGTAATCCTGGTTGGGTTTTTCTAATAGCAGTCACCTATGACTTTGAAATCTGATTGTGAATTTCTGTCCATCTGCTTTTTGGTTGTGTTTACTGTTAAAGACACTTCTCTCGTAAAACTGAAGTGCATTTTCTTAACGATTCTCAAAAGGAGTCATGAAAAGTGTCTGGCTGTATGTTTGCTTTCCGGCTTTTATTTCCTGGCCAATGAGGATGTCAAAAACAGCTGTCTGAAAAGCTCTTCTCTGCGGAATCACCCAGAGGAATGCTTCTTTCACTGCTTTGATTTTGGACATGGATTACTAGGATGGCGATGTTTATTCATTGTTGGTTTGATCTTGTCAAACCCCCCAGAGAGTCATTTGAGTTTTTAAAAAACGCTAATGTCCAAACCCAGTGGAGAAAGTACCTCAAGGCTTGTTGGAGGTGAAGCAAGACATGACATGCGACATGGAGCAGCAATGAAAATATCCACAGGTCTGATGTTGTTTTCCAAAGCTGGACTTGTTGAGATTGAAGTTGCAGTTCGACTTGTGAAGGTGGCCAAGTGGCCAGGGTGCAAGTGTAGTTTGTGAAGAGGCTTTATGGGGTAAACTGGTTCATAATGCTATCAGTGGTTTTGGGAGCACTGGATGTAAGCAAATCTTGGATGATTTAAAGTGAGGACATGAAGAGAGAGTAAGTTGTATGTGTTTTGGAAGACAGACAGATTTGTTGCTGTTTTGAACGTGGGTGGAAGACAGTTTTCTTATCAACATGTTCCCGGGAAAGCATTCCCTCCTCTTTCCATTTCCTTAATCCACCCGTTTGTTTTGTTGCTAAAGTGATCCGTTATACAGTGCTTTTCTGCTCCATGTGTCACTGGGTGTTGGCACAAATCTATTATTTATTGTACCTTGGCACACTTGTATGCCAACTTTTTTTTTTTTTTTTTTTTTTAATAATTTTTTGGCGATATGGAAATTTATCAGACATTGTGGTCAAATAGCCTTTTTGGATCTGAATCTGCTTTGTCACCGTCTCCTGCTTCAGAAAGTGGGGTACAATATAGTTCCAGAGGTTTTTAACGCAGTGTGCAAACAAAGTTTTCAGAAAGATTGAAGATGATGACTTTTGTACATTGGCACCACTCGGAGAAGCAAAGGGTTCTGGTCTCCAGTTTCTCATGGACACTCCAAATGTTTTTTTCTTCCAATATCATTGAGAGAATTTATTTGCAACAATAAGGCATTTCACATGGGTATCAATAATCTAACGATGGGTAATATCTAAACATATAGTGTGTAAATCAGAAGCACTGGTGACTTTATTTACACTTGGCTGACACACTCCCTATCTTACTTGTCCAGCTGTGTGGTGTTGCATCATTTGCTCATGCACGAGAGAAATCATAAAAGGTCTGGACTGTGCACTCAAGGACTAGTTCAGCCAAAGACCTGAAATTTGCACAATTTTTTCCCCTTACCGCAAATAAAGTGAGTTAGCCAAGACATGTTTAGTGTCCAATGTTTCTTAATGTAGGCTAATGTGACTAACCAGTGAGTGGATTCTTAGTAACCGGTTCATTTATCAAACTCACTAAATCATTTGCAGGAGTATATGCACAAGAAATGTGGCATTTGTGAGGATTCATTTTATTTGGAAAATATTTGCATCCTACCCGGCCTCCTGGGTTTGTCTAAAATTACATGGAAATGCAGTACTAGTCTAACAAATGTGGACCTTGACTGATTGCATTAAAAAAAAAAAAACTTGCACGGATGTGCTGAGTTATTCTGACAAGATAAATTTATTTATTTATTTCAGCAAGTTGAGTGAAAACGTAGTGAAACTGTGCAGTTACACATTAATGACTCGCAAGAAAGCAAGTGAAATGAGATCCATTCTGTAAAGATTTCAGGAGATTTATTAGAAAAAATGGAATGAAATGCATTGAACCCTCGTTTATCGCGGGAGTTAGGTTACTAACTCTGTAACTCTGTTACTGGGCGCGATAAGTATAAGCACCGTAAGAGTATGGACACCATACCTTTTTATAATCTTATCTGATTTCACCCATAAAAGACCAGCTTCCAGGTGTGGTTGCTTTGAAAGTTTGTCATCCTGGATGGGTTTCAGAATCGGCCCTTCTGTGACACAAGGAACATTCAGTCCGGACCCTAAAATGCAGGAGACAGTGTGATAAAAAAGGATGAGCTTTATTATTCACAGGGAAGGCACTAGAGCACGGGAAATCATATTCACTGTTAGAGAAGCCCTGTGATTGCTAAGTGGAATCAGGTATGTGTTTAGCACTCCACCCACATATGACATTCACGCCCCCTCCAGCCCACAAAGAGAAAGAGGGAGTTAGAGCCACCAAAATCTCACAAGAGACAATGTCTGTCTGTCTCTCGGCTTTTTCCCTTTTACTCGGGAGTCACCACAGCAAATCATTTGATTCGCACGTTTGATTTAGCAGAGGTTTTTACGTCGGATGCCCTTCCTGTCACAACCCTTTTTAGCAAGGGACAGAAACATGCTGACGACTTTGCAGCCTACTCTTTACGAAAGTCAGCAATAGTTCTTTTACATGCCTCTCACCATAGACAGTGAGAGACATGGCCCGCCTTTGATAACCCAGTTAGCTGCACTGGGGGAGACAGTGACAACCTTGTGGAGAGTGGGACTCGAACCCCCAACCTTGGGATCAGCGATCCAGCGCCCTATACCACTAGACCACCACTGCCCCTCACAAAAGAGAGACAATAACATTTTAAAATAAAAGCCACAGTGCAGTTAAAGCATAAGAATTTTAATGTTTGTGATGGTGAGCATTTGGCATACATAAATGTTGGTGATGAAGAGAAGAGGATAATTCCCTTTCATAACAGCTTCAGATAAATTGGCCAAAGGTTTTGTTTTTTTTTTCCTCTTGCTACCGCTTTCAAAGGATGACCACTTCAGGATGTTCCTTTCTTTTCTTGAAGAACGTTTCTAATGTGGCTTGTTTCTGCCTTCTTTTCAAAATCTTACAGAAGTGGCTCATGATCTCATCATTAAAGGTCTTTACAATGTTGCTAGTACTTTAGTTTAGCTTTAACACTTTAGTGCTTTTATATATATATATATATATATATATACACTAGTCCTTCTCAAAAAATTAGCATATTGTGAAGTTCATTATTTTCTGTAATGTACCGATGAAAATTAAACTTTCATATATTTTAGATTCATTGCACCCCAACTGAAATATTTCAGGTCTTTTATTGTTTTAATGCTGATGATTTGGGCATACAGCTCATGAAAACCAAAAATTCCTATCTCAAAAAATTAGCATATCATGAAAAGGCACTCTAAACGAGCTATTAACCGAATCATCTGAATCAACCAATTAACTCTAAACACCTGCAAAAGATTCCTGAGGCTTTTAAAAACTCCCAGCCTGGTTCATTACTCAAAACCGCAATCATGGGTAAGACTGCCGACCTGACTGCTGTCCAGAAGGCCATCATTGACACCCTCAAGCAAAAGGGTAAGACACAGAAAGAAATGTCTGAGCGAATAGGCTGTTCCCAGAGTGCTGTATCAAGGCACCTCAGTGGGACGTCCGTGGGAAGGAAAAAGTGTGGCAGAAAACACTGCACAACCAGAAGAGGTGACCGGACCCTGAGGAAGATTGTGCAGAAGGGCCGATTCCAGACCTTGGGGGACCTGTGGAAGCAGTGGACTGGGCTACAGGTGCCGCATTCCCCAGGTCAAGCCACTTTTGAGCCAGAAACGACGGCAAAAGCGCCTGACCTGGGCTACAGAGAAGCAGCACTGGACTGTTGCTCAGTGGTCCAAAGTACTTTTTTGGGATGAAAGCAAATTCTGCATGTCATTCGGAAATCAAGGTGCCAGAGTCTGGAGGAAGACTGGGGAGAAGGAAATGCCAAAATGCTTGAAGTCCAGTGTCAAGTACCCACAGTGATGGTCTGGGGTGCCATGTCAGCTGCTGGTGTTGGTCCACTGTGTTTTATCAAGGGCAGGGTCAATGCAGCTAACTATCAGGAGATTTTGGAGCACTTGATGCTTCCATCTGCTGAAAAGCTTTATGGAGATGAAGATTTTCATTTTTCAGCACGACCTGGCACCTGCTCACAGTGCCAAAACCACTGCTAAATGGTTTACTGACCATGGTATTACTGTGCTTAATTGACCTGCCACCTTCTTGACCTGAACCCCATAGAGAATCTGTGGGATATTGTGAAGAGAAAGTTGAGAGACCAGACCCAACACTGTGGATGAGCTTAAGGCCGCTATCGAAGCATCCTGGGCCTCCATAACACCTCAGCAGTGCCACAGGCTGATTGCCTCCATGCCACGCTGCATTGAAGCAGTCATTTCTGCAAAAGGATTCCCGACCAAGTATTGAGTGCATAACTGAACATAATTATTTGAAGGTTGACTTTTTTTTTTTGTATTAAAAACACTTTTTTTTTTTTTTTTTTTTTTATTGGTCGGATGAAATATGCTAATTTTTTGAGATAGGAATTTTGGGTTTTCATGAGCTGTATGCCAAAATCATCAATATTAAAACAATAAAAGACCTGAAATATTTCAGTTGGTGTGCAATGAATCTAAAATATATGAAAGTTTAATTTTTATCAGTACATTACAGAAAAGAATGAACTATCACAATATGCTAATTTTTTGAGAAGGACGTGTGTGTGTGTGTGTGTGTGTGTGTGTGTGTGTATATATATACACAAAATACTGCAAAGTCGTGAATCTGTGATGGTTGAAACACAAAGTGGCAAGGGTTCACTGTATTCATAATTGTTTTCTGTAGTGTATGATGACCTGTAATCATAAACTATTAGTTTACAATGAACTCATGTCTACATTGGGAACAGGTCCTGTTCCACAGTATTGCCATGTTGTGACTACACTGTCCCAGAACGGACAACTCATTTTTTATATATACACACACACACAGGGATCCCTCGCTACTTCATGCTTCAGTGCTTTTTTTTAAGTCAAGATTCATCGAATTAAAAAAATAAAGAAATTAAGGAAGAATAGGAGAAAAAGTTCAGGAAAATGCCACAAAAACAAGGCCAATTGTGCCAAAAAAAAACCCTGAAGAAAAAACAACCCAAAATCTCCAGTCAAAACTGGATACATTGCTGAGAGGTGTACATCCAAGTGTGCACGCGCATCTGCGCACGTGTGTTGTTGTCTTCTCATGCTAAACCATCTGTATATGTGTGTATTTATATTTTATTATAGCATTGAATATGTCTCATCTCATCTCATCTCATCATCTCATCTTCTTCCGCTTAGTCCGGGGTCGGGTCGCGGGGGCAGCAACCTTAGCAAAGAGGTCCAGACATCCCTCTCCCGAGCCACTTCCTCCAACTCTCCCGGGGGGACACCGAGGCGGTCCCAGACAAGCCGAGAGACATAGTCCCTCCAGCGTGTTCTAGGTCGACCCCGGGGTCTCTTCCCGGTTGGACATGCCCGAAACACCACACCAGGGAGGCGTCCAGGGGGCATTCTAACCAGATGCCCGAGCCACCTCAACTGGCCCCTCTCAATGCGGAGGAGCAGCGGATCTACTCCGAGCTCTCCCGGATGGCGGAGCTTCTCACCCTCTCTCTAAGGGAGAACCCCGCCACCCGGCGAAGGAAGCTCATTTCAGCCGCTTGTATCCGTGATCTTGTTCTTTCGGTCATTACCCAAAGCTCGTGACCATAGGTGAGGGTTGGAACGTAGATCGACTGGTAAATTGAGAGCTTAAGCCTTGCGGCTCAGCTCCTTTTTCACCACGACGGACCGGTACAGGCACCGCTTAACAGCAGAGGCTGCAGCGATCCGTCTGTCGATCTCTCGCTCCATCCTTCCCTCACTCGTAAACAAGACCCCAAGATACTTAAACTCCTCCACTTGGGGCAGGACCTCATCCCCGACCCAGAGGGTGCATTCCACCATTGTCCGACTGAGAACCATGGCCTCGGACTTGGAGGTACTGATCTTCATCCCGGCTGCTTCGCACTCAGCTGCGAATCGCTCCAATGAGAGCTGGAGAGCCCGACTTGATGAAGCCAAAAGGACAACATCATCCGCAAAAAGCAGAGATGATATCCGATGGCCACCGAACCAGAACCCCTCATCACCTCGACTGCGCCTAGAAATTCTGTCCATAAAAATTATGAACAGAATCGGTGACAAAGGACAGCCTTGGCGGACTCCAACTCCCACCGGAAACGAATCCGAGCTGCTGTTACCAATACGGACCAAACTCTGGCTCCGGTGATACATTGAATATGTATTTATTGATATATATACGTGTGTGTATATACATGTGCGTATACATCAGGGGGGGAGGGGTGATCCTACTTCGTGGTTTTCGATGGTCACGTGGGGATCTTGGTCCTAATTAACCGTGGAAAGTGAGGGGTGTGTGTGTTTTTTATATATATATATATATATATATATATATATATATATATATCTTTTCACTGTGTTTTTACAGTTATTGCATAAATCTGAAAGAGGCAAAGTGGAAGAATCTGATTTTGGCTCATGATGGCTTGCAAAGTTTGCGAACCTCAACTCTGAAAAATGGAAGGTTGTGTTCGTTGGTCAGTCACTTGGAGCAGGCAGGGTTAATATCACACTTTAAAATGGAAACACATGTTTTAAAATCTTAATTTTGTTTGCGTTTATGTAGTACTTACTAATGTGAGTGAAAATGAGTTTATTCATGTTTTAATGCACTCTATAAATATATATGTTCATGGAGACATGCCTCCCTGAAAACCTTTGCTTCAGTGGTGATGGTGTCCACCTAACAGATGTAATCAACCCCATAACTCTTCACTTTTAAAGTCTTGATTCTTGATTAGATAATGAGATCTGTCAGGCATGCATGATTACGGTTGAAGTGGAAGTCGTCAAGGAGCTCGAGTTCCAGGAACAGGATTGGAAAACTCTGAGTTAGTTTAAACGGATTAGCTACAGCGTTTAACTTGGCTCGATGTGCACAGCTCACCACCTGGCTTTCCACTGTCATGGTTAAAATATGTAAATATAAACTATGAAAATCTTGTTTTTGTTTGTTTTGTATTTATACTTAAACTCTTAGAGATGTTGTGACATTTCTGCCCTGCTGACATTATGCTCCGAGATCATCTGTGTCCGTCATGATTTTTCAAAAAATTAGGGGGAAAAAAAACATGTTTCCATCTTGTATACTCCAAGTACTAAATACCATTGTGATGGCAACCATCACGGACGGCTCCGCTCTGGTTATAGTACACAGACACTTGAAACATGTAAACAATTTGAAGAATACTGCATGAATAGATGCTCCTGTCGGTCATTTGCTTCAAGGAGGAAGTAAAGGTGAAAGATGAAATGTACCCTTGTCACCAAAGGTAATTTGACTCTGATTGTGAGCCATGACCTTGAAGTGTAAGTGACCCAGCCATAATTAATGAATGTTTAAGGCCAACTTTCTCGAAAGTATGGTCTGGACAAGCCATGGTATGACACTCCCATTTCCAAGATGTATAAAAATGTCTAGTTTAGTATATTTATAGTGATCGTGTAGGAAATATGACCCAAACAAATGGTGTCCAAGGTAGCAGTGACCTGATGTTGGCGACACTCCGTCTTCCCAAGATATGCAAGTATTCCGAGTTTGGTATATGTGAAGGGAAACCATGTATAAGAAATATGGCCAGGACAGGCCTTTTCTTTTAAGTGGGGGAACGGTAAAGGTGAACTATTGTTACCTATAAGTTACATCCCAGACAAGGATTGGGATCACTGTAGGGCATCTGCATTATGCAGGGCCTTATGTGCCTCATTCAAAGTGGATGCCACAGAATTAAATGGTTTCTTCAACATTCTGTATCGGGGACTATTCGCTGACATCCACCTTGCCATTGGCATATAATTATTCATCACAGGAAACAGCAACAGAGCATGAATGTCAGGACATGGAGATATACTCGGAGCACCACACATTTTAATGCACACTTTAAAAGGGTCATCTATAACTGTTTGCAATTAGCTGAATGTGAAGGAGTGTGTGCTGTTAAAGTGAAATTCACTTCAGGTTTATTTATAATGCATGTCCAACAGTAGACACTGCCAAAAAGTAGCTTTCGCAATTACTTTAAAAGAGAATCAAGTCTCTGGATGAGAAGCGGAAATGAGTTTTAAACTTTATGCAATATTCATATAAAAATAATCTGGTTTAAACAAATCTGTTAGTATTTCATTTATATTCAGATTTAATCCAGATGTGGAAAAGGATATGCTGTTTTTATACATCAGTCATTATTTCATTCAAGTGCAGAGAGTTAACTGTCAAATATTTATGAACTGCAAATCCTGAAAGATTAATTTCTTTCACTTTTTTTTTTTTTTTTTTTTTTTTTTCTAATAATTTGCAGGATTGCTGTTTGGAGCAATGTTATAGTTCTACCAGCCTTCCGCGAGAGGGCATGAACGATGACTTCACAGCCACCGCTCTGCTCTCAGATTTCCTGCATTCGCTGATGACACATTGATAGGAATTTTCCCCACTGTTAGGAATAGCATGTCCAATGAGTGTTACGGGAAAAAGCATCAAATATTAGTCTGTGTGCCTAGAATGGCCGTGTCCACGAAGAAATCTGCTTGAGTGTTGATCTAACTGGGAAAGCCGTGTCCTAATCATTGTGTCTCTCTCACGCACTGGGACAAACCACAGAGGGTCGGTCGCTGTTGGTGACTGACATTTGACTCTTACTGTCACAGTCAGGATTTTACTGCTCTTGGTTGTGTGTTGCTTGTTATTTCGAAACTTAATGAGTAATCTTTGGAGAATTCAATTTTTTTTTTCATGAATTTCTGCTGGCTGTTTAACGTGGGAGCACATCTGAGAGCCATTTCCTTTATCCGAAGTTTGAAAGTATGTGTTTAATTCTCACATTTGGCATTAGAAGCCATTAATTTGAGCGGAGGCTGCCACTGATTGCACTCTCTCTGCTGCTGAGCTAATTGATACTCAGGGCTAAAAGGAAGGCAAAGTAAACACAGGACAGCTGCATTGCTGCTTCAGCAGAGACCAAGCTTTCCATAATGCCCTTCCTGTGAGGTCGTGAGGATGGCCACACAAAAGCAATATTTGCCCAATCCATCCAAGCAGAGCTGCTCAATTGAGAAGCTGAACTTTCCCATAGCTTTGCTTTGCTGCTCCTCTCTGGGTTTTGGGTGTTTGTGTCTGTTGGGGGGGATGAATTATACTTTCGAGTCAACTCGATGACCCGAAGTGAATATCAGCATATTTTTACTGCTTTGTTGGAATCTTGTGAGAATGTTCACCTTATTCACAATGGTTACAATAAAAAAATAATAATAATATTTGGACAAAATGAAATATTATTGTGAATAAATTCAGTTTTTATACGTTTTGAGGAGCTATAGATAAATTGAAAGTAATCCTAAGTGGTATGTAATGGTCAGTATTTTCTCCCGTGTTATTGGTTACCTTTATACTTGTATCCCCAGAGTTGGGGATAAATGAATTCTCATCATTCACTCATTTTCTGAAGTGCTTATTTCCTATTGGGGTCCAGGAAGCCTGACCCCATCTCTGCTGACACTAGCAGAAGGTCATCACTGGGATAACACACACACACACACACACAAACAACCATTCACAATTATGCTCACATCTAGGGACAATTAGCCTAATATGTATGTCTTAGGACTGTGATGGGGAAACCCACATGAGCACTGGGGGACACACAAAATCCATACAGAAACGGGAGAGTCCGAGACATGAACACAAGACCTACTTGTTGTGGGAGTCGCATACTAACTCGTGCTACACCTGCTGCCCAAAATTGAATTATTTAACTGTTATTCTTCAGGGAGCCACTATACTGGCTCATGACATTTGTGCGGTGAGCCATGGTCGTGGCTTTCCATACACAGCATAACAACCGGCTGTAGATTGGTTAGAATCGACCTTATCATATAAATATTTCCAATGAAAAGGAAAGACTAGCAGATATGTTAAATATACAGTATAATGTAGCAATGCAGCATCTGCATAGTACAATAAAACATAGCAGTTAAAGGAGTGTTTGCCTTTTTTATGGTGAAATCATTCACCAGTACAATTGTTCACATTTCACAAGGATTTTTCATTAATCCCAAATTCCGAAATTCAAATTCCTTTATTTTAAATCGTAGTTTGATTTGATATATTTTAGTTATACTTTTACGTCAAAATCTATATAGACGCTCCCCGACTTGCGTTCATCCGTTTAACGGGGGTTTTTTTTTGTTTGGTTTTTTTTTTAACGGGTTTTTGTTTTGTTTTTTTCCAAAAAAAGTCAAATTTGAGTTTAGACGTACCTACATAGTAAGCTGACGTCATGATGCAATGACGCTGTGTCCATTGTTTACAAAGGATAGACTGAGTGCCCCTCCTTCCCAGTTCAGTTTTTTTTATATAAATATATATGAGACAGAGGAAAATATGGTTGGTCAGAAGCATAAGCCTACTAGCATGGGTGAAAGTCTCATACACAGAGATGAATTAACTATCTGCTCAGATTGGCACGATCTACCATGCATACTCGGTTTAAGCAAAGAGAGTTGTAAAATGAATTAAAATCCAAATCCAGGAAAGAACTCTCGGCTCTGCTGGCTCCACACCAGTGCAGGCTGTGTTCTAAATGAGTTCAATGGCACACTTGCGCACTTGAAAGACCAGAAGTCCATGTAACCCACAGCAAGTACACTACTTTCGCAAGTACACGACTTTCGGTACTGAGCGCTTCACATATTGTAAGCGTGATTGGCTGTTTTAAGCTTCATGTAAAGTGACTCGGTATAAATAAGTGACTTATTTGAAATTAATGTTTATTATTTGATATATTTGATATTATTTTACAATGTTTATAATAATTGATTTAGGGGTGTTTTATGAGATACAGTAATGGTATTTATGGATGTATAGTACAGTACGAGCGTCCCCCCCAGTGCAGCTACTGGGTTATCAAAGGCGGGTCATGTCTCTCACTGTCTATGGTGAGAGGCATGTAAAAGAACCATTGCTGACTTTCGTAAAGAGTAGCTGCAAAGTCGTCAGCGTGTTTCTGTCCTTTGCTAAAGGGTTGTGACAGGAAGGGCATCCGACGTAAAAACCTCTGCCAAATCAAACGTGCGAATCAAATGATTCGCTGTGGCGACTCCCGAGTAAAAGGGGAAAAAGCCGAAAGGAAGACAGACAGACAGTACATACGTCACTGTAACAACTTACGTTCACTTTCAACTTGCGTTCGACCGTCTGGAACCTATTAAAAATGTAAGTTGGGGAGCGTCTGTACATCAGTGGAAAGAGAACAGCATCTTTCTTTCTCCAACTTTGCTACATTTTATGAGCTGAGGGTACTTTTTTTTTTTTCCTGGGTAGCAGCTAGCATCACACTTTCAAACTTGTCATGTTACTTCTCATTTTACACGCTGGTGTGCACAAAACCCAAATGTTTCAGTAATGAGTCTTCAAGAACTTCTACTCTACAGTCCTAAAAATTGAAGCTTTAGGTCTTGAGGGTTTTATTTAGACCAATTTTTAGACTGTTGTCAGAAATACTGAAGCTCTGTGCTTCAATATAACACGACGGTTAAGGCTTTTGTCCAGGTTTTTTTTTTTTTTTTTGATGAAAAAAAAAAAAACCTACATTTTATAAAGCCATTCTCGTTTAGAATTCAATAAAAGTCTTGCCTTTTCTTTCCCACACAATGGTCATAGTCTTTGGCTTCGATGTATCACATAATGTCCTGCTCATGGGTACGAGTCTGTAGAAGGCTCTGTATTTCATCTTAAACTAATGTAATGCTTCACATTCTGAACAAACTTAAAATAGTGTTTCAGTTACTTTAATTCCTCATTGCTTAAAATGTATATTCCGGTTCTTGCAATGGTGTGAGCTGAATGCTCATTACATTCACTTCAATTTGATTGTGTGTATGAATGTGTGTGTGTGTGTGTATATATGTACAGTCGGCCCTCTACTTACGAAATTAATCCGTTCCAGTGCCTTTTTTGAAACCTGGTGTTTTCGTAAGTAGAGGCGTATTTTACATGTAAAACGTGTGATTCGTTCCAAGGCTCTTAAGACTACCCCATAAACTCTTTAAAAATTATAAAAGTACACCAATTTTGCATGAAACATGTGTTAAAAGTAAAAGAAAATTATTTATTAAACCATGTAAACATTTTATTAACATTTATTCATTCAACCATTATTAAACATTTTTTTTTAAATTCATTTTTACATTCATTATTTAAACATTTGTGGCGTCGCAGCCGATGCCGGAGCTTTTGAAACTGTACGCGGCTCATCCGGACCTCCGATCTGTCAAGCAGCTAAGAGCTTTTTGAATACTTGTTTATGACTCAACATTCACCTGTTTGCTTGAGGGATCGGAGGTCCAGATGAGGCGCGTTTTGCCCACATTTATTAAACATTAAATGGAGCGCGCCACATTTATTAAACATTTTCTGAATTAAACAACTTAAAAAACAATAAGTTGCAATGAGCACTCTAAAAAAAACTCACAAACCAACAGTACAGCTCTCCTTTAAGCATGTGACAAACAAGCACTATAGGTACAGTACTATGAAGATTCAGCTCCCTCCTGGCCAATGGGAGGCCAGTGGGGCGGGGTATTTGGAGACAGCCAATGAGAGAGCAACTCGTGCAATGTTTGAATGGTGTGTTTGTTGCTTTTTGTAAGAACTTTTTCATATACAGAGGACAAATTTTGGAAAATGTTTTTCGTATACTGGATGTTTCATATTCAGGGGGTTTCGTAAGAAGGTAGCTGACTGTGTGTGTGTGTATGTATATATGTGTGTATATGTATATATGTATAAGTGAAATGAAATTGAAGAACAAGTAGAAATAGAAATGGAATAAAATCTACAGAAAGATAGATCTTAAATATAAGTATGAAATATGATTAAACATTATCCTGAGGTCCACTTAATACCTGGCTCTTGCAGAGGGGGACATGGCTGCGCAGAACAATGTATCCAGTTTTGATTGGTAGATTTTGGGTTGTTTTGTGTTGGTTTAGGGGGGTTTGTTGTTTTTTGTTCTTTTTTGCATAGTTGGCCTTGTTTTGGAGACATTTTCCACCAATTCTTCCTTAATTTCCTTATTTTTTAATTCGATTATTTTTTTTTATTAACTGTGATGCACTGAAGCCGCATTAATTGAAGAACGAAATAGCGTGTGTATGAATGTGTGTGTATATGTACAGTCGGCCCTCTACTTACGAAATTAATCCGTTCCAGTGCCTTTTTTGAAACCTGGAGTTTTTGTAAGTAGAGGTGCATTTTACATGTAAAACGCATGATTCGTTCCAAGGCTGCCAAGAGTACCCCATAAACCTTTTAAAAATTACAACAGTACACTAATTTTGTATGAAATATGTATGACGTGTTAAAAGTAAAAAAAACTATTAAACCATTTAAACATTTTATTAACTTTTTATTAATTAAACCATTATTAAACATTTTTTATTAATGCACATACACACACAACTCTGTCTCTCTCTCTCTCTCACAAAGCTCTCTCTCTCTTTGAGTGGCGCGCTCTGCTGAATGTGGGCTCCGCCCACACTCGGCGCGCAGCTGATGGAGCTTTTGAGACTGGGTGTTGTATCTAAAGCAGAATTACCCGTTTCAAAGATCCGAGGTCCGGATTCAATATTAACTTGCTTCCTTGCGAGATCAGAGGTCTTTTGTCCCACGGAGCATTCTGTGCACGGAACATTTGTGGTGCCCCCACTTCCGTGCACAAAAATGCTTCGTGGCCAAATGCGAAGCTTTTGAGACAGGGCGCGGCTCATCCAGACTGCCTCAAATAAGCTGCAATGCATACTCTCTCAAAAAAAAAAAAAAAAAAAAAAAAAAACTCATGAACCAACTCTCTCCTTTATGCATGTGACAAACAAGCTTATGGGTACAGTACTATAGAAATTCAGCTCCCTCTTGGCCAATGGGAGGTCAGTGGGGCGGGATGTTGGGAGACAGCCAATGAGAGAGCAACTAGCGCATTGTTTGAATTTTTGAATAGCGCGTTTGAATTTGTGAATTGCACGGTTGGCACTTTTCGTAAGAAGTTGTTTTGTATACAGAGGGCAAAAATTTAGGAAAATGGTTTTCGTAAGTAGAGGGCTGACTGTATTGTGTTCATTACAGAACGAGGGTCATTATTCTTAAGGAGCTGTATCAGTGTTACTTAAAATTCAAGAAGGTTAATCCAAGGTCTCAGGAGGACACCTGTAGCAGTGCTTTATCCCAGTATTTGGACATAAAGCCCAGATCCCTCGAACTTATGACCTGGACACCAATATTGAGCAGTGAGTTCTTTGATTAATCCAGCGGAATGATAGTAAGCTCTGAATTAGTTTGCCACACTTGGGTTTTGTTCAGTTCAGTTCATTTTCTGTAACCGTTTCATCCTAATTAGGGTCATGGGGAGGCTGGTGCCCATCCCAGCCAACTCGGGGCGAGGGCAGAGTACACCCTGGACAGCTCGCCAGGCTATCGCAGGGCGGAAACACGCTGACGGCTTTGCAGCCTACTCTTGTCGAAAGTCAGCAATGGTTCTTTTACATGCCTCACACCATAGACAGTGAGAGACATGGCCGGCCTTTGATAACCCAGTTAGCTGCACTGGGGAACTAGGGTTTTGATGGTATCACGAAGATGGAACCAAGGCAGCATCCACACACAAGGTGCACTGGATTAGAAGGCGCAGCATTGGGTTTTTTGAGGATCAGAGGCTTTTGAGTGCGCCTTATGGTCTGGAAAATACGTTGTGTGTGCACGCGCGCACGTACACACATATACACACAAGGATCCCTCACTTTCTGCAGTTAATTGGGACCGAGATTCCCCTCCGCGACTGCCGAATTCCGCAAAGTAGAATCAACTCCCCCTGACTGACGTATGCGCACATGTATATTTGTATATAATGTCAATAAACACCTATTCAATGCTATAAATGCTTACGATAACAATTACACGTTCAAAAATAATGCAAAAGATACAAATAATATAGAAATACACACATGCAGACATGCACCCACACAGATGCACACCTCACAATAGAACTAGTTTTGATGGGAGGTGTTGGGGGTTTTTTGTTTTGATTGTTTCTTGGGGGAGGGGGGGTTGCATAATTGGCCTTAGTTTTGCAGCATTTTCCTTAATTTTTCCCTATTCTTCCTTAACTTCCTTATTTTTTTAATTCTATCAATATTTTTAATAAACCAAAACAAACGAGATGCACTGAAGCCACAAGAATTGAAGCACGAAGTAGCGATAGATCCCTATATATATATATATATGTATGTATATGTGTGTATATGTATATATATATGTATATATGTATATATAATGTGTGTGTATATATATATGTATGTTGTACTGTATGTTCCAGTGATGCATGACGTTCATACTGTACTATATCCATAAATACCATTACCATGTCTTATGAAACACCCGTAAATCAATTATTGTCAACATAACATTGTAAAATAATATCAACCTTAACTACAAATAAATTAACTTCAAGCAAAACAATTTCAAATAGATAAATTTTAATCAAATTCATTCATCAAATATCAAATACAGTATCAAATATAACCTTTAACATTCTCTATGATGCAATCTTTCTGTTTGTAAATGGTTCCGATGGTCAACCAAGCCATTTGGAAAAAACGTGCAACATTCACATGTTTCTCACCATCAATTTTCTTGATAATAGCCATCTTCGTTTCTAATATGATGGCTTGCCGCTTTTCGGATTTCTACTATCACTAGTAGGCTTACGCTTCTGACCAATCATGTTTGCGAAGGGTTGCAAAAGTCCGCAAAACGGTGTAAACACAAAGATCACAGAGATGACGTCTTAACACAAGGGTAACACGCAGTGAACTCGGAAGAAGGAGGGCACGTTCAGTCTGTCGTTTTTAAACAATGGACGCAGCGTCATGCAGAAGTAGCGTATTACGTCAGCGTACTACATAGGTACATCTCATACTATATATAGGGCGCATGCTAAACTCAACGTGTGTGTGTGTATATAATATATATATATATATAGTTATTTTTTTAAAAGAATGTAAAATTTAAAAATACATAAAACGAATGAACGCAAGTTGGGGAGTGTGTGTGTGGTATTAATATATAGTGTACAAGATGGTGATGTTGTATGGTTTAGAAACAGTGCCTCTGGGGAAAACGCAGGGGGCAGAGATGAAAATGTTGAGGTTCACTTTTGGGAGTAATGAGGATGGATAGGATCAGGAATAAGTACATCAGAGGGACAGCACATGTAAGAGGTTTTGGAGACAATGTCAGAGAGGCAAGATTGAGATGGTTTGGACATGTACAGAGGAGAGATGTTGAGTATATTGGTAGTAGGATGTTGAGGTTGGAATTACCAGGCAGAAGGCCGAGAGGAAGACCAAACAGATATTCAATGGATGTGGGGAAGGAGGGCATGAAGGTAGTTGGAGTAGAAGATACATAGGATCGGGTGAGATGGATGTGGATGGTTTGCTGTGGCGACCCTGAAAGGGAACAGAAGAATGGAAAAGGTGTGTGTATGTATATGTGTGTGTGTGTGTG
>CM045734.1:25803563-25848563 GCA_024760905.1 Plotosus lineatus | reverse complement strand
TCGAATATAGCCCTATTCAGTTCTGAATATTTGAATTATTCAAAATTATAAAGGTCTCTAGAAGGTATTAATTA
Organism: Plotosus lineatus; assembly: GCA_024760905.1. Taxonomy (NCBI): domain Eukaryota; kingdom Metazoa; phylum Chordata; class Actinopteri; order Siluriformes; family Plotosidae; genus Plotosus; species Plotosus lineatus. Next base: position 25,848,489 of record CM045734.1, on the reverse strand, counting down.
TTTTATTAAACAGGAATGTGTAATTTTGAATCAGATGATGGGTATTGAAGTAATGAAAGTGTTGAGACAAAAAAAAGATCTTCGAGATGGTCTCGTTAAAAGTCATTGTGTATGTCTTTGCAAGTTGGCCTTTTGATCAGTGGTTTGACTAAGATGACTGAGATGGCGTGATTTATTTTCCAAATGCAAATACTAGGATGCAGTATCTTGTTGTTTTTGTGATCAGTAGTCCATACAGAGTCCACAGGCATTGTGATTCTAGTTGGGTGTTTGCCCTTTGGTTGAAAGTTAACATATGCGTACATCAAGGAAAACCAATGCCAAGGCATTTCTTTTTCTTTTTTCTTCGTTTTGATATATTATTTTATTCCTGTAAAGGAATTATTAAAATTATTTACTGTGCTTTAACCATCCAAAGTGAGCACACACTCGAAGCAGTGAGCTGCCACATACAATGGGAGCAATTGGAGAGCGTTTGGGGTTAGATGCCTTGCTCAAGGGCACTTTGGCCACTAATATGGGGAATGGAAGGTGTGGCATCCCTCCCCTCCCCTCCCCTCCCCCTCTGCGCCCCGCCACCACACATTTTTCCTGGTGGTTTAGGAATCGAAACAGTGACCTTTTGGTCATCGCTTTTCAAACCTTTAAGCTAGATTTCCTCCCCAATAATTATAATAATTTTTACCTTTTTTTTTATTTTTATATATAACCTCCATCCAAATGAAGAAAAATTACTCTTATTTATTTGGCGATGTGCCTTCTGATTCTTCAACTTTGAGTACATCAGCTGAATAATTAATTATGAATTATAAATGAACATCCCACAATAAATCTCATAGCGTATTCCATGTTTAAGCAGTGCCCAAATCTATCTGATTTATTTATTTATTTTTTTTACTGACACAACGGCCAAAAATTTTCAAGCACAATGTAATCACCAATTTTATGTTTTTTTTGCGAATATATTAAGTGTTGTATCATAATACAGCACTGAAAAGAACTTCGGGAACACAGAATTTTGTCATATATTTGGAGGGTGCATTGAATGTGATTTAACATTTAAAGACTTGTGATCTTGTGTAACAGGATGGACATTTTCTTTCCTCGATACTGCAATGGGGAAAAAAAAAACAAACAAAAAAAGGTTATCAACGCCATGTTCACAAGACCACAGTATCTGAATGGCAGCTCTACATAGACTGCAGGTTTAAACAGGCGCTATAGTTCATTCCCACTTTTTCTGAAATTCACGCCATCACGCGAGGCCAGATGTTACGTGAAAATCATTCATTTTTTTACTCAGAAATATTATCAAGTGGGGGTCCACAAAATGCTCCCTGTCAAACACACTTGGTACTATTTTAAGATAAAATAAGTTGACACAGCATGAATGTAATGACTTTTTTTTTTTTTTTTTTTAAATTCCATTTTGTATACTGCTTCCTCGCGTATGTGCTAGCTGAAAAACACTGAGTGGTAAAATTCTTCTTTCTGTTCAACATCCATGTAAATGTGAGATGATTTTAAATATCAGAAGAATTCGTGAAGGGCTTTCAAAGCTTGGGTATTGCAGTTGATCAATAAGCAAATTTACAGTCCTGATTATGAAGATTTAGGCACTGATTAAAAGTGGAGATCCCAATAGCCATCTTGATTGATAGGTGTCCAAGGCTGGTGTTATAAAGTCGGGTGGCTCCGTTTGAAGAAGTTGATGCTTCCCGTAAATTTAAAAATGCATCAGTGATGTACAATATTGACCGCATGTTGCCTGAAGTGAGGCAGCACATAATTTCTGACCTCCAGTAGTGGCAAAAAGCAATTCCCAAAATCATGGTCATGGTGTGTGGTTGGGTGCATGACTTGTGTATGACACATGACCAAAGTTCTCACTGTAATTTCTAAGGGGACTTGGAACACTGAGCCGCACGCAGCCAAAGAATTAAGCGTGACGATATATGATCTCCAATGTTCCAGCTAGGCTGTTTGAGAATGACGCAGCGCCGTGTCTTTCACTTGATTGTCATGCCCATTTTTATATAACCATCATCTAGTTATGCTGATATTTGTGTGCTATTTTTTGTCATTGTCGTTTGTTATTTTTCCTGCTTCCACGACCCCAGTGTACCAGAAACAGTTAGCAGCATTAGTATTTTTTTATGAATTGAATGTCCATGTACAATGTGGACATCAGCTTGCTTCCTGTTGTGTTTCCCTTCCCCCATGACCCATTTTTGACCCCGGAAACTAGATCTGCCAGATAAATATTCAACAGAATTTGTCTCTACTAAAGATCTATTTAGGTGACTCCTGTGTAAAAATGTCAAAACGTGAATGACGGCAGAAGAAGTTGGCCAAATGTTTCCTTGCAAAGATTCTTCAGCAAATTGACAAATTATTGAATTTTAACAGAATTTCAGACTAAACTGATTTCTCAGTGATGTGACTGACGGTGAATTCTTTACATCGACCTTTTTGCCAATACTATGAGTGGCTGCCATAACTCATCCTATGGAATCCATGTAGTCTGCGTATTCTATGTCATCATGGTTCAAACACTGAGTTTTGTGTTCACCGCCTTTCACCAGCTGATTTGCGTTCTTTTGTACCACTTTTCTTGGTAATTATCTGTGTTGCCGCAAAGGGTGTGTGTGTCAGGATCAGAGGTTGGGGTGATGAGCACAAATGACCATCACACAGAGAACCAACTAGAACACCTGGCTGAGAACCAGAGTGAGATAACCAACAGAAAGCTGTGTTTGAGGAAGATGACTTTGAAGTTTCTGCAATATAAAAATATCCGGGATCAAGCTCACAATATGATTGACGGCCATAATAAGCTTCACCGACACACAGACCTTATTCACATCTGTCAAAAAATGACCTTTTTCACGTTTTGTGGGTTAGACTACTGTGGCTCTCAGCGCTTCAAATATCCACATTCCCAGCATGCAACTCTGCAGTCTCGGACCCAAAATACAAATCTTTAAATCGGGAATCCCAGCTCTCCGCTATTTAGCGGAATTCCGCTATTTTTATAAATCTATGCAGTAAGTACAGTGTAAGACTGTTCACTAGTGCAGAGTAAATGTTGTGACATTTTGAATTGGTGTTCTACTATTAACACACTAACTCGTAGCAGGTATGCTCACTAGTTGAACACAAATGTTTGTTGTGATAATATATGTAATGTGTTATGTGATCATTCTACAAATTAGTTGATTATTGCATAATTGTTACACATGAATGATGAGACATAGGGCTATGCTACTTGAATTATGTATTTATATACACTGAAATAACCTTTTAGTATTTTTTTTACATTATTTAAGCTGTTTTGTTTAGTGTTTTATGCATGTTACAAAACAATGATTAACTTGTTTGCATGGTTTTTTACATGACATGCTCTGCCCCTGCGGATCCCTTGACCTCCAGCTGAAATAGTTCATTTCCTCTATTTCTCAACCTATTTCCTCTATTTATTTTTTTCCTAAACCTCACTGGGATTCCTTGTTAAATGTTTAATGCTTGATGGTTAAAGCATAAAAACTTTCACATCATTCCAATAAATGAATGTGAACGTGAAAGAGACTTGGTGTGGCTTTTGCACTCGTCATAAACATCTTCCCCTATACTTAGAAATACATTTTCTGTATATTCTTCGATGGGGGTTTGCATGGGTGGTCATGGGACACCATTGAAATCATGCTCCATGCCTGTTGGGCTCCACTCAGGAGCTGATATGCGTTTTATTTACTTGATTTGACACAAGGTGGTAGGTTATTGTATAAGTTTTACCATTCGTGGTTTAGTCTGACTGCATGTCGCATTAAAATCAACAACTGACTACAGTGTTGCTCTGCTACCAAAGTTTCATAAATGCCTTGGCCATAAAATCGGTTTATCATCAGATAACGTTAAATTATAAACCGATAACTGAAGAAAGTTTCTGCTTGCATCAGTCAACAGGATGGGTGATAATGAAACTTCAATGTTAGGTTGAGGTATTGAGATTTTTTGAGAATTGCCAGAAATGTTTCTTTTTTTTTTTTTTTGAACACTTCTGTTTTCTGCACTTATTTATTCTCACCATCAACTTTCTTCCGAATTTCGTGGCAGAAGTGGCTTTGTGGACAAAGCAATGGATTGCTAATCTGAAGGTCAGCGGTTCAATCCCATCGGTCATCACTGTTGGGCCTCTGAGCAAAGCCTTTAACCCTCGCTTGCTCAGTTGTACAAAAAAAGATATTTGTAAGTCGCTGTGGATAAAAGCATCTTTTAAATGTCTTTCTGTTTGCTGCCGACTGCCTAAATCTTCCAATATCTTATGTTACCAATAATGAGCATACCTCCTATGATCTCCAGATGATGGAGCTAATGTTTTACTGTTGGCATCTGCAGTGTTTTTTTTTTTTTTTTTTTTTTTTTTTTTTTTTTTTTTTTGACATGTCTGCTCCCTTATTTGTCGCCATTGACTTGTGAACGATCACGTACATGATTTCCTCCAGGCTCAGTAAAGTATTCTGAAATCTGATCTTAAGTATTCTGTTGTTTCTTTGTGGCTTTTAGACTAGCAGCAGGTTTTGTTGTAATTGTGAACACTACTAGAACTGTTGATTGCACTCTCTGGGTCTCAGTGGCAGTAAATCAGATGACAGGGAGCAGGTCACATTTAAACAGGTTGCGATCGAAAAATTCCACGAGAATGAACAAAATCGAGACAAACCCTGGCTCAGGAATACACTCGGGCTAGACACTCTCAAAATGGTACATGAAAATTTAAACTGATACTCTAGATTTTTTTGCATTTTCATGTTCTGAAAAAGTGACAGAAATGCTGTTGGCTTTTCAACACCCAATTGGACTTATTTTGTGAAATAATTTTTTCATGCTTCACCACTTAGTCTGAACTGTACTTATAAGAATACTGCCATAGAGCATGTTGTGCATCTGGCATGACTGGATTCCTCTGGTCAGTGAATACAGGAGGTCGGGTTTCTTTCTGAGCGAGTCCAGGAACCCTGTGGACAGGTGCACGCAGCTGGGTCAAAAGGTCAAACACTTCAAACTTTTCCCAACATGCTGTTAAGTCATCATTTCTTCATCCACCAATCATTATATTGTCATTGTTCCATTTCTTTAAGTTATCATTTTGGCCTCAAGGCTGATTTCAGTATTTTTTTTATTATTATTATTTAAATACAAGTATGCCTGATGGTATTTAAAATCTTGCAAAGCAAAGGTAACCTTTAGAGGCACTGTCAGTAAAGGATTTATTTTATTTTTGATTTATTTATTGAAAAGGCACAGCGTGGAGCTGCATGAATAGGTTTAAACTAACAGGAGAAGAGATGATGTGGGGTGTTTATGTGTAAAATTTGTATCCGAACCATTGGGAGCCATTCTTTCTTAGCTTATTCATGTTGACAGTCAATTGTGCAGGTCTTTATATTGTACATGGTGTGTTTAGAAATTTTTGGTTCTAACTCTGATTTACTTTTTTTGTTTTGTTTTTGTTTTTTTTTTTTGGTTGATTTCAGAAAAACTTGTGATCTTAATATCCACTAAAATAATCTAATTGGTCCTTCTTCCTTTTATGAAACGTGTGTGTGCTGTGCAAAAGTTTTTGTCCCGACCAATTTCTGACATTTTTTGCACATTTGTCACTGTCATCCATTTCAGATCAAGCAAATATAAATATTATAAAACACAAGTAAACACAAAATGCAGTATTCAGTGCCAATTTCATTTATTCAGGGCAAAAAAAATCTGAACCTACAAGGGCTTATGTGAATAAGTAATTGCTCCCAAAACTTAATTGCCGGTTGAACCACCTTTTGAGCAATCACTGCATTCAAGCGTTTGCAATAAGAGGCAATGAGTCTTTCACATCGCTGTGATGTAAGATCAACCAGATTGGATGGTTTTTAGGCATGAACAGCCTTTTTAAGGTCATGCCACAGCATCTCAATAAGGTTCAGGTCGGGACTTTGACTAGGCCACTCCAAAACCCTCATTTTGTTCTTTTTTTAGCCATTCAGAAGTGGACTTGCCAGTGTGCTTCGGATCATTGTCTCGCTGCAGAACCCAGGTGCACTTTAGCTTGAGGTCTTGAACTGATGGACGAACATTCTTCGCCAGGATTTCTTGGTCGTGAGTAGAATTCATGGTTCCATCAACTGTGACAAGTCGCCCAGGTTCTGAAAAGGCAAAGCAGGCCCACACACTTCCACCACCATGTTTCACCGTTGGCACAATGTTCTTTTTATCAAATGCAGTGTTGCTTCTGTGCCAGATGTAACGGGATGCATTTCTCCCAAAAAGTTCAACTTTAGTTTCATCAGTACAGAGGACATTTTCCCAAATGCTTTGGGGATGATCAAGATGTTTCTTTGCAAAAGTGAGTCGTGCCTTGATATTTTCTTTTGTCAAAAGTTGCTTTCACCTCAGAACTCTTCCATGGATGCCATTTTCTGCCTCATGCCTTTCTGAAGGTGGAGGCATGAACATTGACATTAATTGAGGCAAGTGAGGCTCGTAGTTGTTTAGAAGTGGTTTTTGGATCCTTTGTGACTTCTCCAGTTAGTCTGCGCCATTCTCTTTGGGTAATTTTGATAGGTCGGACACTCCTGGGAAGGGTTACCACTGTGCCATGCCTTCTCCATTTATGGATAATGGCTCTGACAATGGTCTGCTGGAGTCCCAAAGATTTACTATTGACTTTGTATCCTTTCCCAGACTGAGACATCTCGATAATCTTCTTTCTTGTTTGCTCTTGAAACTCACTGGATCGCAGCATGATGTGTGTTCAGTATGGCCTACCTCACCTTGTCAGACAGGTTTTAAGTTCAGGATCTCCTGATTGGAAATGTCTGGCAGCAGTCAGGCCTGGGTGTGGCCATGAAATTGAACCAGTTTTCCAAAATAACAGGATTAATCACAATCACCTCACCTTTTAACCGGGGGGGGGTTTCCACAGAGATTTATGTAGGTTCGGATAGGATTTTTACTCTTAACAAATAAAATCTCAACAGGTAAATAGTATTTTTTGAATACTTGGGTTATCTTTGTGTTATGTTTAAATTTGTATAATGATCTGAAAAAGTTTAGTGTGACAAAGGTGCAAAAAAAGTAGAAAATCAGTAAGGGGACAAAAACTTTGGCACAGCACTGTATGTATGTGACTTGCCACAATGTTTGAGGGGGAAAAAAGGAAAAGTTTTTTTTTTTTTTTTTTTTTTTGGGGGGGGGTTCCTTTTCTTTTTTCAACTGTAAATGCATCACCTTATTACAAATATAAAGTATTTATTTGATTGAAATTGTGTAGGGTTACTTTTGAGGTTCCCACAGCTGTACATGTAGGATTTATTCATTTGAATTAATGTTAGTTCATTAATTATTTCAATGTGTTTTATCATGTGATTTATTAAATGGATGAACTTGTCAGGAAAAGATTTTTGTTGTTGTTCACTTCGTCAGCAATTATAACTGCTTCGCAATATGTGTGTTTGTTTTTAAGTTGCCCCCCCCCCAAAAAAAAAAAATAAATAAATAAATAAATAATAAAAGTGGCATCAGATTCAGTCCAAATGCACTTTTCTGTCCCACCATAAGCCTCATCTCTACCCCTTCTTTTATGTGAACCACCATTTGGTGAGCATTTGGTCCAGTTTGTACGTCCTCATTGCAAAATGATGGCCTTTTCCCACAAGAGAGTCTGATGTTTCACAAAAAGGTACCAGAGAAGGGCCTTTCCATGTATTTCATTAGTATTATTAAAGGATCTTGTCTGCCAGATATAGGGTGGAAGTGTCAGGGCAAGACCAGACCAGTTAGTTTACTCTCCAAAATGAGTGAAATTGCATTATGAATGCTGGCAGAACAGCGTGTGTGTGTGAAACAGGATGCAGGCGGGTGTGGAATGAACACAGCTGGCTAGGTCGAGCTCTTTGCTATCTTGCAACATGTAATCTGGGGGCTGAGATAGCACTCGTTTCTCTAAGTGGCTGGAATGCACCTAATTGGTCTAAACCTTCTTTGGAGAGGCAGAAGACGGGGCATTGAGAGGATCCGTATAAAGGTTATTTTTAAAATCCAGACCAAAGAAATTCAGCCAAGGGGACAGAGATGTCATGGCTGAGATTTCTCCCTATAAGGAAACACCTGGTGAAATAGTTCCACAACATTTTCCTAAGTGAAGACCTGACTTATCTTTCCTGATCTTCACTGTTGACACTGAGCAATGACTCTAAGATTAGGGTTTTACATGTCGTCGGTCATGGCAGGAAGCATCAGCGCTACTGTTTTTTAGTAAGCGGACAGATGGAGGCGCCGGAAAGACACATCCATGTGGTGACATCAGCACTGAGGAGCTATCTATCTTCCAAATATGCTCTCAGACGTCATGCTGTAAGAAAACGTACAAGCAATTTTTTTTATAATTGATTTCAAACAGTTGGATGGTGGATTTTTTTTTTTTTTTTTTTTTTTCTCCTTCTCTCCCCACTTTTTGTGATGTATTTTCTTGTGTCTTTGGAGTAAAATGATATTTAAATATATTTTAAACATAGATTGTTTATCACAAAAAATAAATAAAAATCGATATACTCATAATTTTTATTAGTAGTTTTATTTCCCACCAGTGAATCTCCCCCAGTATGCAATTAAGGTTTCAGAGCATTAATTCTGGTTTATTGTCTTTTTACATTTATTTCTCATGATGGACTCATCTTCCGAATTGCGATGCTATGAGTCCATTTTACTCTGTTAAACTTGGCAGACACTCCAAATAATAATGGACATTTTTCTTTCTTCTGCAACCACATTTAAAACTGATATAAATTAAAACATCTCTCTTAAAGCCTACAAATGACGGAATCTTCTCCACCAACCTGTTTACGATCGCTGATTTATACCCATCAGACAATTTGTATCCTCACTCACCCTCCTTTCTTACCTGGCTGCATGAAACGCAAGAGGGTGAGGCTTCTTTTTTTCTCGATACGCAGGAGATATTAAGCAGCCTACTGTTGAGCTGAATGACTTAATTATCAGTCCAAATCCAAGACAGGAAGCTGTATTTAACACCCCTCCCAACACACGCCCACACAAACGGCTGTGCGTGGTCTTTGTGTTACAGCTCCCTTTTTTCTTTGACATCGAATAGAGTCTGTCTTTATACACACTCAAGTGCTAAACTTGGTCTGTCTTTTGACGTCAAGAAATTTTTCCATGACACACCTCGCACGTGTAGACAACAGTGCGTGCTTGATGTCTGGGTGACTAATTTGCACTGAAACTAGCACTTAACGAATGAAGGCTTCTGACACCCCATCAACATGATTTACCTCCTTATTCACCTTTCTTAATGCTGCAGCATTGGATTTTGATGGACTAAATTTAAGAGCCCATAAACTCCAGTTGCCACAAGCAGCTGGTCACAGTCGGTCTCTAGTGGATCTCTGAAAATATAATGTCGTTACATGATACGGGTCCCTCGGGAGGGCCTGTGTAAACTCCCAATGCAAGTCTGGACTGAAATTTCATTGTGGCCATTTCTCTACACCTTTTGAGATCATCGAGGAAAAGTGGTGGCTTTTTTGGAAATTAATGGGCCAGTTTGTTTGGGTTAAGTCTGAGACAGTTTTATTTTTAATTACAGCTTGTCTGACTTAGCATGTGCTAAAGATTTATGGTGATAATCCAAACATTAAACCTCATGCTCCTTTGTAATGTGTAATGTCGGCTCTTGTTCTAGGTGTTTAAGAAACCTATTATGAAACACTTTTTTTTTTTTTTTTTCCCTCCTCTGATGGTGGAAGGGATTTTGGTGCTGATTTAGTCTGAAAAATAGACCTTCATAGAATGGTGACTTGTAGGACTGAGCTATTTCACAATGTCAGCACAAATTCTGATAAATCACTACAATGTTGATTCTTTTATTTCAAAATTATTTTTCCAGGTAAAAAATTTAAAATATAACTCCTGAATAAAAATAACCTTTTATGTAAAAACGTTAAGACTTAATTTCCCATGTCCCACATATATTGTGGTAGTTGCTAATATTTTTAGTGCATGAAATCTAAAGAAGCTGTATTATAATTTAGCATTCGAGGTCTGCATTGCTTCTGTTCACTTTAAATATCAAGATATGAACTATGGCCAAGGGCACTAAAACACTTTCTTACAACTGTGTATGATCCACCTCAGACTGAGCTGCATATTCAGGCGATCCAATTAAACAGATTCACACTTAGAACCTTGAAAGTAAAAGCATTGCATGCGAGAGCAGTTTTGCTTCCCTGTAGGAACAAAACCCTTCTGCGTTAAGTGTTTAGATGTTAAAGTGAGCCAGGAGTTGGAGAGTTGGTTGAGGTCTGTGGTTGTAGACCTGGTTCTCAGCCTGGTTCTCTAGGTGTTGGTTTCATTTGAGGCCAGTGCGCGGCCCATGAACCCAATTTGAGAGTCTAAATATTACAGCTGTAGGTAAAACTGGCCAGTCCTTGGCAATGAAAGTCATTCCTCACGTTGTGCCAGTTCCGATGTCTATAAAAGTCTGCCGCTGCAGTGCCAGAAGCATTGGATGAGGTGTGATTGTCATGCTGGAGGGCCAGCTTTTCCTCACCAGCTCTCATTTCCTCTCCTCATATGTTGCCGTTTTAAACATATACTAAAATAATGTTTATTAGCTTGTTGAAATCATTTAACCAATCGCTCCTTCCTGTAATGTGACAGGTGTGTTGAATAATAAAGTCGGAAAATCCTTAATACTTTCAGTGGGGTTCTGGATGGAGTACACTGAGGTGGTTATGAGGAGATTTCTGAATTTGCTTCAACCCCCATGTCTTTCTGAACCGGTAGGTCTTCCATTATTGTTCCGAAAAGCAGAGATAGAATGTGGATCGGATCTGCTTGGATGAGTGTCAGTGCTTGAGAAATTGCTGCACCATAACAAAACTCCAAACAAAAACGGGTTGTGAATGAAGGGTGCTGCTTGCAGTCATAAAAACGTTGTTCCGGGATGGAGTATTGCAGCCGGTATCACTGGAGCTGCTTCTTGGGATTTGGGTTCTTGCAGCACTCATCCAGTCACAGTGCCACAGATTCAGAAAATCAGCCTTCACCAAGGCAAGAATGTTGTTGTTGCATGTGATGGAGTGCTGAATATTTGAAAGGACTTTTGATCATGCAGAATCTTGTTTTTTGTTTTTTGGGGTTTTTTTTATGGCAAACTGAGGTCATGATCCCTCTGTGGAACATTCCACTGTTTTAACAATGGCATGACTGTAAGATTGCTAAATACAATAAATTCATCTTCCTGATGCCATCATGATGCCATCCCAGAGGATGTTTCTAAGCACGCACCCATGCACCTTCTCTAAACAAACCCTCATGTTGATAGCATTCAACAGACAATGGAATGCAGCAAACGTAGCTGTGCGCTAATCTGTTCCTGATGCCTACCTCTGCTTTTCTTTCGTTCATTGGAACAATGTGTCTGAAATCTTGACGTTTACGATAAGAGAATCTGCTTTTTTTTTTTTTCTTCTTTTTTTTTTTTTTTGTGTGGAGATTTCAATTTACACGGTCAATGTAAATGACTCAAAAAGTACTGAAACTACAATCTTGCCATAATCCATTAAATAAATATCCAAGCCTAAGACCACCTCAGGCTATTTCGCTGGTTCAGAATGTAGTTATCTGTGGCCAAAAAATATAAACAAAATTTCACTGTATATGAAGGTCATGGGAAGTGTATAGGGCGCTGGATCGCTGATCCAAAGGTTGGGGGTTCGAGTCCCACTCTCCACAAGGTCGTCACTGTCCCCCCCCAGTGCAGCTAACTGGGTTATCAAAGGCGGGCCATGTCTCTCACTGTCTATGGTGAGATGCATGTAAAAGAACCATTGCTGACTTTCGTAAAGAGTAGCTGCAAAGTCGTCAGTGTGTTTCTGTCCCTTGCTAAAAGGGTTGTGACAGGAAGGGCATCCGACATAAACCTCTGCCAAATCAAATGTGCGAATCAGATGATTCGCTGTGGCGACTCCCGAGTAAAAGGGAAAAAGCCGAAAGGAAGACAGACATGGGAAGTGCGATAGTTCCTCACGGCTGTCTAGAGGTAGAAAGTGATATAAGATGGACAGGCCGTTCTGTCTTGGGTTTACCTGCTTAATATTTCTATCCTCAGAAAATGTTTTCTCAGCACGGTACATATTCAGATCAGCCACAACATTAACACCACTTGATTTGTCTATGAATATGCAACTTGATACACAGCAAGTTAGAAAGAAATCAGAATATACAGTGAATTCTATCACTGTCCACATTAAAAAAAAAAAAAAAAGTAACACTTTTGTTGGATCAGAACAGCCTTCCTTCCCCACATGCAACAGTGAGCCTTGGGCATGCCGGATAGTCTTGAGTGTTCACTGGCTGTCCTTTCTTGGACTACCTTTTTATAGGTACTCATCCCTGTATACTAGGAACACCTCACAAGACCTTCTTTTTGGAGATGAAGAGACTGAGTCGTTTATCCATCACAATATGGCCCTTGTCAGAATCCTTGCGCTTGCTCAGTTTTCTGCTTCCAATGGATCAAATTCAGGAACTGACTGTTCACTTTCTGCCCAATACTTCCCACTTCATGGCATGTGCTACTGTAACATGTTCAAAACTATGTACAGTGGTACCTCACTTTACGAAATTAATCTGTTCCAGAGTGTTTTTCATAAGTTGAACCGCATTTTAAATGTAAAACGTGTGATTCGTTCCAAGGCTCCCAATACTACCCCTAAACCCTTTAAAAAATTATAAAAGTATACCTTTTATTAAGACCTCCTTCTGCTTCAATAGCATACCGATGGTAGACGGGTTTGGCCAAATTCCTTTGTGATATCACTCGAGCCCGTTTCTTCTTCTCACTCACACAGGAAATCACACATGCGCGTGTGTGTGCGCGTGCATGTTGATCATGTCATCTTGGCAGAATTATAATCTTACAAGTGTTTATGGAAGATTAAAAGCCTGAGTCAAGAAATAAAGCATAAAACAGTCACTCTGTCCTTTCCATGAAAAGCATCATGGTAGATTCAGCTCCATAATAGGCAATAAGAGGTAGCTGCATTATCCCTCCTAGCCAATGGGATCCCTGTCCAAGATGGCGTCAGGTGGACCTGTCCAAGATGGCGCTTGAGTGAAGGCCACATGAACGACAGCCAGTTGTTATCCAATGGGAGGCCAGTGGGGCGGGATGGTTGAACGTCATTGATGGGAGAGCAGCTTATGCATTGTTTAAATTTTTGAATGGCGTGTTTGAATTTTTAAGATGGTGCTTTCGTAATGTGAACTTGTTTCGTATACAGAGACAAAAACTTTATGAAAATGCATTTTGTAATCTGCATTTTACGTTTGGTGAGACTTTTGTGACATGAGGTACTACTGTATTACCCAAGCACAGAGTCAGTGCAAAGAAATCTCAGCCTGAGGTCTTTTGCTCTTTTTTGCCTCCCTCACCTGGGCTCCCATCTTAAACTGCCTGCTTCTGATTAAAACGTAGCCAACCCTATCTGTGAGGCTTTAGTAGCTTTTGGTTTATCCTTTACAACAAGCTTTTTTACAAATGAAAATCTTTTTGATGAGCAGCTATTACGTTGTGGGACGTAATAATGTTTTTACCTGCTTAATTGTATACAGGAGGGCAGCCAACTTCGTATTCGTACGAAAAATAACAAAATACGGCAATGCGATTCATTCAGACATTAATATGAATTTCAAACTTTCAGGAAAATATGCTCCTTTCAATTTTATTTGACAATACTTTATCAATAATTCTGATGAATTGCATCTAATTCTATCCGTGTTTACATGTTTACCTTACCAGCAAAGCCAAGTCTTGCGCTAGTCTCACAGGATGTTACTGATGTATTTTACCACATGATTTATTAATTGGAAGCAAGGTCTGTTGATTTCCACAAATCAGCAGCTATCTTACATACACTCTGTGGTATCCAGAGCCAATCATTAAACGGTTGCGGGAAACCCAAAATGGCAATGAAAAGAAAGCAATAGTTTTTATCAGAGCATTCAACAACATCCATTTATTAAGAAGCATGACAGCTGCATGGCCTTTTGCACGATGTGCAATGCGAAATTTAGCATTGCGTATTTGGGCGTTTTTGACATTAAAACACAAAGGGAGGCGGACATAGCCAGCTCGTGACCGGTTTGCTTACTTTATAACTTTTTTTGTTATCCTGAACTCTCTAACTTATTTTTAAATAATGATGGCAAATATCATTCAGGGTCATGCATAATATAATAATAAATGATGTTTTATATTCTATATTATAACACCAGTAGAATTATGTCAAATAAACATTTTTTTTTTCCATATATGCTGTTGTTTCCTAATTAATCCAATTTTTTTTATTTAGTAAATTTTTATTAATCCAATATGCAGTAAAATTTGACAAAGATAACCTGTATGTCCATAATGTAATTTTGTGGAATCCAAATTTGAGTACTAATTTTTGGTTTCGGCCACTCATTTTTTATTTTCTGGTTGATGGATTTTTCAGCACAAACTTACTGATGTCGGAAGAAATAAGAAAAAAAAAAAATAAGGCCACTATTTAAATGTAAAATATTATTTACAATTCTGAAAAAGTGTCTGAGGGGGAAAAATTTGTTTAATAGCACAAGAAGGTTTTATTACTTACATTTTTTTTAATGTATCATATCTGGTTGATGACTCTAGAAGTGCTGGGAATATCATCAAATATAGTGTGCAAATTAAATAAGTCTTAATACAATGCATTCTCTGATCATGAGAGTCACTCGTAAAGCATGCTGGGAGTCTCGACTCACAATACCTGATGTGAGAATTCATTTGGATATAAAGACGTAAGTGCGATCTGAAGGCGAACACACATTGTTATACATAATATTTAAAGATTCAAGATTTTTATTTGCCATTTGTGCTTTTACACACACAGGAATTCTTGTGCGGTCATGAAAAGAGTCAAGTTAAAGAACAGGAAGGAAGGCTCAAATTAACAAAAACACATACTTTTATAAAATAAATACATAAAATCCTATATTTAAAAAGGACCTTACACAGGCCCAGGAAACATAATAATAATAATAATAATAATAAAATGATGATACAGACACTCCCCAACTTACAAATATTCGAAAAAATAAGAAAAAATAAATTGGAAAAAGTTTAAAATTATTTTTCATCGGTATTTTTGTCAGTACTTCGGTGGATCCGTCAACCAGGGGGAAAAAAAAAAAAAAAGTGGCCTTATCAACTACAAAATGGTACTTTCCTGGGTTGACAGCCGTGAAGCAAAATATTTTTCCTTTTTAATTTTAACAGATAACTTGTACATGGAGAATTTATTTCTTACGAGTCCACATCAAGTTACCCATACATTCATCTCCATATAATTTTCATGTAACCTCATTCTGTTGAATTATTTTTCATGTTTTACGTTCATAGTCTTACACACACACACATCACCTTTAAATACTATATTGAAAACTCCACATGGCGTTTGCTTTCTCACTGTACGGAACAGCGATGCTCCTTCTGTCCACTATCTGAAGAGGGTAGATTTGTTGATGACACTGCCTCCAGATAGACTTCGACTGCTCCTGTGTAACCTGCAGGGCGATGTTAGAGGGTGTTATTACTCAGTGGGAGCTTCCTTACAGAGCTGAGCAGAGGAAATTTCATCCCCAGGCCTTCCACTTTCCCTCTCAACTGTCACAGTCCTGCAAAGCTCTCAGACAAAAGCTGCTGGATAAAAGATCTCCCCAGGAACTGCCAGGGGAGTGGAGCTTTCTAAGTTTCGTTCCACTTACAGATTTTTTCCCATCTGTCTTAATTGCACCCTACGGTATGCTTGCAATGACATAAATTCTATTTTATTTGTGTGCCCCCCACCCCAAGACGGTAGACTTTTCTCTAGTCCTTGCAATCTTAAAGGCAAAACACGACAGGTGTATTCCATTTTATTATGGTGGCTGCCTTTTGTCCTTCAGAAAAAATGTGCATTTGTTTTTTTATTTGATTAAACACATGCGTACAATCTAACACCAGATATCTCGTCATTGAATAATGTGAAAATTAATTTATTTTCCAGTGCAGACACACTTGAGATTTTTTTTTTTTTTTTTCACAGAAAGGTTTGCTGTAAATTTTCATTATCTAAAGAAAGTACCAAGGCTGCCCGCTGTAGCATAATGGTTCACATATCTGCCTCTCAGCAAGAAGATCCTGTGATTGAATCCCATGCTCATGTGTTTCTGTATGGCGTTTGAATTTGTCCCCCATGCTCGTGTGCATGTCCTGTGTACTCTGGCTTTCTTTTCCAGTCTAACACGTACACATGAGGCCAATTGGTGCTTCCACAATTGCATAATGCCTAAACTGAGTGTGAATGGTTGCGTGTTGAACTTGGATTGTTGAGCTGTTCAGGGTGTACCCCGTCTTCAGTCTTGTTGACTGAGGAGGGCACAACCTCCCCGCGACGCTAATAGGATTAAGCGCCTCACCGAGCGAATGAGTGAAGAACATACAGTACCACATTTTTCTTGGTTTCTAGTATAAAACCAACAAAAGCTTTAAAAAAAGGATTAAAATGGCCAGTTTGTGAATGCAAGTCAGAGAGAAGCTTATTAGTGGCTCTGAATCACTTGTATTTCCAAAGTAAGTCAGATTTAGAAGGGTTTTATATTGCAGAACATCTGCATTTTTAAAATATATTCTGGGAAGGTGAGAATTTTTTTGTTTGTTTGTTAAACAGCAGTGCAGGTCGCTGTTTCAGCCGGAACACGAATCACAAGTTCATTCAATAATGTACTTATTTCTTTAGCAACAGACACATTTTCGGCTTGTCATACAAAAAAAGGCTCGACGTAATTTAATGCTGATTGCATGTATTTAAAGCGGTGTTCGTATGAAAATCTGAATTTGCCATATATTTGGCTGTTTCTGTGACATGAACCTTAAACTAAATTAAAATGGTCCATTATGCAATAGACTGTTCCCCGGCATTTTCCTTGAAAAATCACTTTTTTTTTTTTTTTTTTTTTTTTTTTTTTTTAAGTAGACATAAAGCATCCTTCTTTGTTTACCCACATAATACATGCATTTCTGGTACCTGTGCAGTGAGTTTGGATTAAGGCAACCACACTCATAAATGTCTGAAGTTGAGATTGTGCATTTTGATTGATTTCTCGCAATATCCACTTTGCTGTACGGCAGACAAACACCACTCAGTGCACATGTATGGATTACTTCTGTATGCACTAGAAAATTACCCCTTTAAACGTGTGGGATTATGGGATTGCCAAGACACTATAGCCTGTCGCAAATGAAAAAGTTGTGACTGAGATTTCTTTTGCTGTATTGCACTGAGAAGACATGCAGCGATATAACATGGCAAGGAGATCTGACTCGAGTGTTCGTTCAAGTGCCAGAAATGTCCCTTTAAAATGAAACAACAGGAAATAGAAGTCATCAAAGGGAGCTTTATGTCAGCGGAGTTTATTTATCAGTTACAAAAGGAGTCTCCAGTGTTAAAGCTTTGCGATGGTCTGGAAGTTTTTGTGGTTTCCTGGTAACATGATCGATTTTGATCACAGACGCTCCCCGACTTATGTTTTTAATTGGTTCCGGACGGCCGAACGCAAGTTGAAAGCAAACGTAGGTTACAGTGACGTGACGCATGACGCTCATACTGTACTACACATCCATAAATACCATTACCTTCTCATAAAACACCCCGAAATCAATTATTATAAACATAACATTGTAAAATAATATCAACATTAATTTCAAATAAGTTACTTATTTATACCGAGGCACTTTACATGAAGCTTAAAACAGCCAATCAATGCTTACAATATGTGAGGCGCTCAATACCGAAAGTAGTGTACTTGCTGTGGGTTATACAGACTTCCAGTCTTTCAAGTGCACGAGGGTGCCGTTGAACTCGTTTATAACACACCCTGCACTGATGTGAATCCCATCAAAGAGGAGCGTTCTTTCTTTTGTGTAAGTAAGTAAACTTTATTCAAGAGATGCATACAAAGAACAAGTACAAATCCTAACGGATATTAATATAAAAATAAGTATACACTCAGGATTCTTCTAAAAGATAATAAATATCTGTAATTGTTCTGTAATTTGTGGATTTGTGTTTTCATTTTACAACTCTCTTTGCTTAACTGAGTATGCATGGTAGATTGTGCCGATCTGAGCAGATAGTTAATTCATCTCTGTGTATGAGACTTACACCCATGCTAGTAGGCTTACGCTTCCGACCAACCAGATTTGCTTAGGGTAACAAAAGTCCACAAAACAGTGTAAACACAAAGATCACAGAGACCACGTCTTAACACAAGGGTAAAACGAGATATATATATATATACACACACACACACTCGGTCTGTAGTTTGTAATCGATGAATGCAGCGTCATTACGTCAGCGTACTACGTGGGTACGTCTAAACTCAAAGTTTGACCTTTTTTTTTTTTTTTTTTTTAAAAGAAAAACGGATGAATGCAAGTCGGGGAGCGTCTGTATTTGTTTTATTAAAGTCGGATGAAGACATTTTATTTATTAATATGAAGTTAAAGAATGTAATTGTTGGAAGTTTGTTGTGGTGTAAAGCGAACCAAACATTTATTGAAATGTAGCGTAATGATTAAATAATGCTTGGTATAGCCTTTTAGTTATACAGACAGATTCAGAGTTATACAGACAGTTCAAAGGATGCAGTAGATGTTAGTAGACAGAAACCTCTGCAGACATTTGAAGGTTTTTTGTTGTTGTTATTACAGCTTGTCCACCCAAATCGTGTTACCTGTTGAGTCTTGGCTTAAAAAAAATTCAATAAAATATAATCATTTTGTTAATTATGCCACATGGGAAAAGCCACTGCCTAACACTTTAGGCCATTCAGTGCGAGCACTGTTTATATATTTAATAATTTTTCATTTCTCTGCCCCAATTTACCCAGTAACACCCCCCCACACACACCTCCATGTCATTCCTTCTGCTTGTCTATTGTGTGCATCATGACGCCAAGCCACAGAACCCTCTCTGTCCATAACATCTGACATACCCCACACCCCCTTCAGCCAGTAGGTCCTCTAATTTATGACTTGCTTCCTAAACAAAATATAGTCAGAGGGCTAAGTGTGCCCATCAGCAGACCTCTGAGAGGAAGACTGGGGGTTGTCGGGGGGTGCTGATAGTGCAGGGGTGAGCATTTATGGCACTTTGCTTTGGGCATAAAAGCACAGGAGGCACAGACTTGAATGCTGAGGGCTAAGACACGGAGTGTCTCAGTTGAGATTAATGAAGCCCTTGTGACAGGAGCTTACATCTGGTGAGTGACGCAGAGCGCAGACACCTGAACGCCTGCCGCCGCTGGCGCGGAGGGTGAGCTCATGGTTTATTTTCACTGCTTATGGTGGAGTGTAAGTAAAGTGAGGTGAACCCTCTTCCCACCTGAACGTGCTCGCATGTATCAAAAGGCCTATAGATTGATTTTATGATTTTTTTTTTTTTTTTTTTTTTTTTTGGTGAATTCAACAACATCCGGCAATGTAAAGCCAAGGATCCAGTGCTGTAAATCTGAGCTGTCTCAGGGATTTGGGAAGCAATCATGACCGAACGTGGTAGCTGTCAGGTCATCTGCTTCACCTCAGTCTGGAATTCTTGAAATAAAATACAAGTAAAGTATTCAGCAGGTTTGTAAAAGTGTTTGAAAGCATGTCTGTCCCCCTCACAGATCTGCATGTAAAGGACTGTGAAGTCAAGTCTGCACTCCTCCCCCACACCCCACACTTATCTCCTCTCAGCTTGTAAAGAGCTCAATACAGACTGCTGTTATTTCAACACCTGGTGCTGAAAACCAAAACAAGTGGTGTACAGTTTCACTTGAGTGCATGTGGAAATTTTTCATCTAGACGGCACAGAGTTGTTTCTCATGTTTGTTTTTTTTATATTCCTCCCACCAATTTTCTCCCTAATTTCGTCATATCCACTTCTCACCCATCTGGTATTGCCGACCTTATCACATGACAACCACCAAGCAGGGAGGGGTGAAAGCATGCACACACCTCCGACATGACATGCAATGTTAGTCACCCGCGCCTTTTCATACAGCGGCGCATTTGGTTGCGATCTAACACACTCTGAGGGACAGCGCTATCCGCCTCCTCGTACGAACGAACTCACAGATGCCCATGATTAGATGGCGTTTGCTGTGAGTGACTGGGATGTAAGCATATGCCATCCCTCCCTCCCATGAGTGCTCAGCAAATTAGCTCCTATGGATGACTGTGGCATTAACTTGGATCCTGTCTGGGTTAATAGTTCTACACCTTGTGGGTGTAAAAAAGGGAAAAAGCAGAAAAGAGAAGATGTATAGCAGTAGTTCTCAAATAGTGGGGGGCGATGCCGCGTGTGTGGGGGGGAGACACCCACAGGGGACACGCTTTTTTTGCCATATTAGGATAAAGTATAATTGTACATCCACTACAGCAAGTGGCAGTGGCTTCCTCGCTGTCAGAGGGTGCCAAGAAGTGAAGTTAATAAACTGATCATGGAAATTTTTGACAGGGAAGGAAAGGGAGACAGAGACGGTGAGAAATGAAAGTCTCTCGGAAGTCGAGGAGGTATGATGAAGCGGATGTTCACTGTGCTGCGGTGAGAAACGAGGAAAGGCCGCTATGTTTACTGTGTCTGAAAACATTGGCAGTGGACAGCATGAACCCAAATAAATTCAGCCGTCACTTAAAGACATCACACCCCGATCATGTGATGAGCCACGTAAGTTTTTTTTCAGCGAAAACGTGCCGAGTATTGCCAGAGCAGAGCAGAGGAACTGATCCTACCTACAGCAGACATGGTCTCGGTCATGCTGGATGACGTCAGCACTGTGAAAATAAGTCCAGGTCCCAGTTCAGCATTGAGCAGGAGCTGAGTGTTCAGTATCGTGCTTCAAACCCTGCCTCGAAAAGCTGTGCACTGCCAAACGGGCTCATAGTACGATTAATCTGGACTTAATTATGCTGACCAAAAAAAAAAAAAAAAATTATAAAAATAATAAATTGTTTTATTCATTTTTGTTTTGTAGGTTAAAGTGTTTTATATATTGTGCTCCTGAGCTAGTATTGCTTGATCAATTTAAATTTATGATTTTTTTTATTTTTTCAGTATCAAATGGGTCAAATTGCTGGTCAAAAAATGTTTACAGTTTAAATAAGAGTACTTTTTTTTTCTTCTTTTTCAGGTAAACTGATGCATTTTAAATCTTTCTGTTTTAAGACTAAAAAATTGTAAATAAAGTTATTCTTTGTTAGAAGTTGATCTATATTCTTCCTTTTTTTATATTCCATGATGTTAATAAGGATTTATGTTAATAAGGATACAGTGTTATGCAGAGGATCACTTATAACAATTTTTGGACAAATAACATGATTTTTATTTGAGGGGAATGTTTTCCTCTTCCGGGGGGGACAGAAAATAATTGAGAAGCACGGATATATACACAGTGCTGTGCAAAGGTTTTTGCCCCCCGACCAATTTCTGACATTTTTTGCACGTTTGTCACTGTCATCCATTTCAGATCAAGCAAAACTAAATATTATACAAATAAAACACAAAATGCATTTTCAGTGCCAGTTGCATTTATTAAGGGTAAAAAAAAAAAAGCATCAGAACCTACATCGGCCTGTGTGAATAAGTAATTGCTCCCATAAACCTAATTGCTGGTTGAACCACGTTTTGAGCAATAATTGCACTCAAGCGTTTGCGATAAGAGACGATGAGTCTTTCACATCGCTGTGATGGGATTTTGGCCCACTCTTCTCTGCAGAATTATTTAAGATCAACCAGATTGGACGGTTTTCGGGCATGAACAGCCTTTTTAAGGTCATGCCACAGCATCTCAGTAGGGTTCAGGTCAGGACTTTGACTAGGCCACTCCAAAACCCTCACTTTGTTTTTTTTTTTTTTAACCATTCAGAAGTGGACTTGCCGGTATGATTCGGATCATTGTCTTGCTGCAGAAACCAGGTGCACTTTAGCTTGAGGTCTCTAACTGATGGACGAACATTCTTCGCTAGGATTTCCTGGTCGCGAGCAGAATTCATGGTTCCATCAATCATAAGTCGTCCAGGTCCTGGAGCAGCAAAGCAGGCCCAGATCACACTTCCACCACCATGTTTCACCGTTGGTACAATGTTCTTTTTATCAAATGCAGTGTCCCTTCTGCCCCAGATGTAACGGGATGCATTTTTCCCCAAAAAGTTAAACTTTTTTATCAGTCCTGAGGACATTTTCCCAAAAGCTTTGGGGATGATCAAGATGATTCTTGGCAAAAGTGAGTCATGCCTTGATATTCTTTTTTGTCAACAGTGGCTTTCGCCCCGGAACTCCTCCATGGATGGCATTTTTGCCTCGTGCCTTTCTATTGGTGGAGTCCTGAACATTGACATTAACTGAGGCAAGTGAGGCTTGTAGTTGTTTTGAAGTGGTTTTTGGATCCTTTTTGACTTCGGTTAGTCTGCCCCATGCTCTTGGAATAATTTTAGTAGGTTTGCCACTCATGTTAAGGGTTACCACTGTGCCGTGCCTTCTACATTTATAGATAATGGCTCTGACCGTGGTCTGCTGGAGTCGATGACTTTTTATCCTTCCAAAGACTGAGACATCTTTACAATGTTCTTTCTTGTTTGCTCTTGAAATTCACTGGATCGCAGCATGATGTGTGTTGATGTATGGCTTACCTCACCTTGTCAGACAGGTTTTATGTTGGGGATCTCCTGATTGGAAATGTCTGGCAGCAATCTGGCCTGGGTGTGGCCATGAAATTCAACTCAGTTTTCGCCAATAATAAGATTAATCACAATTACCGCACTTTTTAACAGGTTGGGGCTGAAGTAGGGTCATCTTGGTGAGATCACCTTGCTTTAAGACTTAAAGCAAGGTGATCTCATCAAGGTGGCCCCAATCCAGAATTGAAACACTGTCCAAACTAGTTTTTGTATTTTTTTGCTGGGTTTTTTTTTTTTTTTTTTTTTTTCTTTTCTTTTCTTTGATGATCAGTGATTGGTAAAAACAGATGGAAGGTGTGGCTACTGTTTGGTTAAAGTGAAAACCGACACCCACACCGGTCCTTTGTGAATAAGATTGGAGACCCCTGGTGTAGGGAAAAAGCACTGAGCAAACGATGTGAAGTGCAGTAAATACTATTTATAGTCACGTGCTGGGTGGGCGCGAATGGTTTTTCTTCTTTTAGGGGGCATCACAAAAAATAATGGCGAAGCACTGCACAAGGCGTTCTCGGAGCATGGAGGAATACACGCGGAAGAATACGAGGCTAATCGGCCTGAAAAAGCCATTTCCCCAGCAGAGCTCATAAATCAAAATTTTTCTCGTTAGATGGGGCAGATTTTTGGTGGGATCAAAGCTCGTACCATGGAAAATTCATTATAAAAGACACCCGTAAGTCAAGGCAGCACAGTTATAACAGAATTGTAGCCAAAACCTTTACTTTATGAGAGAAAATCAATGAAGCTCTGCCCTGATGAAATACTGACTCTTCCTGCTATTTTAAAGTGTTTTGTGAGTCAGAATAACCTTTCGGATTGGATCAGCTGAGGCATCAGAAAATGTTTTTTTTTTTTTTTTTTTTTTTTTTTTTTTTTTTTTTATGAAATACATTTTGGTTCATTATTTGTTGACTTTGTCATGGGGGCAGTGGTGGTGTAGTGGTATAGGGTGCTGGATCGCTGATCCAAAGGTTGGGGGTTCGAGTCCCACTCTCCACAAGGTTGTCACTGCCCCCCCCAAGTGCAGCTAACTGGGTTATCAAAGGTGGGCCATGTCTCTCACTGTCTATGGCGTGAGGCATGTAAAAGAACCATTGCTGACTTTCATAAAGAGTAGGCTGCAAAGTCATCAGCGAGTTTCTGTCCCTTGCTAAAGGGTCGTGACAGGAAGGGCATCCGATGTAAAAAAAAAAAACTCTGCCAAATCAAACGTGCGAATCAGATGATTCGCTGTGGCGACTCCCGAATAAAAGGGAAAAAGCCGAAAGGAAGACACATTTGTTGACTTTGTCATGAGGGCAGTGGTAGCTCAGTGGTTAAGGCTCTGGGCTTCTGATCTGATGGTTATTGGTTTAAGCACTCGTACTACCAAACTGCCAGTGTTGAGCCCTTGAGGAAAGCCCTTGACTCTCGATTGCTCAGTTGGAAATGTTATGAAATTGTAAGTCGCTCTGGAAAAGAGTGTCTGCCAAAATTCTGTAAATATAAATGTCTTCACGTCTTTAAACACAAAAATGAATGTATTTGGGTTAGTGGAGGATCGTGTCCCTATTGTACATGCTTTATATTATTTATTCTGTAGAACTAGTCTCAAATTAAGCTTGGTTAAAAGGCACCAGCATAGAGTCTAACTTTGCGATACGTATGTAGGGTTTTTTTTTTTTCTTTTTTTTTATCCTGTATACAGTAAACGGAATCTATTAAATTTAAATAACTCCTTTTTATGTATAGAAACTTTAGAGGATTCCCTGAATGTCAACCCAAAGAACACTTTAGGGGCAAAATGAGCCTATTGGGCCTTGTGGAAAATGTTCCTGATCAAAGTATGGCTTGATGAGGTTTCACAGGGCAGCAGGGTAAGTACTATAAATTACTGTGTATAGATGACGGCGCTGATGTGCGTCTGGAACACGGAATCACCTGCTTGTGTGTGTGAACATTTTCATAGGTCGCATTAGTGGCAATCCACTGTAGGATGCAGATTGTTTCAGCATATAAAGGACTCCTGTTGACATAATTCTCCAGCAGATCAAAGCTTTTCCACAGTGGTGTATGTACACACAGCTACATC
This sequence comes from Plotosus lineatus, assembly GCA_024760905.1. NCBI lineage: Eukaryota > Metazoa > Chordata > Actinopteri > Siluriformes > Plotosidae > Plotosus > Plotosus lineatus. Next base: position 25,823,563 of record CM045734.1, on the reverse strand, counting down.
CGTTCACATCATATAGGAAATAATGAAGCTTAAATAATGACAGATGACTGTCTGAGTTGTGAGAGGGAAGAAAAATACCCGTCTTCTCTGCTGGATGCACGTGTTTTCTTTCTTTCCGAGTGGGATAAACCATGTGTTCCAAGCAGCAAGTACCAAGCATATTCCAAGCCACGGCACAGGTAGGATCAGAGAGATTGTAAATCCTGATGCGAGAGGCCATATTAAATGCTCTTTTCAGATGGTCAGCAGGAGTTTGACTTTCCCCGAGCTCCTTAAAACCTTGCCCTCCTGCGGATACTTTCATGATGACAATAACAGGTGAAGCAGTTAACTCCTCCGAAGCCTGCGTGCAGTGTACCACATTTCCAGTGCCAGTAAAAACCAAAGTTGACTGAAAGTACAATGATTGCATCCCTCAAAGAAGATGGTTATTTACTGTACATTATAAAACAAATGCACAGAGGCCCATGTGGATGTGATTACAAGCTTGTTTAATGCTAGTAGTAGGATGTTATGCTGTACATCTGTGGTTTTGTGTGTGTGTGTGTGTGGATGGATAGATGGATGGATAGATTCTGTGTTTACTCTGGCCTGTTTTGGCATTTATAACAGTGAATGGTAGCATTGTGGGGGGGTTTTTCAACTCCGTTTCTGAGACACCATTCCAAAATTGTTATTCTTGTATGATTTTGAACATTTTTACCTTTTAAATGAATCCTATATTTGTTTAAATGGTTTCAAATGTGAACTCTTGGCCATTCCAGTTCATCATTTTAGACATTCCAGATTGCTCTTTAATTTACACAATTCATTTGAATGTTGACATTATGCCCTAATAAATCCGTCTCTCTAGATACGCAAGAACCCGAAAGACGTGTACAGTCAATTCAGGATTAATTCGAAGATTTTACTACAACACCACCAACCACTGCTTATGCATTTCCGTTTTCAAATATAGACCTTGTTCCCTGATCCCCTACTTTGATGGAATTTATGGCATACCCTCTTTGGTTTGAAGACCCCGCCAGAAAGACATTAAAAGTTTCTGGCGAGTTTAGGAAGTAAGTAGAAATTCAAGAGAACAGACAAAGCAGCATGCTGTCCAGTATAAAACCGTGTGGGGCCGTATTTGCCATATTGAGGGTTGGCATCAGCTTCTTATTGGGCAACACTAAAGCCTCGTCCCTGAAATTATTCTGCTTGGCCTGGATTTTCATTCAAGCATTCTGAGAATGAGAAAAGGACAAAAGCTGAAAGTTAGCAATCCAGTTCTTCTCCATTTAGTTTGATTAAAGGTTTCGAGAGCGTTGCATCTTACTGACAAGTTTATTACCTGGCCGGTTCTCCATAACATACTCCAGAATAAATGATTCTCAAAAATGTATTTTCAACCACCATTCCTTCTAGTCAGTGGGCAACATGTCCCCTTTGACAGATTTGCTTTTGTAGACACCATTTGAGTTGAAATGCATCTATTCATGGAAGTCAGGCACCAGTTAGGTTCTGATATTAAGATATGTAGATTCAGGGGAAAAGTGCCATGAAAGAAAGAGTGGTGGAGCGAACACGCACGCTCGGTGTCCTTTCACATATTATGGGTGCTTGGACACATTGCTTTCTCTATCGAACTTGAAGACAAAGTTGAACTTGTAATTATCTAATTAAATCCAGGCAATGGACTCACTGAAAGGTTCCTTTCTATGTAAATGTTGTAATAACACTTTAATACAATTTCCATAAGCTCGCAAATGTCCAAAAATAACATGAACAGTTTATAGCTCACACAAAAGGTAATAAAATAGTAGTACGGGACAGCAGGACTGCGGACAGATAAACACACAATTTCCTGCTGAACAAAAATCGGTACATTACAGTACCTTCCATGTGGCTCACACGAGAGGTCAAGATTAAAAAACCTTGAGGTCCCTGAGTGAAGCAACATTTTTTTTTTTTTGTATTTTTTTTTTTTTTTTGGTATTTTTTTACTTATTGTTTCAAGAACCCAAGTTATATCCTGACATCTATAAAAGGAATCAAGAAAGATAAACTGGCAGGGTTGTGCTCTGTATCACTAACATCACGCACGCGCACACAAGGCTTGTGTATGCAGACAGTCTGAAGATACGATACATTATCCAGAGCATCTGCAGCAGTTTGGCATTCTGTAATTTCAGCTGGGAGTCGTGTGTTAGCCTTTACCTTCCCTTTTGGTAGGTAGTATACATGTAGCCAAAATACTCAGGGATGTCTGGTTCAATTTTTGACCTCGAGTGTATTTTCATATCTTTTATGCCGCCATTGAATCATAGTCTCCATCTTTGTATTCAGGCTTTTATTTTTCAACTCGAACACAAATGACTCACTTTTATTTCATTCTACTGTCACAAATGTGCTTATTCATCATCTAAAGATAAGAAGTGGGGGGGAAATGATCGATCAGGCATTCTTTTAGGTTGCCCATCTCTGCAGTGGTGGCCTGGTGGTAAAGGGTGCTGGATCGCTGATCCTAAGGTTGGGAGTTTAAGTCCCACTCTCCACAAGGTTGTCACTGCCCCCCCCCCCCCCCCCCGTGCAGCTAACTGGGTTCTTCAACTCCTCCTGGATGGGACGCTAGTCCATCGTAGGTTACCTTCCCAGTATATTTTTACTGGTACCCATTTATAGTGCTGGGTGAACAGAGGCACACTTGTGGTTAAGACCTGCCTGGGGCTCTTTGCACAGTGGGGGTCCAACTGGGATTTGAACACACAACCTCCTGATCATGAGCGCAGCACCCTAACCACTACTTTTACTAAAATGTAAATTGTGTGGCTGGTGAAGTGCAAAGGTAGTTCAGAGTTCAGATCGAAATTATTATGAGGGATGATCGTAATCGCTCAAAGCCTGCGTAATAAAACCTGTACCTACTTCATTACTGTTAATCTGATTCAAAGGAAGTACTGGTTTATGCCAGAGAAACAAATTTCCAACATTTTTGGCCTTTATTTTTGAGGTTTAATGTTTTATATTTGATACTGAATCAGGGAGGTGAGCAGATGCTCTTGAGTGCAATCTGATGGTTTTCCATTGGCAGGAAAAGATCTCTGTTCTGTCAGAGCCTTAGCCAATGAGGCAGGTTGAGGACTTAGTTGACGAACCAACTATGTTTTGTCAGATATCATCATCCTCAGTGTTATAATGTGGAGCATACTAGCATGGTAGACTCTACATGGGTGTTCCAAGCTCCATAACCTTAGTACAATTTTATTTACTTATCCATTTATTGGATCTCACAGGTCTCAATGATTATTTTTATAGGGCAATAATCTCATGTCACTTTTTTTTTTACATGTATGTTCTCCAGATTTAGTGTTTTGCACAGTAGAGCTGCAATTTAACACTTTGCATCATATGCGTCATAGTAACTTGTCAACAGCAAATTTTAGGAACAAACACCCTCCAAAAAATGTGGGGATGAGGGTGCAACAAGGTGTGGTTAATTTGAAAATCTTGCTGTGTTAATTACAGCAATTCCTGGGGTCACAGTTCTTGATTTGGATTCTTGGAGCATTCCGATTCTTGATGGTTTGTATTTGGTGTCATCGGTGGTTCTCTTCAGTGCCACACTAAGCTGTGAATTGGGTTTTAGGGTTTTAACTACAGCAAAAGTTCAAGGACAATATGCTTTCCACTTTAGGGCTGATGTGGTTTGTTTATAACTGCATTCATTACTTAACTATCTGAATGAGGCAGTCATGAACGAAGATCATTTGACGAGTCTTGAGCTCTCAGGTCTCATGCCAACCAAGACTCTGGAGTACACTAAAGTAAACAACAAAGTTCCACAAGAGATTTTTATCTGTATTTATTTGCACTTTCGCACAAAACTTTACTATTGTGTAGATAATCATCTGTTAATGTTCACATATTCAGCATGTCCAATGACAGAATAGTCATATCAGTGTTAAAAACATAATAATAAAAAAAGAATAGGTATTCATTGAGATTTGCTTTTCTGTAAAACAAATCCGTTATGTATCTATATATGCACAGACACGTGTGTGTGTGCGTACACATTGCCATCCATAATTATTTGCACTGGGTTAAGATGTGTTAAAAACTTGAACGTAAATTTAATTTTTGTTGCAGAGACTACTCTCACTCTTCTTCTTTTACTTTCGGCTTTTCCCTTCAGGGGTCGCCACAGCAAACCATCCGCCTCCATCTCACCCTATCCTCTGTATCTTCTACTCTTACTTCAACTACCTTCATGTCCTCCTTCACCACATCCATAAATCTTCTCTTTGGTCTTCCTCTCGGCCTTCTGCCTGGTAGCTCCAACCTCAGCATCCTACTACCAATACACTCACTATCCCTCCTCTGTACATGTCCAAACCATCTCAATCTAGCCTCTCTGACTTTGTCTCCAAAACCTCGAACATGTGCTGTCCCTCTGATGTACTCATTCCTGATCCTATCCATCCTCGTTACTCCCAAAGAGAACCTCAACATTTTCCTCTCTCCTACCTCCAGCTCAGCCTCCTGTCTTTTCCCCAGGGTCACTGTTTCTAAACCATACATCGCCTGCCTCAACACCGTCTTGTACACTTTTCCCTTCATTCTTGCCGATACCTTCCTATCACAGCGGATACTTTTCTCCAACCATTCCAACCTGCCTGCACACGCTTTTTCATCTCTTTTCCACACTCTCCATTGCTCTGGATTGTTGAGCCGAAGTACTTGAAATCCTCCACCTTCTTTATCTCTGCTCCCTGTAACCTCACCGTTCCTCTCGAGTCCTTGTAATTCACACCCATGCATTCTGTTTTACTGAGGCTAACCTTCATTCTTCTCCTTTCCAGGCATACCTCCACCTCTCTAGATTTTCCTGCACTTGTTCTCTGCTCTCACTACAGATCACAATGTCATCTGCAAACATCATAGTCAATGGGGAATCCTGTCTAACCTCGTCTGTCAGCCTGTCCATCACCATGGCAAACAAGAAGGGGCTCAGAGCTGACCCTTGATGCAGACTCACCTCCACCTTGAATGTCCTGCACCACTCTAACATACTTCTCTGCCACTCCAGACTTCCTCATGCAATACCACAGTTCCTCTCTTGGCACCCTGTCGTATGCTTTCTCCAGATCCACAAAGGCACAATGCAGCTCCTTCTGACCTTCTCTGTACTTCTCTATTAACATCCTCAAAGCAAACACTGCATCTGCTGTGCTCTTTCTTGGCATGAAACCAAACTGTTGTTCACAAATGCTGACCTCTGCCCTTAGTCTAGCTTCCATTATTCTTTCCCATAACTTCATTGTATGGCTCATCAATTTTAGCCCTCTGTAGTTGCTACAATTCTGCACATCTCCCTTGTTCTTAAAAATGGGCACAAGCACACTTCTCCTCCATTCCTCCCGCATCCTCTCACTCTCTAAGACCTTGTTGAATGTTCTTGTCAGAAATTCTACTGCTACCTCTCCTAGACACTTCCATACCTCCACAGGTATGTCATCAGGACCAACTGCCTTTCCACTCTTCATCTTCAACACCCTCCTCACTTCACCCTTACTAATCTTTGCTACTTCCTGGTCCTCAACAGTAACCTCTTCTACTCTTTTTTTTTTTTTTTTTTCTCTCTCATTTTCCTCATTCATCAGCTCTTCAAAGAACTCTTTCCATCTTTCCAGCACACTTGTCATCAGTCAATACATTTCCCTCTCTGTCCTTAATCACTCTAACTTGCTGCATGTCCTTCCCATCTCTACTTCTCTGCTGTGCCAACCTGTATAATCATTTTCTCCTTCCTTATTGTCCAACCCAGCATACAAGTCATCATACGCCCTCTGTTTGGCCTTTGACACCGTTACCTTCACCTTACGCTGTGTCTCCCTGTACTCCTGTTTACTCTCTTCAGTCCTCTCTATGTCCCATTTCTTCTTAGCTAACCTCTTCTTTTGTACACACTCCTGCACTTCCTCATTCCACCACCAAGTGTCCTTATCTACTGTCCTTCCAGAGGACACGCCAAGTACTCTCCTACCTGTCTCCCTGATCACATTAGCTGTAGTTGTCCAGTCATCTGGAAGCACTTCCTGACCACCCAAAGCCTGTTTCAACTTCTCCTTGAAGACAACACGACACTCTTCCTTTTTCAGCTTCCACCACTTTGTATTCTGACGCCACCATCCTATGCTGTTTGGCAACACTCTCACCTGCTACTACTTTGCAGTCACTGACTTCCTTCAAATTATATCGCCTACACAAGATGTAGTCTACCTGTGTACTCCTACCTCCACTTTTATAAGTCACCCTGTGCTCCTCTCTCTTCTGGAAGAAAGAGAGAGCAGAGGCTACTCTAAGTAGAGGCTACTCTCACTGAAAATTGTATAAAAAAAAAAGTAATCTTGAATTCAATTGAATTTTTGGGAGGGGAATCTCTGACAAAGAAAATTATTTTTCATAACATCACCTGTTCCACATTTATTGGCACCCCTAAGAATTCCTAGGACATAAATGTAATATTTCTGTCATTTCTACAGTACTTTTACAAAAATTGATCAGAGTATCTAGGAACATCTAATTAGTAATTCATCACTTCCTGTTTCCCTGGGGTATATATATATATATATGACATGACACGGAGACCATTATCCTCATCCTTTTTTTCAACAAGAGAAAGACAAAGGAACACATGATTCAAGTGAGTCAGATGTGTTCTGACATTCACAAGTCAAGCAATAAATACAAGAAAATGGCCCCTTGTGTGCACCTGCCCATATCAACTGTCAGAGGAACCATTAAGAAGTTTAAAACAACCGGAACATTGGTAAACAATCCTGAATAGGGACACAAGGTCATTTTACCACCACGCACAGTGAGGAAGATGGGAAGAGAAATAAAATGTTTCCCAAAGCTCACTGTTAAAGAATTTCAACAAATGGCAGCATCTTGAGGTCAAAAAGTCTCCAAAACAACCATCGGGCCCAATCTACATGACAACAAGCTGTTTGGGAGGCATGCAGAAGAAAAAAACCTTCTCTCACACACAATCATGAATGCAAATGTCTTCCAGAGGCTCTGGGAACCTTGTTAGGGTGCACAGTATCATGAATACTTTGAAATATCAGGACATTTTAAATCAAAATCTGGTGGCCTCTGCTCGAAAGCTGAAGATGGGTAGTCACTGGGTCTTTCAGCAAGGTAATAACCCTAAACATGTGGCCAAATCTACACAGAAATGGTTCACTCTACACAGAATCAAGCTCCACCCATGGCCATATATGTCCCCAGACTTCAAGCCTATTGAAAACCTGTGGAATGAGATGAAGAGGAGAGGACCCAGGTCGCTGGATGATTTAGAGAGATTGTGCAAAGAGAAAGGGACCAAGCTCTGTCTTGTGAAACATTTATAGGAGATTACATGCTGTTTTGTTAGTAAAAGGGGGCTGTACAAAGTATTCGCATCAGGAGTGCTAATAATTGGTTAATACCACAACTATCCTTGACCGGGGATTCGTGGGCGCTAGTTGGCTGAGGAAGGGATGGCGTATGCTCCCTTGTCACTCATAGTGATCACCAGCCAATCATGGGCATCTGTGAGCTCGTTTGTACGAGGGACCAAATAGCAATTTCACTCGGTGTGTTAGGTCACCTCCAAATACACATGCAGAGCCAAAAGGCGGTCGTGCGATAGAGAAGGTAATGCTCAATGGGTGGGAAATTGGATACGATGATAGTTATGGGAGAAAATGTCTGGGGGAGGATATCTAATGTTTGGTTTTTTTTTTTCAGTAAAGAAACAGCCATAATATAACTTGTCTTTTCCGTTATATTCAAAAACTTCTTTATCTTCAAAAAGATGTTGCCAGTGTGGGACCATGAGCCCAGCCATGAAAAAAACAAAACAATTGAGTTCATGGCTTTACATAAGTTTGAAGTTCTACTAAAAATAAATGAAAATCACTGCGTTGTTTTATTATTCACCTCAGTTTTGATGAATATTGCTAATTTTCACTACATTATTGAGGACTATTCAGTAATATCCACCTCTCCTTTGTTTTTGTTTTTTTGGGGGAGGCTTGTAATGCTAGTACTGCACCTACTAGTATCTTAAGTCTTGATGTGTAACTTGTGCTCGACTGATCAGTGTCGTTCATCAGTTTTCAGCTCATTCTCATCTCCATCTCCAAGGAGGTTGTACCTGTAAATGCCAAGTAGTATAAAGTTTATGTGAAAAAGAAACGTTCTTTTACTTGTAGCTGTTTCAAAGGCATCTGTGGTCACTGCCTCAAACATATATAATTGCTATCACATGATGTCATCCACCGAACAATGTGGTTCTCTGTGGCCACAATGATGTGGTTCAGCCGATATGTTGGAGAATCCCATTGCTGAAAGTGTTTGATTAATGAGCTGGGTTGCCGATAAATGGTGTCTGGTATGTTGAGCTCTCTCTGTTACTGAGCGGAAAGCTCCATCTTTGTTCCTGGGTGAAGACCGCCAAACTGTCATTACACTCCTCGAATGCCTTTTGTGTAACAGGAATCCACTGGATCCTGACTGCCTTGACACAAATGTGGTATACATTCATAGGGGAGGCTACAGCACTGTGTTTTCCTTACAAAGACTCGTAATGGTGGCCATATCACTTTTGATAATGACTCGCCACCATTTACATTTTAAAAAGTCACAAAAAAAAAAAAGAATACAGGGATCCCTCGCTACTTTGAGTTTCAATTCATGCGGCTTCAGTGCATCACGGTTTTTAAAAAAATAAATATTCATATAATAAGGAAATGCCAATAAACAAGGCCGATTATGCAGGAAAAAAAAACGCTAAAACAAAAAACAACCCAAAATCTCCCGTCAAATCTACTTACATTGTTGAATCTGTGTGTGCACGCACATCTGCATGCGTGTGCATGTATGTATGTGTGCTGCCTTCTTCTCATGCAACACCATCTGTATGTGTGTTTATATTTTATTTGCATCTTGTTTTTTTAATGTTTGTTATTATAAGCATTTATAGTGTTGAATATGTATTTATTGATATTATATACACATATACATGTACGTATAAGTCAGTTGGGGGGGGGGGTCCGACTTTGTGGATTTTGGTGGTCGTGTGGGGATCTCAGTCCCAATTAACCATGGAAAGTGAGGGATCCCTGTAATAACCTTGAAGAGGCCACAATTTTACTGCCCAAGCGTCTCGACTTCATCGCTCTGACAGGTTGTCCTTCACAAATGTAAAAATTCTGTTGGATAATTAATGTCTTTCATGTGGTTAATGTTCAATGTGGCTTGTGTTTTACAATGCAAAAAAATAAATGCTGTGTTTTTGATTTCACATCACTGTTTATTTTATTTGTGTTTTATTGCACAGTAGGCTTAATTTTCAGTTTGGGGTTTTTTTAAATGGCAGCACGGGCACAAGTTCCAGTTGAATCACTGGTTTGTTTTTGTATAATATAACAAGCACATTATTTCATCAGATGTTCAGCTTATTCAAAGCCTAGCCATCTTGTAACTCTTTTAAACAAATTTGTTTGCCTCTTCGCCCCTTCCCCATGTCACATCCATGTTCTATAGAATGTAATGTCAGATGAGATAATAAAAGCCAGTATTGTGCCTACATCAGGCCTTAGTAGCATATTGTCCATATTGGAGGTACCTTACTCTTTAAGTGTCCTCCCATCTTAGTCGTTGGTTTTTTGGGGGGGTCTCCAGGGTCAGTTTTGTGTTTCATATTGTGTTGCAGAATTTGTTTTTTCCTGTAGCTGAGGTATTATTGAGAGACAGACAGTCTAATTCAGAAGGCAGTTTTAAGACTGTTGGGCTGTGTTGTAATTCCATTTATAATTTAAGGTTGATGCCTGATTCTTGCTTGATGAGCAATTACAATATAAGCGCAAGCTTTTAAAGACTTGGCCAAGAACCTGAGCACTTTAGTTTCTTGTATAAAGTCTGTATGCAAGCATGGAAATAAAGACCCTGTTTTCCAGATATGAAAAGCATGGTGGGAAAAGTATGCCTCTTCTGCTGACTGAGTAAAACCTAGACCACTACATCTCTGAATCCTTAATACTCTTTACTTCTTATTTACTTTCTAATACCGTATTGATATTTTGTGACAAATGGGTTTTTTTTTTTCATTCTAATAACCTTTACTAAAAATAAATACATTGTTTTTCTCAATTAAATGCTGCCAATTATGATACAAGCAAACATATTTTTCAAACTATGTAGTATACTGTAAAGAATCCTACACTAAGTTTTAATCTGAGAATTTCCAAATGTCCTCAGATGTGTTATAATGATGCTCCATGTCATCATGCTTATCCCTAATCCGAGCCTGCTGCCAAACCTCTGGATCTTCTTAAGGTACATCTCAAAATGTTTTGTTTTAAAAATAGACATGACCTTAAAAGGCACCTCTTTAATGGCCAGGTTCAGAAATTGTTCCTGTCTGCTGAATAAATAATCACCAGCCTCGCTACAGATATATTCGTATGCAAAACCAATCAGTACGTGCGTATCCTTAGCTCAGCTCAATGGCACTTGGCAAACTTTACAATACAATCAGCCTTGATGATTAAAGGTTGTAGAAGCTACTATGGTTCCACAAATTTGTTCTCATCAACATTTGCTCATTAAATTGTCATTCAGCTTATATTGTTTAATTCCATTAAGCATTGTCTTCTGGATCTGTAGATCCAAGCCTTAATCTGAACCCTAGTGAGGCAAACTGGCACCAAGTCAGCACAAGTGCAACGCTGCATCTCTCGTGGTGCCCACGTCTTTCTGACGCTATGGTACGTCCACATTAATATGTAAAAGAGTTCAAACACACACTTCTGCTGCATTCACCATGGCTTTCATGCTACTCTGGAGTATTCAATTTCCTAATACAGAAACTGCTGGAAACATTGCTGGCCCTTTTATGGAAACTTCGGGATTGCATTTTTGTCTGTTCAGAGGAAAAAAAAGAGACATTTCAGACTCAATGACACGGACACCTACATGGCATCAATCATGACACATGTTTCCTTTATCTTCCACACTTGTCATGTGACCCGTTCCCGGGATGGGGAGCATTGATTTTGTGAATGCATCATGCGTAACGAATTACAAGCTTTGTGGACCTTTGTTGTGTTTGCTTACAGCCATTATTCAGGTACATGTTTCACTTAAGGCTATAATGGTCTATCAGCTTGGCAGGCAATCTGTTATTTAAGTTGTCTGCTTTATTTACTGCAGCTAAGCAACCAGTTGTGGAGTAGACATGCTTCTTCCTCTTTATACCAGCATGCACGTGTCCAGTTTATGTGAAATGGCACATGTTTTTGGGGCATGATTATGTGGAAGGAGGTTATTTTCTGTTACAGAGCTAAAACTCCTCACCTGAGTGTTGCATAATAGAGCAAGCATTAAGAAAGAGCAAACCTTTGCCAAGTTGGGAAAATACTGTTAGCCTGCTGTAATATCACACATCCAAAAAATCACTATGTTAATTTGTTTAAAAATTCCTGGGTCCAGAATTTGATCAGAATCATCTCCAAAAATCTAATAGGTCCAACATTTGACTTCATGAAAACCCGAACAAAAACAAACAAACAAACCGAAAGTAAACTGTGATGGACTACTGCTTTATTGATAACACAACTAGCTCGCTACGTGCTGTACGCTATACGTATTGTTTTCTCACTAATTTTACCAGTAGCTCGCACCAGTGTGAATATAGACTAAATGAAGCTCAGAAGAGAAATGTTGAAGGGGTGTTTTTTGTGTGTGGAAGATCTCAGCTCGGACTCAAATTTCTTGACCCAGATGGACTGTTCATGTGCAGCTTTGTCAGGTGGTTAGGCTTAGCTCAGCCAGGTAACCTGAAATTCGTGGAAAAATGCACAGTGGCTTTTTTTTTTTTTTTTTTGCGTTAGCAAAAACTACTTTACTTTTGAGTTAATCATTAAGGCTGCATTCAGTGTTGATAGTCTGACCTCAAAGGTGACTGGGTGAAAGCCGAGTTCTAGTTTAGTATAAATAGACTGTGCGTGATGGACTAAAATCATTCAAAACCTTTTGACACTCAGATTTTGCCTATTTAAGTATGTCTAGGTTTCGAGAGATAAAGGCAATTCTATTTAGGGATTTTTTTTTTTTTTTTTTTTTTAAATAGATAATTAAAGTGGTGCAGAATATCCATGCATTGTGGTACAGGCCAGCTACGATAAGACGTTATGGATCATGGAAGGTACATCTTCTGGCCTCATGGTAATTTTTTTTTTTTCGCATTTCAGGAAGGAAATGTTTTCCAACGGAGGTGCTAATTTTCTCACTGCAAGAGTTTGTGTAGTCCTTCAGTGTCCTGAATTGCTTCACACTGTTCTTATGTAATGTGGTTAGTGGAAACTGTTTCAGCTGGAAGCCTTTTGTAGCCGAACCAAAAGGGTGTGACTTGGACGGCGTAGCACGGATATTAACGTTTTGGTTTTAAAGTATTCAAAATGAACATGATGTGAAACGCAGGGTCTTTCTGAGCTTTAGTTCTTTGCTATTTGTTAAACTTCAGCCTGCTCATAGTCATCTACAGCAGTGGTCCCCAACCTTCTTTTTTTCATGTAAAATTGGTTTCAAACAATATTTTTACAGACCGGTACAGAAACGACTAAAAAATTATGTAAAAATATAACTCGCCATCCAACTGAATTGGTAGGAAGTGCTATAAGATGTTTGCTTTTTACTCATTTGTTAGCTTGTGAGTTTATTTTTTCACATTGGGCGACTAAGACGAGCGTTTTGCTTTCCTTCTTCAAAATAAAATACTCTGACAATAAAATATTTTTTTATTCAGCCTTTTTGACAGACCAGTATCAGATCGCCCGCGGACCCAGTACCGGTCCGTGGCCAGGTGGTTGGGGACCTCTGATCTGATCTTGGAAAAAGTTATGGCCATATTTTCATAACTGACAAGTCATTTCATATGAAAAAGGACTTGTACGGTGGATGCACCATATATTCTAAATGTAGTATGCGGCTTAAAAGATGTTCAAAGATTTTTGTTCTGGCATTTCAGTAACATTTATGTCAAGGGTCTCAATTGTCAGTGCTGTGTAGCAGTATCTGTTCCTTTCCAGTGGAAGAGAGAATTTTACGTATAGCATTTTCTTCTCGCAACTAAGGTTTTTGATTGATTTATTTATTTATTTTTGTGAGTGTAATTAGTTTGGAGATAGATGAGAGGATGGTGAAGGAATTAAGTTTTATGGCTACTATAAAGGGACATACACACAGGAAATGATGAGCGACCCTTCAAGACAAGTGATTTTCTGAACAAAGCACTCCTTGCCAGTCCTGATTGCTAAAGTAACCCTCTCGCATGTTTACAAATGAAACCGTGAGCAGGATCTATCTAGTTCCCCATAGGGATGTAGAGCCATGAGCAGCATCTAAATGATTCACTAACAAATATCTTGGTTTATGTTATTTCAACTTTTATCTTCCTCTTTTCCTTTTGACTTTTCCCCTTTATCAGGGGTCACCACAGCGAATGACTCGCACATTTGATTTGGCATAGGTTTTTAGCTTGGATGCCCTTCATGACAGAACCCTTTAGCAAGGGACAGAAACACGCTGACGGCTTTGCAGCTACTCTTTACGAAAGTCAGCAATGGTTGTATTACATGAACCTCTCACCATAGACCGTGAGAGACATGGCCTGCCTTTGATAACCCAGTTAGCTGCACTGGTTGGGGGGGGGGGGGGGCAGTGACAACCTTGTGGAGAGTGGGACTTGAACCCCCAACCTTAGAATTAGCGACCCAGTGCCCTATTATACCACCAGGCCACTACTGCCCTGTTATTTTAACTTTATATTGTCTGGGTTTTTTTTTAATTATTATTATTATAGCACAGCACTTACTGAAGAGAGACTGTAGTCCAGGGATCACCAACGTGGTGCCCATGGGCACCAGGTAGCCCCCAAGGACAATACAAGTTGCCTGCGGACCTGTTCATTGCTATTTTTAGGACAGGCCCATGGCTCTATAGCGCCACTCTCCATTGAGCTGCATCTAATTTTTTTTAAATTTGTTTTTAAATCAAATCAATATCTTAACATGGATGAATATCATTAATTATTAAGAATAACATATAATTAAAAGTAAATATAAGCAAATTTGTAATTTCAGAGGTGTGTATCGACCTGGTATCCCTTCGCATTAATTGGTACCCAAGGAGTAGCTCTCAGTTTCAAAAAGTTTGGTGACCCCTGCTCGAGTCCATTATGAATGATTTGAGAGAAACATAAACACATGGACCCAAGCATTGCATTTCTGGTTATTTGGTGAAGCATCTGGGGTTTTTTGTTTTGTTTTGGGGGAGGGGTCTGTTTCCATCCAAGCTCTCACCTTGGAAAATACCTCAGACAACGTAAATAATGACACAACGAGAGTTTGTGTTAGGTGCTGTGATAGTGATTCTGGAATTGGTGTGGTTTTATTTGAAATGCAGGGATCCCTTTGTACTTCGTGCTTCAATTCATACAGCTTCAGTGCATCGCATTTTTTTAAAATATTAATCGAATTAAAAAATAAGGAAATTAAGGTAGAATAGGGGAAAAGTTAAGGGAAATGACACAAAAAAGGCCAATTATGCAACAACAATTTAAAAAAAAAAATAAAAAACAAACCATAAACAAAAACCAACCCAAAGCCTCCCATCAAAACTACTTACATTTTTGTGAAGTGTGCATCGGAGTCTGTGCACGGACTGTATGTGTATACTATATTTATATTTTATTTACATCTTGGACATTATTTTTTTAATGGTTAATTGTTATTATAAGCATTTATAGCATTGAATATGTATTTATGGATATTATATACATGTATGTATACATCAGTCATGGGGTGATCCTACTTCGCAAAATTCGATGGTCGCGGGGGGGAATCTCTGTCCCAATTAACCACAAGAAAGTGAAGCATTCCTGTAGTTATTTTTCAAAATTTTTGGAACTGCAGGGGTGCTGTTCTGCAGACACTTGTTCAGACGTTAGTAAAGTTAAACGTACATGCAAAAGGCTGGTCATCTTGAGGGTATCGTATAGCTTCAGTCACTTTACTTACATCTGGCGTAAAAAAACTTTTAGGCTTCAACACTCACCTCAGTTCTCTATTTACAAAAACAACAACAAAGGTGTGCTGCAAGGTTTTCAGAAAGTTGTGATGAGAAACCCGGATTTTTTAAATTATTATTATTTTTATCCAGCCAAATGAGCTGCTCATCCATGTTGGTGAAGGTGGAATAATTAACTTTGTGTTCATTGTTCCCAACATAAAATGTTTTGGTTGAACTTGATGTTTGTTGGCATCTGTCAATCAGCAGTGTCTTTCAGCTCTGATTGGTACTTGTTTAAATCAGCTGAAAGGTTCTCATTTTAACTCCAACATTGTGGAATTCGACAACTTTGCGTCACTTGAGAAAAGTTAAGTGGTCATTGCTAATGTTGCCTACTTTCCGTGGTCGCTCTTTGCTTCCTTTGTTTATGCCTCTTAGCATGAATAGAAACAGATTTGTTTTGTAGACATTTCATAACATTTAATCTAATTGTTGGTAAATCATGATGATGGAAAAGGAATAAAATACTTCAGGATTTGCTGGAAATGAGAAAATACTTTACTTCCATTACTCTACTTCCATTAACTCTCGTCATTTTAGGATAGTTTCAGTGCATCACAGACTCCATGATCCATCATATTTCTGGACCAGAACGGTCCATCATGTTATTTCCTATCTTTCCTTCACCTCTTTTCTCATTAAACAATTCCAATAGTTCTTTAAGACCAATTTTCATACAGGTATGAAATAATCCTTTGTTGTAGGTCCAAGGTATAAAACCAGCGACATTACAGCACTGCAACCTGCAGACAAAAATGCCCTTTGATGATGTTTGAGTATTTTTCTGGTTGACAGATCAGAGCTGATGTTAAAGTGAAATGCTTTGATGCTTTCGGTAAATTGCACATCAGCTTCTTATCATCCAAGTAATTTATATGCCAAGTTTCAGGAGGTAAGGGCACCTTACAAGTCCACCGTCAACAAGCAGTGTCATTTGGAATCCTTCAGTTTGAAATGCCTATGTAAATCATTCCAGATTAGTACATCACGTGCATGGACTTGGAAGATAATGATTTTTCTTTTGGTGTTCTGCTTTATAATAGAATAGGCTTGTGCGCAGTATAAAAAGGTTGACTGACATATCAGAATAAATGTTACTGGATATTGTGGCGATTTAAATTAATAATTTTGCACCAAAGGCGAGGTGGATGTCACTGGATAGTCACCGAGACAGAGCTGATTCAGTGGTGTACACGAAGCCTGAGGTGAATGATTGATTGATTTTTAATATATACTACACAGGAACATAAAAAGAAAACTAAACATTGTGTCGTATTTTATTTGATGATTTGTTTTGTTTTGGGAGGTTTCTTGTAATATAGTTTCACCATGCAGGCAGGTTAGACGAGTTCTGTGTGCTCCACATGTCATCATTCAGAGTTGTATGTATATTTACATGGAAATGTAGGTAAACGCAGCTTGGTAAGGTAGTGGTGTTTGTTTTGTTTTTTTTAATTATGACATACTGTATTAATCCAGTAAGGGAATTCCTCTGTGTGCGCGCGCGCACACACACGGAGCAGTATCCTGCCACAAACATTGGGTGCACCCAGAAAGCAGTTGGAGGTTAGGTGCCTTGCTGAAGGACATTTCAGCCATTTATGTGGACGAAGGGAAGGTGCTGCTTGTCCCCTCCTTGCCACACTCGGGCATCGAACCAGCAACCTTTTGGTCCCAAAGCTGCTTCTCTGACCACTAGGCTAAGGCTGCCCCAAACTTAGTTTTACTATATAAACTACAAAGGAACACAAAAACAGATTTGTTATGGTTCATCTTTTACTTTTTATGGTGCGACTGCTCCACTTGAGCATAATAAACTGAGACTTTTGTGTTTTTTGTGTAGTAAAAAAAAAAATAGACTGTGCCTTGTCCCCGATTCTGTTCATAATTTTTATGAGCAGAATTATTAGCTGCAGCCACGGCATTGAGGGGGTTCTGGGTTGGTGGCCATCGGATCTAGTCTGCTTTTTGTGGATGACGTTGTCCTCTTGGCTTCATCAATCCGGGACCTCCAGCTCTCATTGGATTCACAGCCAAGTGTGAAACGGTCTGGATTAGAATCAGAGCTTCCAAATCCAAGGCCATAGTTCTCAGCTGGAAAAGGGTGGAATGCACCCTTCGGGTCTGGAATGAGGTCCTGCCCCAAGTGTAGAGTTTAAGTCTGTCATGATGTTGTTCATGAGTGAGAGAAGGATGGAGCAGGAGATCGACAGGCAGATCACTGCAGCCTCTGCTGTAAAGCAGAGCCTCTACTGGTTCGTCATGGTGAAGCGGTAGCTGAGCCCCAAAGCTCTCGTTTTACCAGTCAATCTACATTCCAACCCTCACCTATGGTCAACCTTGTGTAGTGACTGAAAGGACAAGATCGCGGATACAAGCGGCTGAAGTGAGCTTCCTTTGCAGGGTTGCAGGAATCTCCTTTAGAAGCTCAGCCATTTGAGAAGAGCTTGGCGTAGAACTGCTGCTCCTCTGCATTGAGAGGAGCCAGTTGAGGTGGCTCGGGCATCTGGTTAGAATGCCTTCCTGGTGTGGTGTTTCGGGCATGTCCAACTGGGAAGAGACCCTGGGGTCAAAACGGAACACGATGGAGGGACTACATCCATCAGCTGGTCTGGAAATGTCTCACTGCTTTGGCTGCTACTCCATGACTCGACTCTGGATTAAGCAGATGATGATGATGATACACAATAAAATCAGATCAGATAAAATGCACAGTGTGGGATATGTGAATTATTCTTGCTGCCAGGTACTCAGGAAGGATGCCCAGCAGTACAGAGTAGAGAAAGGGGAAATCTGATGTAATAATTATCTTAGCTGTATCTACTCCGTGAATAAAATGACACGATCTGTAATTATTCATTCTACAGCATGGTCGCATTACTGTGTTGCTAGTGAACATCAGCGAACGCTATGTGGTTAGCAAGCTGTACAGATGGAGCCACTTCCAGTTCATCCCGGAGTTCCCGTTAGATTGCAGCCTTTATAGGATTCCCGCACTTTTTTGTGCCTCCCACAAACCTTGAGGGGACTTTCCTGCTCAAATTCAAGTGTCAACTCAAATCACGAATCACAAAGAACTGTGTGTAGCCCGGATGTAGGTTAATACTTTAAAAATTGCCCCCTTCTCAGTCACACATGCATTATAATTGGTTAAAATAATTGTTAGAGCCTGTGTATTTAGATCATGATGCTTGCATATCAACAAACAATATTTAGGTACTTAACCAAAGCCACGTGCATCACTACCACTGAGAGTAACATGGCTGAAATCAGATGCCGCTGACCTTAAAGCTGTAAGGAATGTATTGCTTTACTAATGAAAACTTTAGATAAGTGAGAATTACATTGTTTCCGCATTATTTTTGTTAATGATGAAGGATTTCCCTGTACTGTCAACAAATACACACTATTTACAGTGTGTGTATAGTGCGGTTTTCTTTAATAGGTTGTGGAGATGTGTTGGTGAATTTTCGGTTCATTTCTATAACCACTTCATCCTAATTAGGGTCGCGGGGAGGCTGGCGCCCATCCCAGCCAACTCATGGCGAGGGCAGAGTACACCCTGGACAGCTCGCCAGGCCACCGCAGGGCAGAAACACGCTGACGGCTTTGTAGCCTACTCTTGTCGAAAGTCAGCAATGGTTCCTTTACATGCCTCACACCATAGACAGTGAGAGACATGGCCGGCCTTTGATAACCCAGTTAGCTGCACTGGGGGGGACAGTGACAACCTTGTGGAGAGTGGCACTCGAATCCCCAACCTTTGGATCAGCGATCCGGCGCCTTATATCACTAGACCACCACTGCCCGAATTTTCGGTTCGGTTTGGACAATGAACATAACACAGACAGTCAAGCGAAGTCGTGACTAAACATTAACATGGATCTCGCCGTGCTTATAGGAGAGATTGTACAAGTATTCTCGGCTTTGACTCGGCACAATATTACCTCAGATGGTTAGAAGACAGCAGGTGCCCGAGTAAGTATTTGTAACCCACATTTTTGGAGTTGAAAGTCAGCCTTGAATATATACCAGTAATCTGTCCAACAGTTTGTAAACTTTAATTTTTATTTTTTTTTGCTTTTGTCTGTATAATTCGCCTTGGTGCAGAACACAGATATGACAAATGTTTAACTTTGTTAAACAACCAAGTGGACCATCAGATTTCACTCCGAGTCAGATTTATAGTCTTGACGAATCTACGGAAGTCAAACAGAAAAAAAAATGATGGCAGAAATAGCCGAAGGAAAACATCTGGAAGCAAGATCATTAGTTGACAAGTGGATTTTCAGAGGGAACAATCACAACATCCAGAAGCAGAGGGAAAATGTATTATTGTCTCGAGCATTTTCAAGAAAAGGGTGGCAAATAATAGGAGTTTTGAAAATGAGTGTTAAACCCTTCATTTCTGAACATATGAAGTATAAACCTGAACTTGATTCTCGTTAGAAAATGCTGAATCCATCATTGTGCCCTCTCGTTGGAGAGAAAACCTGCAGCAGTACCCAATGTAGGCAGATGTGCTATATAATGGTGTATATGTTTTAACAAACATACTGATTTCACATCAGAGACAATTAAACCATTTAAAATCGTATACCGTATGTATAGATTCACTATTTTTACTTGTTAATGCTTGATAAATGATGATCTGTAGTTTAAAAATATACAATAATATCCCTGCATTAGGACAGTAATTGTTAAGTCAGTGTTAGAATAATACTTCTGTCAAAAATGCATCGTTACCCCCCCCCCCCCCCTTCCCGCAAAAAACAGTTAAAAAGTGTTATGACAAAGGAAATCTCCCACATTCTTAATTTACTACTGGACGTTCTGCA
>CM045734.1:25753563-25798563 GCA_024760905.1 Plotosus lineatus | reverse complement strand
ATCAATCAGTACCACATTTGCTCTGCCTAGCAGAATGCATATCATGGCTGCCAACTGACAGAGCATTGGCTTATCCGTGCCATGTGTTGAAACATGAATTGCCTTTGTTCAATGGCATTTTCGGAGTTTTATGTATATTATTGGTGGTAGTTGAGTATTTTTGTCACCATTTGGCTTGTACTTTTTCTCCGTGCTCTACTCTTGGCAAAGTTTTTATAATAATTCAGTGAGACAACTTTGGGAGTTTTTGTTTGTTTGTTTGTTTTAAACCATTTAATGGCCAGGAGCAGAAAAACTCTCTTGGGGGGTTCTCTAATATACTTTTGCTCAATGATGACTTCATATTTGCTTCTTTTAACAGTTGGTATTATCCAAGACATGATTCTTCTTTGAAAAAGAATCAATTATGAGTTGAGAAATTATGGTTACAAATAAGTTGTTGTTGTTGTTTTTTTTATTATTATTTAAAGACACTCACTAAAACAGAACGATTAATAACAGAAGTACCTATTTGAAACTCTCAACAGCTCATTGGCAGGAAAACTTACAAAGAAATTCTAAGAATTTTAACCAGTGTACCGTATTTTTCTAATCCATAAGGTATGCTTAAAATCCTTTAATCTTTAAAAAAAAAACTTGTTGGTGCGCCTTATAATCCGGTGTGCCTTATAATCCGGTGCACCCTGTGCATGGTTGTGGCAGCACGACACCATCTCACTGGTGCCGTGAAAACCCAAGTGAAGCAAACTAATTCAGAGCTTACCATCATTCTGGTGGATTAACCGAAGAGCTCCAACCACTACATATTGGTGTCAACAGGTCGTGAGTTAGAAGGTTCCGGGCTTTATGTCCAAATACAGCATTACAGCTATCGTAGTCATGTGAATCGCTGAGTAATACGTGAGTCGCTGAGTAATCTGTGAGTGGCTGAGAGAAGTTTACGTCATGAGACCGGAAACTTTTTCCACCCAATCTCCGTCTCTACCGACCATTTGTCTTGTAACGAGGATACTTCTGTGTCTCAGGATGCTCAGCTGTCTTAATGAGAATCTCACGTTCATCATAAAGCACTGCTACAGGTCTCCTCCTGAGACCTCAGATTAACCTTCTTAAATTTAGTTATACTGATACAGCTCCTTAAGAGTAATGACCTCCATCTTGTATTGAACACAATACTCATGCTGCGAATGAGTGCTGCCATGTTTTTACTGTGATGACACCATTGCTTTAAAGGGGAGTGGCTGAGAGAAGTTTAGGTCATTACCCGGAAGACTTCTTCCACCTAATCTCCATCTCTATTGATCTGCAACTCCATGCGTGCGAGGGAATAACAGATAATAAAATATTGTAATATAATAATAAAAAATAATAGAAGGATCCAGGATTTATGTCCAACTCACACAACTGTTAAACTCAGACACTGAAGATGAAGAATTTGGTGGCTTTGTGGAAAAGGAATGAACTGAAAAAGTTAGTTTATTTTTTTTATATTGTTACAACTGAACAATGTTGAGCGTTATTATGAGAGTTGAATCAAGTTTGACTTGTCTGACTTTTGTTTTGTTTGATGCGCCTTATAATCCGGTGGGTTTTATGTATGAGAATGGGGCGTTCACTGTTCGGACATTGCTGTTGCGCCTTGGAATCTGGTGGCCCGGAAAATATGGTAAATGCAAAGCCTCAATTTGCATTTGAAAGTGTGATGGAGTTTTTATCAGTTATGCAAATCCTACACCAACCATGAATCTTTTCCTATCTTAATCAACTGGCTAAATCATTGCAGGATACAAGTGAGTGTCCTCTTTTTGCAGATAAATTTAAGTCTTGCATACAGTAGCTTGCCTTAAGCTTTGTCCTCCAAAGAATTTGCCCAAGTTCAATTCAGTTATGTATTGTGATTTTGTGCAGCCACACTCGCTCCAAAATATTTTATTCTATTAATTTATCTTTTAGTCCACTGTTGTTCTCTGTTAGTCCTATAGGTGGTGCACTATAAGCTCATCACACATTTGCATGCGGCACATTGCTTCTTGTGGCAGGAGTGAATTATTAGCTAACTTTATGTAGGATTACCAAACTTTTTTTTTTTTTTTTTTTTTTTTTTTTTGTGTGTGTTTGTTTTACGTGGCTCATAGTTCAAAGTTAAAATATATGAAATCAGGGTGCTTATAAAATCAGGACTCTTACAAAATTACATTCTAAATCTAGGTACTGCGATATTATATCGGATGGTCCCTGGTTGTTTGAAAATCCATTTAGTGACTATTGACTATGAAGATTTTACTTTGGGGGGGAAAAAAATCAGATTCATGTCATCCTCAGTTTTTTTTCTAAAGTCCAAGCCTCACTGTCCTTTTGGAGAACTGATGCTTAGAGAGGTGGTTCTATCAGCCGTGAGCTTCGAAGGT
Organism: Plotosus lineatus; assembly: GCA_024760905.1. Lineage (NCBI taxonomy): Eukaryota > Metazoa > Chordata > Actinopteri > Siluriformes > Plotosidae > Plotosus > Plotosus lineatus. The sequence goes on along the minus strand of CM045734.1, from coordinate 25,796,155 downwards.
AGCAATGAAAGGTGATGTTCATCATACGTCATACTGACAAGGTTGTCACCTGCAATCGGCTTCTGTGCAGAAAGAAAGCTGAATGCAGGGCCAAAAGAATTTCTGATGACCGTGTGATCAGTGCTATAGTCACTTAATGTAGTCTATAGTATGTTTTTTCCACTAATATGAAGGTCTATCTATACCTTCCTCAGCCTGTATCATTAAGCCTTAAATTCAGAGCTTATCTTTGCATTATCAGGAGTTTCCAGACCATTCACAACTCCCTGTAGAAGCCAAAAACAAACATTCCACTGAGAAACAGTCCCAGGCTCAGAGAGGGTTAGTTGTTGCCCCAGGTCATTCCAAATCATCTTTGCTTTAGCTTTTTGACTCTGTTTGCTTATTGTAAATCACAAGTGGCACTCGTGCCTTGAGGTCAGGTTTACTTGGTATTTGGTGAGACAGAAATGATAAGTCTAAGCACTTTTAATGAGATGGTGCCGATTTAGACAAGCATCTCTTAATCTATCCAGTTTAACTTACTCTTTTGCTCGATCTTTCAGATTAAGAACATATTAATGGTACCAATGAAACTTTGAGGATTTTCATGCTGATTTACCATTTGTGCAATCAGCACACCCCATGGATAAATATAGGGGCAGGGTTGATTTATGAGGAGTCCCCCACACTTCCCCCTCCCCAGGCAGTCATGGCAACACTGCATCCCTTGGTTTTAGGCAGAGACAGAGTAGAGTGTGAACTGTCTACAAAGCACGGTACTTTTCAACTCTTGGATCTACAGAGTATTTCAGACATGCTCCCTGAAAGGCTTGACCTTCCTCCCAAGCTATTACACCAGGTCATGCTTTTCTGAAGAGCTTTATTGTGACTTGCCTTGAAATGCAAGTTCAACGCCACCATTTATGATGCTCTTTACCCCGTTGACATGTTGCGTGTAACACCAGCTTGATATAGCTGTGCTAGATTTTATACTAGGTTCTGGAGGAGTAAAATGAATTGTGGAGATTTGAATTTGAACAGCCGGCAGATTTATTACAATTAACAATACTACAAGAAACAGTGCAAACAATATTGTAGAACTTTCTTTACAAATTAAAAATAAAATAAAATAAGCTTAAATCTCTAAGGTTTGATTCGTGTGAACCCGGGAGTCTTTTCCAGGATTGTGATCCGTTTGGGATAAAGGTGTTTTTATCTGTTCTTATCTGGGATCCTGTGATTTGAAGTGGTTGGGTCTGTAGATCGACTCTCGCATCCAGAGAACAGTTGGCCACACTGCTTCTGGATCCACCAAGAGTTCTCACTGGATTTGGCTCGCCATCCGTGTCCGAAATCAGCTTCAAGATCAAATCCAGATCCACTAAAAAACCAGTCTGCACATGCAGTACAGACACAATGAATAAAATATTTAACAACAATAATTCCTAAATAAAATGACAAAAGTGCATGAAAGGCACTGAATGGAATGTAATACAAAACAACACAGCTTATCTGCACTACTTTAGTGCATTAGCAAAAGTGCTTTCAGCAAAACATTTAGAAAAATAAAATGTAAGATTCATTTTGTGCACAGTACAATCTTTGTTATGTACTCCGACTGGTCTTAGCCTTTTAAAGACAAAAATAGTGCACACAGCTTTAAAAGTCACCACGTGTAAAGTTAGCATAGGTTCACCACGTGTAAAGTTAGCATAGGTTCTTAAACTAGCTTCATATTGTAATGACTCACCGGAGTTTCCAAGAAAACAAACTCTCTCCACCCGGTTCGATTGAGAGAGAACAAAACACATACAAGGCTTCGTGTCGCTTTTCGAGGGCTCTGTATGCGTCCTGCTCTTCACGCTCTCTGCTGCACTCTCTGCTGGTCGCATGCAGCACGTGCCTATGACGCGCTCAAGGGGACTAGGAAACTAGTGCTTTCAGGGAGTGTTGGAAACTAGGGTTTTTTCCAATAAAATTAGTAACCATGTGTTTACATGTGTTACATGCGCAACAGCGCATATGTGCTCCAGGAGATAGTTGACTTTTCCCCCTTTCTATTCATGCATTCATTTTCTGAACCGCTTAATCCTAATTAGGGTCACAGGGAGGCTAACACCCATCTCAACCGATTCTGGGCAAGGTACATCCTGGACAGTTCACTTATCATCTGATTTTTTTTTTTTAACTTTATTTTTCGAGCTGGTATTAGATAGAACATGATCACTGCAGCCAGTGGAGAGAGGTGATGTTTAAGTGCTGTCCTAAGTGTTAAGGTGCTGACCTCTATTTCTTGGCGTTGAGCTTTTCCTCAAGGATTTTGTCCAAGTTTCTCAAAACTCCGAATACCCAGGCACCTGCTTCACTACTGTGCGCTGTTATTTTCACACAGAGTTGCGACATTGTAAGCCAGAGAGCTCCTCGCACAGACAAAAACTGGCTAGACCAAACTTGCAAATTATGACTGGTATGTGCCGATGTTCTCTTTAGGCCTCGCGTGTCTGGATCCAGTGTCGATTCAGTCCAAGGCTCTTGCGGAGTAGCATGTCAAGTTTTAAAAAATAAAGATTTATGTGTGTTTGCTGCTTAAAAATTTGCTGTCCTTCACAGGGCGAATCAATACTCTAAGCAGCTTGTGTAGTTTCTAAAGTAAACAAGTAAACATGAAACATAATCAAAATAAATAAACACATGGAAACTCCCGACAGGAGCATTAGTGGGGTGTAAATGTTCATCATCAGTTCATTTTCTGTAACTGCTTAATCCTAATTATGGTCGTGGGGAAGCTGGCGGCCATCCCAGCCGACTCGGGGCGAGGGCAGAGTACACCCTGGACAGCTCACCAGGCCATCTTCTTCTTCTTCTTTTACTTTCGGCTGCTCCCTTCAGGGGTCGCCACAGCAAATCATCCGCCTCCACCTCACTCTGTCCTCCACATCTTCTTTTCTGACTCCAACGACCTTCATGTCTTCCTTCACCACATCCATAAATCTCTTCTTCGGTCTTCCTCGAGGCCTTCTGCCTGGTAGTTCCAACCTCAGCATCCTACTGCCAATATACTCACTATCCCTCCTCTGTACATGTCCAAACCATCTCAATCTAGCCTCTCTGACTTTGTCTCCAAAACATCTTACGTGGGCTGTCCCTCTGATATACTCATTTCTGATCCTATCCATCCTCGTTACTCCCAGAGAGAACCTCAACATTTTCATCTCCGCTACCTCCAGCTCTGCCTCCTGCCTTTTCCTCAGCGCCACTGTTTCTAAGCCATACAACATCGCTGGCCTCACCATCGTCTTGTACACTTTTCCCTTCATTCTTGCTGACACTCTCCTATCACACATCACACCGGATACTTTTCTCCAACCATTCCAGCCTGCCTGCACACGCTTCTTCACCTCTTTTCCACACTCTCCATTGCTCTGGATTGTTGAGCCTAAGTACTTAAAATCCTCCACCTTCGTCATCTCTGCTCCCTGTAACATCACCGTTCCTCCTGGGTCCTTCTCATTCACACACATGTATTCTGATTTTCTGAGGCTAACCTTCATTCCTCTCGTTTCCAGGGCATACCTCCACCTCTCTAGATTTTCCTGTACTTGTTCTCTGCTCTCACTACAGATCACAATGTCATCTGCAAACATCATAGTCCATGGAGATTCTTGTCTCACCTTGTCTGTCGGCCTGTCCATCACCATAGCAAACAAGAAGGGGCTCAGAGCTGACCCTTGATGCAGTCCCACCTCCACCTTGAACTCTTCTGTCACACCGACAGCACACCTCACCACTGTCTTACATCTCTCATACATGTCCTGCACCACTCTAACATACTTCTCTGCCACTCCAGACTGCCTCATACAATACCACAGTTCTTCTCTCGGCACCCTGTCATATGCTTTTTCCAGATCCACAATGTAGCTCCCTCTGACCTTCTCTGTACTTCTCTATTAACATCCTCAAAGTAAACATTGCATCTGTGGTGCTCTTTCTTGGCATGAAACCAAACTGTTCACAGCTCACCAGGCCATCGCAGGACGGAAATACGCGGACAGCTTTCCAGCTACCCTTGTCGAAAGTCAGCCATGGTTCTTTTACAGATTCACACCATAGACAGTGAGAGACATGGCCGGCCTTTGATAACACAGTTAGCTGCACTAGGGGCGGACAGTGACAACCTGTGGTGAGTGAGCCTCAAACCCCAACCTTCGGATCAGTGATCCAGCACCTTATACCACGAGGCCACCACTGCCCGCTGGGGTGTAAATGCTTTTTTCAAAATACAGAATCAGCAAAGCTGATCAGGCTTTGTATAAAACTTGCTTTGGTTTTGGATGTATTTACCTATTGGCCTGAGTACTCAGCACTCCTGTATAGAGTCGCAGTGGGGTGCATGTTTAAATGTCACTAAATCCCCACTTTGCGAGTCGATTTCGACGGACTGTCTGTGATTTGCTTCTTAAATTTACCTCTTTTTTTTTTTTTTTTTTTTTTTTGAGATCTGCTTGACAAACCTTTGCTTGTCCTTGAGCCAAAAGGTAGTGGAAACACGGTCTGCAGTGCATCTTTTTAAACAAGTGACATTTAATGTTTTCATTAACTTAAAGTTACTATTTACTTTGCTTTACTGTTTTTGGGCAGTTTGGACACTCCCTCAAAGCATGCAAAGTCTGTGGCATTGATAAAACTGCACATTTTAGAGTTGTGTTTTATTGGGGCCAGCCTAATGCACACCTTGCAATATTCATGCTGCCTATTCAGCATTTTGATTTGCCACACCTGTGAGGTGGATGGATTATCCCGGGCCTTTTGTGTACGTAGAAAAAAGTTTTAGATTTTTGAGTTCAGCTCATGGAAGAAATGGGAGCAAAAACAAAAGTGTTTTGTATTTGTTGAGTGGATAACATTAGGAAGTAATTCCATTTTACTGTATTTAATTCCGATTGGTTGGCTGTATGAATTTAAAAGCACACCCTGTTGTCAATATTGGCAACCTGCTAAATGCAGTGACTGACTGGTAATACTGTCAACTGACGATCTGGTAGATCTGAAGTTATATGCACCAGAAAGGTCACGTGCTTCCTCGGTGTGATTGGGTTAAAAGCCTTCCTATTCAAATGAGCAATGTATTGTTGACCGTTCTAGTTTATTTTGCCAGCTAAAAAATACTAAATACTGCATGTGGCACATAGAATTCTGTTTATTTTATTTATAGGGTGTATTTTCTTTTCTTTGAAAATGGTATATTATAGTTAGTGTTTTTATTTAATTTTATTTAAAAAATAGTATATTGCCAGCCACGTCTTTCACTGTCCATAGTGAGAGGTGTACAAGGTGTTCATCAAGAGTAGGCTGCCGAGCCATCAGTGAGTTTCTCTCCTGCGATGGCCTGGCGAGCTCTCGAGAGTCTCTCTACCCTTGCCTAGAGTTAGCCGAGTTGGGCACCAGCCTCCCTGCGACCTTAATCATTAAGAATTAAGAGGTTCAGAAAATGAATGAGAAGTGTACAGGGATCCCTCACTTTCCGCAGTTAATTGGGACCGAGATCCCCTCGTGACCACTGAATTCTGCGAAGTGGGATCAACCCCCAACGACTGAAGTTATACGTACATGCATATGTGTATATAATATCAGTAAATACATATTCAATTCTATAAATGCTTATAATAACAAACATTTTAAAATAATGCAAGATGTAAATAAAATATAAATACACATACATACAGACACGCGCGTGCACGCACTCAGATGCGCACCTCACAAAAATGTAAATAGTTTTGATGGGAGGTTTTGGGTTGGTTTTTTTTTTTTTTTTTTTTTTTTTTTTTTTTTTTTTTTGCACAATTGGCCTTGTTTTTGTGGCAACTTCCTTAACTTTTCCCCTATTCTGAAGCCGCATAAATTGAAGAGCAAAGTAGCGAGGGATCCCTGTATGTTATTTTATTTAAAAAAAGTGATATTTTATTTTAAGAGAGCGTGTTTGTTATCGATGGAAACAAGTAACAGTTTGGCGGGTACAGTAGAGGGCAAGTTACTATCACTCAGACATTCAAATCAACGCACTAGTTCAAATTTAAGAATACAAAACAGGCAAAATAAAAATATTTTTATTTTACCCATTCTTGTACTTTTGCTCTCCAGTGGTGTTAATGAAAAAAATAAGACGCCTGCTCTTGATTTTCCTTCTGTGTTGGGTTAAAGAGCTGGAGTCCACCAAACAAGGAAAAAAAAGCCTAAAATGAGACATTATTTATATGTTTATCTGTTGTCTTGGGTGTAAATTTAGAAATCTGCCAAAGAAGACAAAGAATGGCCTAACTGGTGATATTGAACATTCTGCAGAATTTGATACTTTTCAATGGCAAAATCGCAACCGGGGGGAAAAAAACGGGTTGCCTGTTGGAATCAATCCGAAACCGATCCTTAATTTCAGAAACAGACATCTCTGCTTTGTGCTAAACGTTTTTTTGCTCCATGTAGGTTGGAATATCACTGAAGATGGCTGGACACTTGTGTCTTCTTTGAAATCATCTCTTCATATACTTGCTGCTAGACATTTTCTATCTGCCAAAACTCCAGAAAATAACAAGGAGACGTTTGGACAATTCAGTGGACTGAAGTAAGCTGACTGTGTGGCTGCTTAGACCTTTAATTGGTTGGCTAATCCTGAAGTCTCTATATCATGACCTGCGAGATTAAGGTCAAGATTCATTGGTACTTCCTATCGTGATGCAGCACAGCAATAGGGTCATCATGCCGGGACTACCCACAGGACTTTTATTGCACAAAAACTATTTCACCTAATAGACAAACCAAAAATGTTGCCACCACACTCTGAAAAAACAAAGTTTAACAGTCGGCACGCTCTCAAGACATCATGCGAGTCTATTTATAGGTCTATTAATGACCATTAAGCTGTTGCCCAGATGTTCTGCTTCGCCATGTTTCATGTCTAACCCAATTGAGTCAACCAGCTTGGCACAGACACTGTGGTTTCAAGGGTTTGAATTCCATACTTGTTAAAAAACGTGTTGTTGCCTGTGAATAAATTGGAGTACATTGGTGTTGTCGGGGAAATGTGTGTCCCTGCTTACAACCTTGATCTGCATGAAGTGTACATGGTTTCAAGATGCGGATCTACATTTCAGTAAGAGCCCCATCCCATGGAAAGAATCACTGCAAACGTTTAGCATTTTAAACTCAGACATTTGGTATATTTCCCGGTAGTATCGACGCGGATAATGGTTTAGTGCTGTGGCTTCGATGGTGCATGCTGGCAGGAGGCTGTCAGACATTCAAGTGCAGGAGGATTAATTTCAGCACACTGATGTTATAGGAGGCAAGAAATGGGAGAAGTGTATCGAACCTGTCCTCCTGCTGTTACCATCAGCACTTGGCCGTGTGGCGGTGTGTAGCCAGCTGGCCTTGTTTTGGCTTCAGTGGTGGACTAGGAATAGGTCCTCTGTGTATATGCACACTTGCACACCAAAAGAGAGGGGATAGCAAGGATGGGGAGAACCCAATCTTAGAGCTGGGTGGTCCTGCTGGTCCTTTTTCTTTTCTTTGATTCCACGCTTTACTAATGGAGCTGGTTTTCATAGTGCCACGGCAGGGTTATTCCCTTTTGTGATCCAAGAACCTTTGAGGGATCTGCTCAGCTGGAAGGGTTTTACACCAGCTATGTCCACAAAGTGTGGCATGGCAGAATGGATTGTGAGCATGTTTCGAAAAAAATTGCAAAAATGACGCATGTTGGGCCTTGTACAGTCAATTGTAACATCCATATCAGACAGAAGCTAGTTTTCAACCTACTGGATGAGGATTAAAAAAACAAAAGCTCACCTCAGATACACTTTATTTTTGGTAAACGTATTAAGGCGAAATATATTTGTGAAAGTTCTTGTTCCAAATGTAAGCTCTGTTCTGTCATTTAACCAAGAATGTCCAACGTGTCTGTAAAACATTCAACAAATGTCTGTGTTATACGGAGTTTAAAATCTCAGCTCCAGTTCCAGTACGGAGCTCATTAATCTTCTGTAAACCGAGCATGTTTTCTCGACTTGGCTGAACGGAGGTTCATATGAAACATTATGAAACTTTTGTATGAAACAGTTTATCTAGGATTTAGCCTTTTGTAGGTTCCATGGTAAACTGGAAACATTGAAAGCTTGCCTTGTGTTGTACCAGTTTTTGGATTTATTGTGCCTCAGTCCGAAAGAAATGTTTGTTTTTGTTTCTAATTGCAGTGAAAGATGCAGAAGGATGTTTAACTGGAAGGAATCATTTGCCACCAGACTTTGCTGTGAAAACTCTGCTTATGAAAACACTTGAATTCTGAACCTTACAATGTTTACGTTCGGAACCAATTTTTGTAAAGTTGCTTTGTAAAAAAATGTCGAATGTAAAAAAAAAAAAAAAAAAAACTCGATCCAAAAAAAAAAGAAATAAATACAAATAAAACTGAATGAAATGAAAGTATCAGAGAGAATTCACCTATATTCTGTTCTTAAGCAAACAGGATGTGAAGTATGAATGATTCACGAGCGCAGTATTCCAGGATTAATCAGGACTAAAGCATGACTCGATCTTCTCATTTAGACTTTGAAGCCAGGAGAATCCACCCATGTATTAAAATTATTACACACTAAGAAAAGATGAGTGGAATTTGGCATTGATGCAAAATGTACTTGAATTTTTATCAGAGGTAGTTTTACTTGATTGAGAGCTGTCAATCAGCTCTGATAAAAGCCAACACTGAAGCTGCTTTTTTTTTTTTTTTTTTTTTTTTTTTTTTTTTTTTGGATTGCTGATGTAGCGAGGGAACAAAGACTACACTCTTCACCAGGTGCTTTAAGTGGATCTGGAAAGCAGGTTTTACTTTCTTCTCTTCAGCGAAGAAGGATCCTCTTCATGGGTCCACATTTTTCCAAATTACTTAATTGCCGAAAGCCTGCATGTCTGAACAATTATGGTGCCTGTGCTTCGCATAATCGCCTACCGCTCAAGATAAGCCACAATTGGATGGATGCTCAGAATTCCTGGGTTACTTTCTGTGCACACTGTGAATGTGCTTATGAATGTCTAGAACTTCAAAACAGGGACGGTAAACCCAGACCTCGGTCACTAACACATATCATTTCCTCAGAGTATCTTGTCGCAACATGTCGGATCTGATTTCTGCCTCCTTGTGGGCGATGGAAGATATTTGGGGATGATCACACCAGCTGGATGATGGTTATATAAAGTAAAGAGATTAGGGCTTGTAGGATGCTGGAGAGGAAGTGAGCACCATTTATCTGACCACCACCACTGCATCAAATCAAGATTATTTGGAAAGTAGTGGAGCAGTACAACAGGGTTTTATTCTCTTATCTCTCGCTCTCTCTTTTCCTTCTTGCTTCAGCTTTGAATTGTTGGCAGAATTGTTTGTGAAAGAGAATGCAGTATGCACCGGCAGCATTTGTTATTTCGAGCAGTAAAATTTATCCAACGATGAAACAAAGCCTTTTGCTGATGCTCTGGGAAGAGGTCACCTCACCCTCCGCTCATACATATGCAAACACATTTTGAGAAAGAAGTTTGGCTGAGTGTCAGAGGATCACTACAAAAGATTGGAGCTTGACAAGAGCCGGAGCTTCTTGCCAGCCTGGAGGGTTATAGAGTGGAACGAAGAGGCTCAGCCATGTTTACTGAGATCTAAAGCTCTGTTTGTATTTTATTCAATAACTCAGCCGAAAGGTACATAGAAGTCTTTCTCTTTTTCTGCTTCCTCTTCGAGTATTCTTCTTCCTTTCTCTTTCTCCAAACAGCAGAATACAATGAATATGTGCACGACATAATACGAACTAATTGGATTATTGAAGCGGTTACATCATGCGGGGACAAAGTGGTTTCTAGTTCCGTTCTTTTTGTTAAGTCACGTTACTTGTTTCCGCTGTGCAGGATGTGTAATTATTATATATTCCTTTCGGCTTTTTCCTTTTTTCAGGGGTATGATTCGCAATTTTGATTTGGCATAGGTTTTTTATGTTGGATGCCCTTCCTGACACAACCCTTTATGCCTCCATTTCACTGGACTACGGCATGCAAGGATCATAGCAGAAAGGCGCGGAACACAGTCTACAGAAGATGGGTGAAAATCCTACGGAAAAGTGGAAATTCTTACATTTTCAGAATGTTCACAGCATGTGTGGAACAGGTACGGCAAAGTACGCCAAAGTGACCCCACGGAACACTCACGGAATTTTTTTCCGTGAAGGTGCTTTTGAACATGTGTTTTGAACATGTAAAAGCACGTTCACGGAATATTTTGGCCTGCTGGAAGCATGCGGAAGTGGAGGAAGACTTGAGGAATAACTACAGACTCACACGGAAGATGAAGAAATAATTGTGGAACGTTTGCGGATGACAACATTTTTTGTTTTCGTAAGTCTGCCGTGCTCCAGTGAAACCGGGGTATTAGCAAAGGACAGAAACACGCTGACGGCTATGCAGCTACTCTTTACGAAAGTCAACAATGGTTCTTTTACATGAACCTCTCAGCATAGACCGTGAGAGACATGGCCGGCCTTTGATAACCCAGTTAGCTACACTGGGGGGGGACAGCGACAACCTTGTGGAGAGAGGGACTTGAACTCCCGACTTTAGGATCAGCGACCCAGTGCCCTTTACCATTTGGCCACCACTGCCCTATTGTGCAGGATGTGTAATGTGACACCTACTTTGCTTTATTTTTGGACTACTGATGGAACCTCTGACCTTTTTATCTCGAAAGATGACCATGGCCTCCTCATTTAAACCATTATGACCGAGATCAAACACCTGCATTCTGAACACAACCCATCTTAGATGCTTGTGGGGAGGATTGCAGGCAGGTAAATGGGGGATGATGGCAACATAGCGTCCTATGCCACCTTCATATCCAAACACTGTGCTTGTATTGCTCTCAGCAAGGTTGTTAGACTGCTGTATCCTCCCTTGTTGTTTCCTCATTGTTTACCATCCTTGTTTGTTCCAAAGACCTAGTTAGCATGAAAGTGACAGAAGAGAATTTCATCTGTCTTTCCAGGATATACTGGGTTTACTACCCACAGGAAAATATGGCTGGGACAAAACAGATGTGGCTTCTTGCATAAATTATAGAATTAACGCCGAGAGTGAATTCAGATTTTCAAAGTAGCGTTCTTATGGATTTCAAAGACGAATTGATATTCTCGCCATCTCGCATAAAGCATACCCATTGTGCCACTAGTACGCATTTTAAATCCTGATCACGGTGGTATTGCTGGAATTTGCACCTGCTACAGAGCGGTGTGATCTTTCGCAGCCTTCTCAGCCATGAATGCTCCACAGTTCTGTATGCATTCCACAATAAAACGTGATCTGTGTGGTCAGCTGAGCATTTTCATCAGTCTATTTCTAGATGTTATTCTGAAAATGTCGTTTCCAACTTGATGTTTCAGTGTTGACTCAGCTTTATTTTACAGTGATGATGCTTTAGCTGGGATTGAGTATGTGTAGTTTGGAATGAAAAATCTAAACTAGATGGATAGCTCAATGCTGTCGAATTCTCAGATCTGACTTGTCAGATGGTGATTGTGTACTTTTCGGTAGTGGCAGCTCGGATAATAGTTCCGCGTGTAAAGGGTTGTAAAATTCGACAGGGCCATTAGATTGCTGCTTAACCTGAAGTCATGCCGATTATTTTCTGGAGACAACACAGCCAAAATTTGTCCGCACAGCAAAGGTCATGTCTATACAGGTCTATCGATGGAAATGTAGTACACGAGCAGTTTGTCTCAGCAGAGAAAGTCTATACCCTGTGCTTGCTTGATTGTTTGGAGTTGTATGGGAAGTCGTGCCATGACTGATCATGTAGACGTGTTGTTTTTAAACAATGTGAGGTTACATCAAGATGTACAGAGTATTACCTTTTACTGTTGATTTATTTTTTTTCTTCTTTTTGGTGTTTATTTTTGATATTTTATCATGTACAGTCCAAAAACACACTTTTATATTGTCTACATATCTTTATATTTTATATATATATATTAATGGAGGCATTATTAAAAGCTCTGTGAAAGTTAAAGCCTCTGTTGTGGCTAATATCATTATTGATTTTTTTTTTTTTTTTTTTTTCGGGTTTCCCTGTAGAACTTTTCAAAGAGCATCAGATGAAACTTTCATCAACTTTTCTTACACCGTACAGCTTTTATAATGCACAATTTTTCCTTCCCATATTTTAAAAAGTCTGACCCATATTTTCAGAAAATTTCAACTAAAAACAGAATTTGAATCCAAGTATAGGGAGGAAAGTGTATTATTACCTTTAATCACAGGCTGCACGATATGAAGGAAAATCATTGTCTTTTTTTTTTTTCCCCCGGTCTATCTGTGTATCACAGAATAAACCGAACCACAGACTCCCAGCATTAAACTTCAGTTGTACCTGTCAGTGACATGTGAGGATGTCCTACAGTTAATTTTGATTTAAATTCGGGTTTAATAATATTGATCGACATCAATATTTGTAGCATTGGGCAGTGGTGGCCTGGTGGTAAAGGGTGCTGGATCACTGATCCTAAGGTTGGGGGTTCAAGTCCCACTCTCCACAGGGTTGTCACCCCCACCCCCCACCTCCCAGTGCAGCTAACTGGGTTATCGAAGGCTGGCCATGTCTCTCACTGTCTATAGTGAGAGGTTCATGTAAAAGAACCATTGCTAACTTTCGTCAAGAGTAGCTGCTTAGCTGTCAGCGTGTTTCTGTCCCTTGCTAAAGGGTTGTGTCAGGAAGGACATCCAACGTAAAAACCTATGCCAAATCAAACATGTGAATCAGATGATTTGCTGTGGTGACCCCTGATAAAGGGAAACAGCCAAAAGGAAAAAGATCAATATTTGTGTCAGTATGATTTGATAACTCTCCTGTTCTGAGGAGCATCATGATAATGTCTGAAGTTAAAGTTGGTGAAATGACCTCAATATTGTCCTTTTTGCTGAATCACAATATTGAGTTATTTAAGGACACGAATGGCCATGTATATTGTGTGGTCATGTATTGATGCACTAATAATTTTGTGCATTACTCTGCTGTAGTAATAAGAGACGTTTTGGTTTACGTGTTACAAATACCTCGCACATCAGCAATTTTATCATGATGGTGTTTATTACGATATCATGTCCTCTGTTTTGACTCGAGGATGACACGTCAGTATGGAATATAGAGTTTAGTGAAACAGTTTTGCAGAAGGTTGACAAGTTGTGAGTAGAATTTTACCAAGATTGGAATTTGAGTGCATTGGGTCAAGAACTAGATTTGTACTGTAGGCTTTAATAGTCCAGCGAGTCTTTTCTGTTTGCATATTTGTATAATGATAGTTTGTGAAAGGTTTTATATTGTCTGTAAACGATTCAGCTTCTTTTGAGCTACTAAGATGAAATGGGATAATGTCACAGAGACCATGTACGTCACTCTGACTTCTCTGAATGATCTCCTTTTGTCAGTGGATTGCTATTATCTGGAAGTAAATGTACCCACACGCTCGAGTCGTTAACTGCAGCCATTCCCAGTACAACAGCTGCCGTTCATAATTGAAGTCTGTGAGTGGTCCAGATTCATTCCATTGTAACATAGGAGCCATAATGCCCTTTTTCTACTGCCCCCTTCATAAACAGCCAGGTGTGAGCACTCAGAGGTGAGGGAGGGAGGAAAGGGCCTGGCCTGCCTCACCCCGCCCTTAACCCTCCACACTTCTGTGCACTGAGTTTGTGTATTTCCAGGCGTCCTCACTAAATGACTGTGGTTGTAAATGTTATTAATAAGTAGTGGGAGCGATAAAGCAGGAGTACTCCTGCCATTATTGTTTAGTCGGCTGCTTGATGATAATTATTTCCTTGAAAAGAGAGCTGGAACACGGGACCAGATTAAAGCGTTTCCCACCCCAAGTGCCAATCACGACTTGCTAGCTGCACGCTGCTTTCACTGTTGGAGAAGCCCAAAATTACCCATTAAAATAAGCCACAGCCAATCAGGCTTCTTTGCATCTCCTACGCTTGGATTCCTCTTGAAAACTGAAGTATTTGCGTGCAGCGGAGCCGTGTGTGCGTGTGCGCGCGTGCGAGTGTGCTGTGCATTTGCTTTAATCAAACTTTTATTTCCACTGGCAGGGTGCACCAGGCGCTTTCTCATTGACAATCTTTTATTCCTTGAGCAACGCCACAACTTGGGCAGTATTAAAGGCTGCCTCTTTGACCTGACCTTCTCTGTCCCTTTCAAGATGTGTGTTTGTAAATAGATACCTCACAGCAGTGATCTCATCTCGGGAATAACTGCTTATCTTATGCCGTTGTGCGGATATACTTTGTTCATGCCTTGTAGTACAGCTGCCCTCCTTGGCTTTATCTTGGTTGTACCTCACCACAACACACCAGACTTGAATTTGCTCCCTCGCTGCCTCAGTGGCGACATGCTTTAAAGGATTATATCCGTGCAGGCATTTGCGATGTCATAGAGCACCTCATAGGGCCCCTGTGCGCCAGGATTTGGTCTTTCTGCGTTGTTCTTGCCTTTTCATTCAAAGGTCTGAGAGGATTAAAAAATGTGCTTCCGGATATACCGCATTGTTCCTCCAGGAGTAGATTGAGGGCCTTTCAAAGGGATGAGGGGTTAATATGGTGACCCAGCAGGTGTAGCCGGAAACTGCTAACAGTGCCAAGTAAAGCTTCCATTGATAAAAAGCAGATAAATGCATGGTTAGTCCACATGAGCAAGCTTTGATAGTATGTTGGTAAATACATCGATCATCTTGCTTTACGTAAAGCATGACGGCTCAATAATATAATGGATACTTAAATGGTTCAAGTCTTAAGATGTTTTATTATTATTTATGCATTTTTTAATCTACGTATTGTGTTTACAAGGGATTCAATCTGTGTCTGCTTATTTATTTTGAAGTAAATTAAAGATGGTCGGGCCGGTGGAGTAGTGGTTAGGTTGCTAGGCTCATGATATGGAGGTTGTGTGTTCAAATCCCAGTTAGACCCCTACTGTGCGAAGACCCCTGGGCAAGGTCTCAACCGCAAGTGTGCCTCTGTTCACCCAGCAGTATAAATGGATAAGTCTATTGGATTTTTACTCCCGAGGCTAGTGGCTCATCAGGCTGGTGCTTATCAACGGTTTCTCTAACGTGAAGCGTCCAGGACTTCAACCCCTCCCAGATGGGACGCTAATACATCGCAGGTTACCTTCCCAGTATATTTTTACCGGTACCCATTGTTACTGCTGGCTGAACAGAGGCACACTTGTGGTTGAGACCTTGCCCGGGGGTCTTAGCACAGTGAGGGTCTCGGTGGGATTCGAACTCACAACCTCCTGATCATGAGTGCAGCACCCTAACCACTACACCCAGTATAAATGGGTAGCAGTAAAAATACACTGGGAAGGTAAGCTGCAATGGACTCTCGTCCCATCCAGGGAATAATAAAGTTAGTTGACCTAACCTACCTGGGCCAACCGAATGCTCTCATGGTGGCCCAGTTTCTTCAAAGGCTGATATGGACTGATAGTGATTCTGATCCTCGTCAGCCACCGACCAGGCCAGGTTACTTCAGTGAGTATAGGTTTCGGCAGCTTCCGGTGGTACCCCCGGCCTGGCGCCGCCAGTAGGTATTACCACCAGACCAGATAATCACTCCTTCCCCCATACTGGTATGTAGCTCCAGGTCCATATGGCTTTGCTTGCTTTTTCTGCTGCTTCTCCAATTCTCCTCTGGGCTCTACTTCTCTCTCCTCCTCCTATTCCAATTGCCTTGAGGAAGGCCGCCATGGAAGCAGCCGGGCCGCCATGGAAGCAGCCGGGAAGCCCCGGCAGCCAACCTCTACTGTCCAGACCTGGACCGCCCAGCCATTTCTTTTTCCCCTCAATCTCCAGCGTTATATACTTGTTTCTTTTCAGCTCCCCTGAGATCTCCACCCTCTCCTCATTTGGCACTGTCAGCTCGATAACCCCCATCCTCTTAGTTGACCTGGATAAGAAACTCAAGGTCCCAGAGAAAGTGGCAGAGACAAACCTCAGACCGGATATGCTGCTGTTGTCAAATAGCACTAAGAGGTGCCAGTCTGCTGCCCCATCCAAATAGTTTCCTGCTGATTGTTGGGTCTTTTGCTTTGGGTTTTTCTCCTTGCTTCACAAAGGTGATCCCACCACTCTCCCTTGTCCTTGGGGATGCGTTGTTGTTTCTTCTTCTTTCTTCGACGCACTGGGCTATCTCTCTCAAGACTTGATCGTGGCGCCACTGGTATCTCCCTTGTGCTAACGCCACCTTGCATCCACTTAATATGTGGGAGAGAGTCCCCTTTTCTCCACATAAATCGCACGTTCCTTCTGTGCCGAACCAGGTCTTTTTATTCTGTGGTGTCGGTAGCAGGTCGTACACTGCCTTTACCAGAAACTTGAATCTGTTTTCTGGCATATTGACCACATCCCTGTGACTCAACTTTCTCTCCGGTACCTCCCATCTCATATGTGCCCCCTGCTTGATCAGTCCCATCATTTTCTCCCTTCTCCTGTCCTCTTCCGCCTCCCTCACTTTCTCCACCACCATAGTTCTCCTTTCTTTCTTGGAACTGGTGCTGTAGTATCTTTTGGGATTTAATCCCAAACCCTCTCTCCCCCTGTTGGGAATCCCAGTTATCTCTTCTGTCTTCAGTCTAGTTTTTGCCTCCCTTATGTTTTCTTGTGTGGTGGCTTTCCTTCCCCCATCCACTGCCACCCTTGCTCTTTGGACACATGGATCCTCTGCTTCCTCCAATGTTGTCAAGAATCTTGCCTTTGCAGCCTTCACCTCTTCTGTTAGCTCAGTGAAAGGCATTTGTAGCTTCCCTGATGTTGTGTATAGGCAATCTGCCGACAATGACCGGGGGAGACCAAGCCATTTTATTAATCCAGGATGAGTTGTACTCCTAGTAACTTCACGCTACGGAAACCGGAGATAAACACTGGCCTGATGAGCCACTATGGCTCGGGTGTAAAAAGCCCAAAAATGAAAGATGGTGTGTTCACAAATATAGTGTAGATATGTACGTATGTGCTTCAGGGGTTGCATGTGATTGGTCTTTCCTCCCACAGTCTCTGGAGAAAGTCTCAGAACACAAAGGTCTCCAGTTACAGCAGTGCAGGGAGCTCTACGAGCATTATGAGCAAACTCACCCCTCAGATCTTTGCTTTTGCCGATTTTCAGCCACTATTGTCTGAATGACTTTGGGCTGCGATAGGGGTCGAGTTCCTTTAGGCCGAGTATTTCCTCTCATAATAACACGACTTGATTAGGCTGCAGCCTTTTTTGAAAGTGCCCCGGTATTATAGATTGATGTTTGTTGTACTCCAGGTCGAAAGTACCCTTTTATACATTGATAAAAGAGACACACTTTGCACCCCTCTGTCATTCTTAACCACGAAACTGCCTCAAGTCTGCAGCCATGGTTTTTTCCCTCCCACTTTGAGGTTTGAGTCAAATTTGTCTCAGCAGGAGGCATACAAAACTGAATTACTCATTATAAAGGTTACAAACCTTTTAAAACCAAGAGCTGTGCCTAAGGCTTAACGTGAGCGTTTGTACAAAATCCTTGTTTGGGTTTGAAAATCAAGTGAAACTGAGTTCAGGTAAGTTAGAGGAAAAAAATTCAAAGGAAAAACAAGGAAATGTCAACCATCTGTCCAAAACCTCCCGGAAATGTCTAGAAGTAACTCTCCTAAAGTCTGTTTATTCCTCTAAGAGGTAAAAAGATTGGCCGACCTCTCGTGATCTGGCTCTCTGTATGAGTCATCAACTTTTTTCTTCTCACAGAAGTCTCCGTTGTCTCCTTCTGTCTGCTTTAATTGAGCACCATGAGTGTATCCAGAGATCAGGTTCAGACTTTGAACTTGCCTCTTCCTATTAAATGCCACATGTGTCTCCTACATTAACTTAAAAAAACAACCCCCCCCACACACACACACACACACACACACACACACAAATCTTCTGAAACCTCACTCTGAATATATGTGAATCTAAGCTTTATTTGCTCTGTTTGTTTACCAGGCAACAACATCATTTCAATTCATAAGTCTTTTCTGTTTTCATTTTTTTTTTGAGAATGTATGCTTGATTTGACTTCTGTCCGGACCCCGGATTGTATTTAATCCTAGTACTGTTTCAGTCTGTCTTGTTTTCTGCTGCTGCTGCTGCTTACGGCCTGCCTTAAGTATGGAATTAGTGGTGCTTTCTTCCAGCTTCTGGATAGTAATTGTTGCGGACTATCATTTTTGGCTTTGGCAGCTTGATGCTTGTGCTGATTGACACTTCACTTCATAATTCCACCGTTCCTTTGAGCATTGGAACTCCCTAATCTCAACAATTTCAGCCTTTGCCTGAACTGAGAAACACTTTTTCCTAAGCTCAAGGCAAAGACTGGTGAAATAAAATGCAAGGCATGCATCTGAATGGTGACAGCAATGTAGAGTTCTGATTCAGTCTGTCGACCCATATTGCCTCTGATGAGTAACTTTGATATCTCAGTACCAAGCTGGGCACACAGCAGATTAACAGGAAGCGATTACTTGTGGGTTTTTTTTTGTTTTTTTTTAATCCTGGTTTTACCCTCTGTGGGCATCAGGACCAACATGGCTACTGAATGAAACTTGAAAGATCCAACTCTTTTTGATTTTTCCGGAAGTTCTGGCTCATAGCCTTTAGTTGTTTTTTTTTTTATAAACCCCCCACCTCCACACACACCCCCTCCCGGAGGCATGGATGTATACATCCATAATTTTTTTGGCAAGAAATTGTCTTTACCACACAGGATGGTTCTTGTTTGCCTTGTGCTTATTTAGTCCTTGAGAATATATCTCTAGCACTGGTTTTTTTTTTTGGTTTTTTTTTTTGAATGTTGTAGTGCTGGTAGAAGTTTGAGTGAAATCTCAGACATATGTTCACTTGTCCTTTTTTAGCCCCTCTGTAAATAGGCTTTTGAGTTCATGAAGAATGATTCAATTACAGTAGAGTCTCAGTTCTTGACCACAATTCGTTTAGGTGAATCAGTCTACGGTGTTTTTTTTTTTTTTTTTTTTTTCCTCTCTTGCTACTCGCTTTGGCATGGATGACTCTTCTTCAGGATGTTCCTTTCTTTTCTTGAAGAACATTTCTAATGTGGCTTGTTGCTGCCTTCTTTTCACAACCTTAGGGAAATGGCTCATGACCTCATTAAAGGTGTTCACTGCGCTGCTAGCTTTAGCTTTATCAGGGTGATACATAGTATCAACAAACAGAATACATGTGTGTGAACGACAAGGACCCAAGAGGAACGGTGAGGTTACAGGGAACAGAGATAAGGAAGGTTGAGGATTTTAAGTACTTGGGCTCAACAATCCAGAGCAATGGAGAGTGTGGAAAAGAGGTGAAGAAGCGTGTGCAGGCAGGTTGGAATGGTTGGAGGAAAGTGCCCAGTGTGATGTGTGATAGGAAGATATCAGGAAGAATGAAAGGAAAAGTGTACAAGACGGTGTTGAGGCCAGTGATGATGTATGGTTTAGAAACAGTGGCACTGAGGAAAAGACAGGAGGCAGAGCTGGAGGTAGCAGAGATGAAAATGTTGAGGTTCTCTTTGGGAGTAACGAGGATGGATAGGATCAGAAATGAGTACATCTGAGGGACAGCACATGTAAGAGGTTTTGGAGACAGTCAGAGAGGCTAGATTGACATGGTTTGGACATGGACAGAGAAGGGATAGTGAGTACATTGGTAGTGGGATGCTGAGATTGGAACTACCGGGCAGAAGGCCCAGAGGAAGACCAAAGAGAAGATTTATGGATGTGGTGAAGGAGGACATTAAGGTAGTTGGAGTAAGAGCAGAAGATGCAGAGGATAGGCAGATTATTTGCTGTGGCGATCCTTGAAGGGAACAGCCAAAAGGAAAAGAAGACATGGTATCAACAACTTCCAGACTTCTGGAAAGTGTGCATTTCCCCTCTCTCTCGGTCTCGTTTTTTCTCGTGCTTTTTTAGCGTCCGACTTCAAAATTTTGGTCAATTTCCGGGACAAAAAAAAATCCTGGAATTTTTGGTTGAATTCCGATTTGTTCGACCTCTAAAGCGTTCATGTACCGAGGTTCCATTGTACTCTCGATGCATTTTGAGTGTATTTTTATCATCTTCCGCTAAGTCCGGGGTTGGACCGTAGGAGCAGCAACCTAAGCAAAGAGGTCCAGACGTCT
This sequence comes from Plotosus lineatus, assembly GCA_024760905.1. Lineage (NCBI taxonomy): Eukaryota > Metazoa > Chordata > Actinopteri > Siluriformes > Plotosidae > Plotosus > Plotosus lineatus. Next base: position 25,775,925 of record CM045734.1, on the reverse strand, counting down.
CTCTCCCCAGCCACTTCCTCTATCTCTTCTGGGGGGACATCGAGGCGGTCCCAGTCAAGCCGAGAGATGTAGTCCCTCCAGTGTGTTCTAGGTCAACCCCGGGGTCTCTTCCCGGTTGGACATGCCTGAAAAACCACACCAGGGAGGCATCCAGGAGGCAGTCTCTCAATGCGGCGGCGCAGCAGATCTACTCCAAGCTCCCCCCGGATTGTAGAGCTTCTTACCTTATCTCAGGGAGAACCCCACCACCCGGTGAAGGAAGCTCATTTCAGCCACTTGTATCCGCGATCTTGTTGTTTCAGTCACTACCCAAAGCTCATGACCATAGGTGAGGGTTAGAATGTAGATCGACTGGTAAATTGAGAGCTTCGCCATGCGGCTCAGCTCCTTCTTCACCACGACGGAGTAGTACAGGCTCCTTTTAACAGCAGAGGATGCAGCGATCCATCTGTCGATCTCTCGCTCCATCCTTCCCTCCATCCCAGACCCCAAGATACTTAAACTCCTCCATTTGGGGAAGGACCTCATTCCTGACCTGGAGGGTGCATTTCACCCTTGTCCGAGTGAGAACCATGGCCTCGGACTTGGAGGTACTGATCTTCATCCCTGCTGCTTCACACTCTACTGCGAACTGCTCCAATGAGAGCTGCAGGTCCCAACTTGATGAAGCCAAAAGGACAACATCGTCCGCAAAAAGCAGAGACGAGATCCAAACCAGAAGCCCTCAACACCTCAGCTGCGCCTAGAAATTCGGTCCATAAAAATTGTGAACAGAATCGGTAACAAAGGACAGCCTTGGCAGACTCCAAGTCCTACCAGAAACAAATTCGACCTGTTGTTACCAATACAGGCCAAACTCTGGCTCTGGTGATACAGCGATCGAATGGCCCGTAACAACGGGTCCGGAACGCCATACTCCCGGAGCACACCCCACAAGATTATTCGAGGGACATGGTCAAATGAGTTCTCCAAATCCACAAAACACATGTGGACAGATTGGGCAAACTCCCATGTCCCTTCCAAAATCCTGTGGCGCATATAGAGTTGGTCAAGAGTGCTATGGCCAGGACGAAAACCACATTGTTCCTACTGAATCCGAGGTTCGACTATCGGTCGGATCCTCCTCTCCAGTACCCCTGCATAGACTTTCCCGGGAAGACTGAGGAGTGTGATTCCCCAATAATTGGAACACACCCTCCGGTCCCCCTTCTTAAAAATCGGGACCACAACCCCAGTTTGCCAATCCGGAGGTACAGCCTCCGATGACCACGCAATGTTGCAGAGACGTGTCAAGCAAGACAGTCCTACAGCATCCAGAGCCCTGAGATATTCCGGGCGGAGCTCGACCACCGAGGAGCTTTTTGACAACCTCAGTGACCTCCACTCCAGTGATGGGTAGACCTCCACCCAAACCCCCAGGGTCTTTCTCCTCCACGGAGGGCGTGTTGGTGGGATTGAGGAGATCCTCAAAGTATTTCCTCGACCTCTAGACTACATCCCCAGTCAAGGTAAGCAGCTCCCCACCCCCACTGTAAAGTGTTTGTGGAGAACTGCTCCCTCTCCTGAGGTGTTAAATGGTGGTCCAGAATCTTTTTGAGGCCAACCGATAATCACTCTCCAGGCCCTCACTGAACTCCTCCCACGCCTGAGATTTTGCATCTGTGACAGCCTCGGCTGCAGCACATTTGGCCTGCCAGTACCTGTCTGCTGCCTCGGGAATCCCACAGGCTAATAACACCCAATAGTCCTTCTTATTCAGCTGTACGGCACCCTTTACCACAGGTGTCCACCACTGGGTTCGGGGGTTACCGCCACGACAAGCACCGATGACCTTCTGGCCACAGCTATGGGCTGCCGCCTCAGCAATGGAGGCACGAAACAGGGCCCATTCAGATTCCAAGTCACCCGCCTCCTCCGGGATACGGTTGTAGCTCTGCCGGAGGTGGGAGTTAAAGGCCTCTCAGACAGGGGACTCCGCCAAACATTCCCAGCAGACCCTGATTGCACGCTTGGGCCTGCCAGGTTGGGAAGGCAGCCTCCCCCACCACCAAAGCCAGCTCACTACCAGATGGTGATAAGTAGACAGCTCAGCTCCTCTCTTTGCCAGAGTGTCCAGAACATTCAGCCGCAAGTCCAATGACACGACTACAAAGTCAATAATCAAACTGCGACCTAGGGTGTCCTGGTGCCAAGTGCACTTATGGGCACACTTATGTCCGAACATGGTGTTCATGATAGACACACTGTGACGAGCACAGAAGTCCAACAATGAAACACCATTTGGGTTCAAACTGGAGAGGCCGTAACTACCGATCACACCCTTCCTGGTCACACTATCGCTGCCCACATGGGCGTTGAAGTCTCCCAAGACAACGAGTGAGTCTACCGAGGGAGCATTCTCCAACACACACCCTAAAGACTCCAAGAAGGGTGGGTACTCTGAACTGTCATTTGGTGCATAAGCACAAATAATAGTCAGGACCCGTCCCCCCACCCGAAGACGGAGGGAAGCTATCCTTTCATCAACTGGGGAGAACCCTAACATTAGGGACCCAAGATGGGGGGCAACAAGAATGCCCACGCTGGCTCGCTGCTTCTCCCCATGAGCAACTCTAGAATGGAATAAGGTCCAGCCTCTCTCAAGATGGGTGGTTCCAAAGCCCAAGCAATGCGTTGAGGTGAGCCCGACTATATCTAGTCGGTATCTCTCCACCTTGCGCACCAGATCAGGCTTCTTCCCCACCAGAGAGGTGACACTCCATGTCCCGAGGGTCAGAGTAAGTAGCTGAGGATCAGTCCGACAGAACCCATTCCTTCGGCTGCCACCCAACTCTGATTGCTCCGACCCCTAAAACTCCTTCCACAGGTGGTGGGTCCATGGGAGGGCGGACCCATGTCTCCTTTTTGGACTAGGCCCAGCCAGGCTCCGTAGGCAGATTTTTTTTTTTTTTTTTTTTTTTTTTTTTGTAAGGTATATTTCACATTTTAAATACTGGTCCTTCACAAAAAAAAATAGCATATTGTGATTAAATTTCATTATTTTCTAAAATGTACTCATAAAAATTAAACCTTCATATATTTTAGATTCATCACACACAACTGAAGTAGTTCAAGCCTTTTATTGTTTTAATATTGATAATTTTGGCAAAAAAATAAAGAAAAACCAAAAATCCCTATCTCAAAAAATTAGCAGATTTCATCCCACCAATAAAAAGTGTTTTTAATACAAAAATGTCAACCTTCAAATAATTATGTTCATATACTCAATACTTGGTCGGGAATCCTTTTGCAGGAATGACTGCTTCAATGCGGCGTGGCATGGAGGCAATCAGCCTGTGGCACTGCTGAGGTGTTATGGAGGCCAAGGATGCTTCGATAGCGGCCTTAAGCTCATCCACAGTGTTGGGTCTGCTGTCTCTCAACTTTCTCTTCACAATATCCTACAGATTCTCTATGGGGTTCAGGTCAGAAGAGTTGGCAGGCCAATTGAGCACAGTAATACCATGGTCAGTAAACCCTTTACCAGTGGTTTTGGAACTGTGAGCAGGTGCCAGGTCGTGCTGAAAAATGAAAATCTTCATCTCCATAAAGCTTTTCAACAGATTGAAGCATGAAGTGCTCCAAAATCTCCTGATAGCTAGCTGCATTGACCCTTCACTTGATAAAACACAGTGGATCAACACCAGCAGCTGACATGGCACCCCAGTCCATCACTGACTGTGGGTACTTGACACTGGACTTCAGGCATTTTGGCATTTCCTTCTCCCCAGTCTTCCTCCAGACTCTGGCACCTTGATTTCCGAATGACATGCAAAATTTGCTTTCATCCTCAAAAGTACTTTGGACCACTGAGCAACAGTCCAGTGCTGCTTCTCTGTAGCCCAGGTCAGGCGCTTCTGCCGCTGTTTCTGGTTCAAAAGTGGCTTGACCTGGGGAATGTGGCACCTGTAACCCAGTCCACGGTTTCCACAGGTCCCCCAAGGTCTGGAATCGGCCCTTCTCCACAATCTTCCTCAGGGTCCGGTCACCTCTTCTGGTTGTGCAGCGTTTTCTGCCACACTTTTTCCTTCCCACAGACATCCCACTGAGGTGCCTTGATACAGCACTCTGGGAACAGCCTATTCGCTCAGACATTTCTTTCTGTGTCTTACCCTTTTGCTTGAGGGTGTCAATCATGACCTTCTGGACAGCAGTCAGGTCGGCAGTCTTACCCATGATTGCGGTTTTGAGTAATGAACCAGGCTGGGAGTTTTTAAAAGCCTCAGGAATCTTTTGCAGGTGTTTAGAGATAATTGGTTGATTCAGATGATTAGGTTAATAGTTCGTTTAGAGCAGGGGTGCTCAATCCTGCTCCTGGAGATCTACCTTCCAGAAGACATTCGCTCCAACCCTAATCACGCCCACCTAACCATCCAATCACCTCATGAAGATCTGACTGGGTGTTACATGTCACATGGGCCACATTAGGGTTGGAAATGAAGTCATCTGGAAGGTAGATCTCCAGGAGCAGGATTGAACACCCCTGGTTTAGAGTATCTTTTCATGATATGCAAAATTTTTGAGACGGGAATTTTGGGTTTTCATGAGCTGTATGACAAAATCATCAGTATTAAAACAATAAAAGACCAGAAATATTTTATTTGGTGTGCAGTGAATCTAAAATATATGAAAGTTTAATTTTTATGAGTACATTACAGAAAATAATTAACTTTATCACGATATGCTAATTTTTTGAGAAGGACCAGTATATTCTTATCTGTCATCATTTCATGTTGGATCAGAGGCGATGACTGATATAACACCTGATAATTGATGGAAATTATGATAATTCCCTCCGAATTGTTTTTATATACCAATTTTGAAACCTGATCAAGATGCCTATAGATTGCCTTTGGATCTCAACTGCTGAGGGTCTGTAGATGTATAATCTAAGCTAATTTATCACATGTGGGTTTGAAGTTCTAAGTAGGCGGCTGATGAGTGTCTGTGTGTTCAGCTGTCATGCTGTATGGAAGTGTTTTAGAGCTGAGATGCAGTTCACCATAAACCCTATACATAACCTTCAGTCCACCCCCGTAGCTTCAGCTGTTTTTTCCTGACACGAAGTTGAAAAGAAGCCACCGCGACCCCTGACCCGGAGATTTGAACCCAGCATGATGCTCTTTATTTATATTTCGCACAGGCTAGCTAAGCGCTAATGTGCCATGTGAGCTCAAGCATTGCATGCATGTTGTCTGTAGTCATCTATAGCTCGATACCTTGGATTCATCAAATATCGAGTATTCAGCAGCTTTCTTTCACGTGTAATCCATGTGGTTAAGCTACAACTCTAATAACACAGGACCTTTAAATTTCGGCACTGCCAGAGACTCAAGCTAGATCCTTGAAGAGGACATGTTGTCTTGCTACTGGTATGTCTATTGGGGGTGATTTGGTGGAGTCCTGCGTTTACACTTTTTTGTTTTTTTTATCCCCACTCTTGTGCTAGGTTCAGGACTGGTGCCACTTTCCAGATCTTATTCAAGCATAATGAATGAGAGTAATGAACCGAAGAGCCCTCTCAACGTCCTTGCTGCACCTGCAACCCTCACTTGAAAGGAAAGTGCCGTGCAGGGGTTAACCTTTGCAGGGACTGTCCTCTCTATACCTCTGCCACATGTGTGTCTTTCTTCAATGAGCTCCTGCAGGGATTTTGGGCTGTCCATGGACAGGATGAGTTCAAAGTGTCGACCCTCCTATTCTACCAGGCTTTCTAAGTTTTTGAAAGACTTTTTCGAGCAGCAACATTTAGCCTCTTTATAGTCTTATTATAAGCAGCATTGAGTTCCCAGACTTGTCCCGCTCTCCTATTCTCACCAAAATTAGAATAATGAGCTTGCATGCTTCGCAAAGATTCGAATGATACAATAAACATGGGAAGGAATGTGTGTTAGGATATCGTTAAGTAGCAAACTCTACCATGTCAGGAAGATGATATAAAGCATGCCAGCCTGGATGAAGATTCTGAAATAATAGTGATCTGTTGGTCTGCTCTTCCACAAAGACTTTAGAGCCCTGTGGTGTGGGGGTTGGAGGCTTGGTTGAGGTTTAAGGTGGACAAGAAAGAGTAGGGGGTGGGGGTGAGGGATATCCTTTTGTGAATTTGCACGATCCAATTTGGCCTCTGTATTTACCCTTCTTTCCTGCAAATCCAAGAGCACTGGGGTTCATGTGATATTATCAAGTTCCTTTAATTTACTATCCTGGACATTGCGAGTACAAGAATTATTTCTCCCTCTCTCTCTTTTGAAACATATGGTGGTACAATTTTGCTGGGTGTGCTTAGGTAGTACACGCCGAAGATCAGAAACGCATGACTGATGTATTTCTTAGTCTGAAAGTGAGTGTTTTAAGTGAAAATATGATTGAATGCACTGCGTAAACAGAAAATCGACGTAAATATGATGGACGTGTTCGGGGGCATCTGATCCGTGTCTCGACTGAGGCTTTAAACAGCTGCGGGGACGTTAAATGTTATTCTGTTGTACTGAATTCTTAAGACGTGTTTTGCCATCTGGTGGCTCCTACTGTAGTTTGCTTCGCTGTTAATCAGTGCTGAACAAAGCAGGGTTGAGCATATCAGTGTTTGAGGAAATACACAACTAATCACGAGAATTAACAGACAAAAGGAGTATAACGAGCTTCATCTTCCTTCCATGATAGTGACTCGTGTTTGTTTGGTGTTGACCGCTGAGAGGATTGTGGTCTGTGAAGATTGATTAGTGTGGGTGTCTCACAGGGGTCCCACTCCCACACTGAAACTAATACCAGGGGAACAGGTGTGAATGCAGCTTTCGAGAATGCTAATAGGTCACTTAGCATACTTTGTTTGCTTTTCCTCACTCCTGATGAACTTACTCGGATGTCACCACCATGCTGGAAAGTGGATTGAAGCACCACACAGCTTTTAAAAGCTTTTGAAAACAGATGAAGTACCCTGGTTACTAATGTTTCATGTTAGTGTAGACATGAATAGGGGATTATCGGAAGTGATAATAGCCGATGATTGTATGCCAGAATCTGTAACAGAGACTGGTGATCTATTTTAGATTTATTCCGAGTTTCAGTGAACGCTCTCTTTGGAAGAAAAGGGTCCCTTGTGGGTTCTAATGATTGATGGTTGAGGCTTTCTAAATGGAGGCGTCATTAAAAGCTCTGTGAAAGTTAAAGCCTCTGTTGTGGCATATCATTATTGATTCTTTTCTGGTTTCCCTGTAGAACTTATCAAAGAGCATCGGAATGAAACTTTCATTACAACTTTTCTTAAACCGTACAGCTTTTACCTTCACAATTTTTTCCTTCCCATATTTTAAAAAGTCTGACCCACCTTTTCAGAAAATTTCAACTAAAAACAAATTTTAAATCTAAGTATAGGGACGAAAGTGTATTACAACCCTTGATCTCAGGCTGCACGATATGGAGGAAAATCATTGTCCTTTTTTTATTTATTTCAATCGATCTGTGTATCACAGAATAAACCGAACCAGAGACTCCCAGCGTTAAAGTTCTGTTGTACCCGTTAGTGAAATGTGAGGTTATCCTCCAGTTAATTTTGATTTAAATTCGGGTTTATTAATGTTGATTGATATCAATATTTCTTCCAATGGGCGGTGGTGGTCTGGTGGTCAAGGGGGCTGGATCACTGATCCTAAGGTTGGGGGTTTGAGTCCCACTCTCCACAGGGTTATCACTGTGTCGTCGTCGTCCCCCCACCCCCCAGTGCAGCTAACTGGGTTATCCAAGGCCAGCCATGTCTCTCACATGTCCCCATTGCTGACTTTCACAAAAGGTAGCTGCAAAGCCTTAAGCGTGTTTCTGTCCCTTGCTAAAGGGTTGTGTCAGGAAGGGCATCCAACGTAAAAACCTATGCCAAATCAAACATGTGACTCAAATGATTCACTGTGGTGACCCCTGATAAAGGGAACAAGCCAAAAGGAAAAAGATCAATATTTGTGTCAGTATGATTTGATAACTCTCCTGTTCTGAGGAGCATCATGATAATGTCTGAAGTTAAAGTTGGTGAAATGACCTCAATATTGTCCTTTTTGCTGAATCACAATATTGAGTTATTTGAGGACATGAATGGCCACGTATATTGTGTGGTCATGTATTGATGCACTAATAATTTTGTGCATTACTCTGCTGTAGTAATAAGAGACGTTTTGGTTTACGTGTTACAAATACCTCGCACATCAGCAAGTTTATCATGATGGTGTTTATTACGATATCATGTCCTCTGTTTTGACTCGAGGATGACACGTCAGTATGGAATATAGAGTTTAGTGAAACAGTTTTGCAGAAGGTTGACAAGTTGTGAGTAGAATTTTACCAAGATTGGAATTTGAGTGCATTGGGTCGAGAACTAGATTTGTACTGTAGGCTTTAATAGTCCAGCGAGTCTTTTCTGTTTGCATATTTGTATAATGATAGTTTGTGAAAGGCAGGAATGTTGCCTGTGGTAAAGATTGATCACACCTATGTGTGAGTAGTATACTCGTGCAGAGATGTTTGTAATGTGTATCCTGGCTTCAACACGTACATCCTGTGTTTGTTCGGTGTTCACGGTTACATGTTTGTGTATATGAACGTGTACATATGAGTGCAAATGTCTGATAGTTTGAAGCACGCAGTTTCTCAGAAGCTTCACCCACCATACACACACCTCCACACATCCAATGCCCTCCCTCCTGCCTTCCCTTTCCCTTCCTTCACTCTCTTTCTCACATACTCTCACACACTTTTCCCTCCACCCATCAACCCACCCCCTCTCTTTCCCCTTGTGCTCTCTGTCTCTCTGTAATTCTCAGGTTACGATGGTCAGAGTTTGCAGACATCCCTAGCGTCATTACCCCAACCTCCCCCCACCCCACCACTCCTTCTTCCCCTGCTCCATGTCCTTGTCCCTGCCTCCCGCCTGGGAAGAGCCACCCAGCGACCTCTCTGATTGGACCTTCTGGTTCGTCTTGACGAGGCTCGAGCGGTGCAAGTCAGAGGACGTGTTTCAACAGATGGTTAGGGTTTGGTGTGTGTCATCACATCGAAGAAAGGATTAGAGGAAGAAGGTTGTCCTCCGGGAGCTGTGTGGTCCCCACTTTACAGCAGCGCAGCTTCAGGAGGGAGCAAAGTGAGGACGCAGGCTTGCTGTTGCACTGTTAGACTTCCTCTGCAGAGACAGACTTTTCTGCTCTTTTGGGTCAGGTACTTGGACTTGCTTATTTTGTTTCTGAATGACTTCAGCTGATTTATTTCAAGGTTGCTTAGTGTTGTCAATTTTGTTTTTAAAAAAAAAAAAAAAACTACTCAGAAGTGCCTGTGCACAATAATTCCAGTCTGATCTGATCCCTTTATAATTTAATCTAAAATAAGCCACAATGTGTTTTCTTTCTTTTCTTCTTTTTGAGAAAGTGAATGAAAGACATGCTGCTCTTTGCCAGAGACTCATATTCAGGATGAAACTTTAAAACGGACACCTCAGACTAATTTCAAATGTCAAGTCGAGGATGAGTAATCCTGCACATCATTCATTTTAACATCGTTGTCTTGACCAAATGCTACAACACTTCGGGACGACTGTCAGAGCAGAGAGGTGCACTTGAGGTGGTGGGGTTTGCCATGAGGAATTTGTAGCTGGCTTAAGTTGTTTAGCTCGACTGACTTGCAGAAAGAAGGGTGGATGGGGAGGACCGAACGAGGGTGTGGAGCACAGAGAATTATTTATGTTATATGCTGTGGGCATACATGGACCAGAGATCATGTAATGAAAACAGGCAGGTGCCTGGAATAAAAACATAAAAGCGTAAAACACCGTTGTATGACTAATGTAATGTTTATGGGTCGTAATCATCCATGCATAGATCTCACACACATATGCAGTGTTAAATGTGACTGACAAAACCACAAATGCAAGGTACGTGAGTTCAACATGAGTCTATTCATTACTAATGATCAGTGTGGCACGACAAGAGGATGGGAATTTAGTGGCTGTTAAGTTTATTGCTGTAGCTTTAAAACAACCTTTTTTGTTTTGTTTTTAACTGCAGTTGATTGATTTGACGTCTTCAGCTGGATAAATTGTTCAAATTTAATTTCTTAGATTTCTTTTTAAAAGAGCTCCTGTTCAAAAGTCATGTTCTTCCAAAAGGTGAAGTCACAGAAGAAATGAGAAGGAAAATGATAACCAGAGACCATGGATTTTTCCTTCTCTTTCTCTGTGCTGTGACTGATATGTAAAATAAATCACAAGTAATCTGTGCCAGCTGTTCAGAGCTCTTGAGAAAGCTCCAATGCTTCACTTGTTCTGCACTTGATTTTTTTTTTTTATTATTATTATTATTACAAAACTTGTCCCATGTTCAGTTTTCCAGGCCTCCTTGACACTCTTGTCGATCAGCAGCAACTTGTATTTTTTTAAACATGCGTCTACTGTTCTACACGACCGATCCTTGTTTAGTTGATCAGAGATTCTGGAAATGCCGGTTCCGTCTTCATTACAGTAATTCCCCTGCATGAGATATGAGAGATGAGATCTAGCCAGCATTTTTCCACTGATCCCTAAACAGTGCTTGCAGCTGTTGCAAATTATTTGCGATTCCTGCAAAGGCTGCGCCAACGCAAATATTAGTCCTGTAGCCATGTAGGCAGCATGAAAGTTTGCCTCAATTGAATTTGGAGGCACATTCAAAGTAAGAGGTCTTGAAATAATAAAGCCAAAGTGTGCGTCCTGCCTTCCGACAAGCGCCTTTCAATCACACTCTTTATATTGTGCTCTCTTTCCCTTCATGACATTTCTGCTTTTCATTCGACCTCAACTCAAAGCAGGAGCCCTTTTCACCCTCCTCGTTATTCTCATGGAGAAAAGCGGCTGTTTGCAGACCGCTCCGCTGCGTTTAAGCAGCACCGCACATGCTCTGTCTTTCTGTCAAACAAATGCCTGCCACCAGCCGCTGAACAATCTGTACTGCTGTTGCTGTTCAGCACTCAAAGTGGTGCTGTTTTATTTATCCAAGGCTACTAATGATTGGTCAATTCATTTCGGTGATGGGTTGATTCTAGGTGAAGGCTGCAGCAGACCTGAGGGGTGATGGAGTTCGTCTGAATCTTATTTACTGTGCTCTCTCTCCTCACTTCACTCACTGAGCTGATGATTTGCTTTCTGGGGTTCATGGCTTTCACCAAGGCAAAAAAAATCTGCAACTGTTTGTGTTAAACATGGAAATTATTTCAAAAATCTATGGAGTGTTACTTAAAAAGCCCTGAGGACGATGTCTGCCTCACACAATCCATATGACTGAATGTGACAGTAACATGGCGTAAAGAATCAATGCTCAATTTTGTCGAATTTTAAGACTCGATTAGGCCAAAGTTTGGAATTATTAATCCCAGATGAATGGCATGCTGGTAGTGTCCGATTTACGACCGCATTTGGTTCTGACCAACAGGTCGTAAGACGGTTTGGACGTAAGTCGGGTCTGTACATGTATTACTATTAGTATGTATGCCGGACCTTTCTGAGTTCGTGTCAAAATTGTGTTTGCAATCTTTTTACCTTTCTTTAGACCTTATGGAGGAGGGGGAGGAGGAGGACTAGTGTACATGGATTTTCAGCCTTAATACTTCTCTTTACAAAGGACTTGGGTGAAGAATCACTTATCGTGAATCAGTTCATAGTTCAAAGAATCAAGAGTCGACTCGTTGTTCGGCTCAGGCGATGGAAAGAGGAAAAAACACAGGACGGAGATATATATATATATATATATATATATATATATATATATATATATATATATATATATATATATATATATATATATATATATATATATATATATATATATATATATATATGTGTATGTGTGTGTATATATGTGTGTGTGTGTATATATATATATATATATATATATATGTGTGTGTGTGTATATATGTGTGTGTATATATATATATATATATATATATATATATATATATATATATATATATATATATATATATATATATATATATATATATATATATATATAGTGTTCATTTTTGCTCAAGAAAGTTATGAGTCCCAGGGACTCGCAGGTTGGGAAAGTATGAGTCCAAATGCAATAGTAATGAGTCCTGTCAAATAACGGAAAAGATTCGCCGAAAATGTATAGAACTTCAAATAGATCATTGCCAACACAAAGTTCATTCAATCATTTTATGAAAAGTTTATTAGGTTCACAGATAAAAACAAAAATTAAAAACTTAGAAGTTATCACTGACTATGATATAAAAAAAACATTAAAATAAAATTTAAATACTTTGAAGTCATCACAGAAAAAATAATACTGTTCGATAAGGTTGTGTTCTGAAAATTGCGATTTGTAGTCACTTTGTTCATGCCATTAACTTTGTTGTGTTCCGTGCATACACTACAGTACATAAAATCCTCGTCGTTGTCGTTCTCTACATATCGCAACCACGTGTTGTAAAGTTTGAGCCAGTGTTGCTGAAACGATCGCTTTTTTTGTGGCTTGTCTTCGCAATTTTCCTCTTCATCAAAGACATTCTCTTTATCCCTGTTTGAATCTTTGTTCATTGAGAAAAAATTGCTTAATCTACGCTGATTTTCGTCGATTTTGAATACTTTTTTCGGAGGCATGTTGCACGTTAAACACTCGAGAACTAGCGGAAATGAATGAACACTGGCGAGCAGACGAAATCACGTGAGCAGACGAAATCTCGCGAGAGGATCCCGATTCGATATCTCGAAAGCGCAGAAGGCAAAACTCGCACTCGGAAAGGTAAACAAATATGGCGGTATTGTCAAAGCATCGACCGATTTCGCAAGATATTTTGGCAAATATTTCTGTTTTGGGACAATGTTACATAAATTGATGAAAAATATTAATGAGTCCGGCGGACGCACATTGGTTTGACACCATGCGTCCCTACGGATTTTCATGCGTCAGGGACGCAAGGACGCACGCAAACGTGAACACTGTATATACACACAAACACATACATACACACACACATACACACACATATATATATATTTCCTTTTGGCTTTTCCCTTCAGGGGTCGCCACAACGAATCATCTGCCTCCATCTCACCCTATGCTCTGCATCTTCTTCTCCTACACCAACTGCTTTCATGTCCTCCTTCACCTCGTCCATGAATCGTCTCTTTGGTCTTCTTCTAGGCCTTCTGCCTGGTAGTTCCAACCTCAGCATCCTACGACCCATATACTCACTATGCCTCCTCTGCACATGTCCAAACCATCTCAATCTAGCCTCTCTGACCTTGTCTCCAAAACATATTTTGTGTGCTGTCCCTCTGATGTGCTCATTCCTGATCCTATCCATCCTCGTTACTCCCAAAGAGAACCTCAACATTTTCATCTTTGCTACCTACAGCTCTGCATCCTGTCTTTTCCCCAGGGCCACTGTTTCTAAACCATACAACATCGCTGGCCTCAACACCATCTTTTCCACTTTTCCTTTCATTCTTGCCGATACCTTCCTATCACACATCACACCAGACACTTTTCTCCAACCATTCTAATCAGCCTGCACACGCTTCTTCACCTCTTTTCCACACTCTCCATTGCTCTGGATTGTTGAGCTGAAGTACTTAAAATCCTCCACCTTCCTTATCGCTGCTCCCTGTAACCTCACTGTTCCTGTTGGGCCCTTGTCATTCATACACATGTATTCTGACTTACTGAGGCTAACCCTCATTCCCCTCCTTTCCAGGGCATACCTCCACCTCTCTATATTTTTCTGCACTTGTTCTCTGCTCTCACTGCAGATCACAATGTCATCTGCAAACATCATAGTCCATGGAAATTCTTGTCGAACCTCGTTTGTTAGCCTTTCCATCACCATAGCAAACAAGAAGGGGCTCAGAGCCGATCCTTGATGCAATCCTTCCTCCACCTTAAACTCTTCTGTCACACCGACAGCACACCTCACCACTGTCTTACATCTCTCATACATGTCCTGCACCACTCTAACATACTTCTCTGCCACTCCAGACTTCCTCATGCAATACCATAGTTCCTCTCTCAGCACCCTGTCATATGCTTTCTCCAGATCCACAAAGGCACAATGCAGCTCCTTCTGACCTACTCTGTACTTCTCCATTAACATCCTCAAGGCAAACACTGCATCTGTGGTGCTCTTTCTTGGCATGAAACCAAACTGTTGTTCACAAATGCTGACCTCTGCCCTTAGTCTAGCTTCCACTATTCTTTCCCATAACTTCATCGTATGGCTCATCAACTTTATCCCTCTGTAGTTGCCACAACTCTGCCTGTCTCCCTTGTTCTTAAAAATGAGCACCATCACACTTCTCCTCCATTCTTCTGGCATCCTCTCACTCTCTAAGACCCTGTTGAATGATGTCAGGAAATCTACTTCTACCTCTCCTAAACACTTCCATACTTCCACCGGTATGTCATCAGGACTAACTGCCTTTCCATTCTTCATCATCTTCAATGCCCTCCTCACTTCACCCTTACTAATCTTTGCTACTTCCTGGTCCTCAACAGTCACCTCTTCTACTCTTTTTCTCTCTCGCATTTTCCTCATTCATCAGCTCTTCAAAGTACTCTTTCCATCTTCCCAGCACATTTCTGTCATCAGTCAATACATTTCCCTCTCTGTCCTTAATCACTCTAACTTGCTGCACATCCTTCCCATCTCTATTTCTCTGCTGTGCCAACCTGTATAAATTGTTTTCTCCCGCTTTACTTTCTAACCAAGCATACAAGTTATCATACGCCCTCTGTTTGGCCTTTGACACTGCTACCTTTGCCTTTTGCTGTGTCTCCCTGTACTCCTGTTGACTCTCTTCAGTCCTCTCTATGTCCCACTTCTTCTTAGCTAACCTCTTCCTTTGTACACACTCCTGCACTTCCTCATTCCACCAAGGCTCCTTATCTTTTCTCCTTCCAGATGACACACCAAGTACTCTCCTACCTGTCTCCCTGATCACATTAGCTGTAGTTGTCCAGTCATCTGGAAGCACTTCCTGACCACCCAAAGCCTGTTTCAACTCCTCCTTGAAGACAACACAACACTCTTCCTTTTTCAACTTCCACCACTTTGTCTTCTGCTCTGCCTTTGCCTTCTACGCCTTCCTCACCATCAGCATCATCCTGCACACCACCATCCTATGCTGTTTGGCAACACTCTCACCCGCTACTACTTTGCAGTCACTGACTTCCTCCAAATTACATCGCCTACACAAGATGTAATCTCCTGGTGTGCTCCTACCTCCGCTTTTATAAGTCACCCTATGCTCCTCTCTCTTCTGGAAGAAAGTATTCACCACAGCCATTTCCATCCTTTTTGCAAAATCTATCAACATCTGTCCTTCTGCGTTCCTGTCCTGGATACCAAACCTACCCATCACTTCCTCGTCCCCTCTGTTGCCTGTACCAACATGTCCATTGAAGTCTGCACCAATGACCACTCTTTCACCTCTGGGGGTACTCTGCATCACTTCATCTAAGTCACTCCAGAATCTCTCCTTCTCTTCTAGCTCACATCCTGCCTGTGGGGCATAAGCACTAACAACATATAAATTGAAGGCATGATGTTCAAACCTGAGACTCATCACTCTGTCTGACACTCTTTTCACTTCTAGAACATTCCTGACAAACTCCTCCTTCCGTATGACTCCTACTCCATTTCTCTTCACATCCACACCATGAAAAAACAGCTTAAACCCTGCTCCTAAGCTTCTAGCCTTGCTACCTTTCCACCTGGTCTGCTGAACACACAGTATGTCCACCTTCCTCCTCTGCATCATGTCAGCCAGCTCTCTACCTTTTCCTGTCATAGTTCCAACATTCAAAGTCACTACTCTCAGTCCTTGACTTCTGCCTTTCCTCTTCTCTCTCTGCCTATGGACATGCCTCCTGCCTCTCCTTCTTCGACGTCTTCGACCAACAGTAGTCCAATTTCCACCAGCACCCTGTTGGTTATCAGCACTGATGGCAGTGGTTGTTAACCTGGGCCTCGACCAAGCCGGTATGAATTTTTTTGTTGTTACTCGCATGTTTTATTTGGCATTTATTTTACACCGGATGCCTTTCCTGATGCAACCCTCTGCATTTATCCGGGCTTGGGACTGGGGTGAGGATAGAGACACTGGCTTGTGCCCCTAACTCACGACTGTATGTGTATATATGTACATGGTCTAGTCCATTTGATCCTCATAAATAGGGTAGAATCAGCCAGGCTGGGTTATGATATTTATATCACCCAAGCCTATGAGCTATTTAAGCCACTAATATAAGCTATTTATTTATTTATTTTAGCCATGGGTAGTCTTAAGGTTGAAAACTCGTAAGTCGCCTAGTTCGTAAATCGGTGACTACCTGTACTCTTAAAGTGGAGAAAATCAATTTAACATCCTAAGACCTCGTTTTGTTTGTCTCTCTGGGAAATTCTTGGAGGTTGTAGACATTGGAGGCATTGCTTTTGTTGTGGTCCGTCCACCCAAAGTCTTTTACTTACTTTTTTTTTTTTTTTGCGCACAATGAAGAGTTGCTGCATGATATTCTTGAACAATGACAACAACATTTTGTCCCTTCTTGGTTTCCAGTGTTATAAAACCAGACGGACTGGTGAAGTCACTGTAACTCCATTCTGAATGCAAATTCTGGGTTTTAACTGATTTGCTTCACTTTTTCTTCAAAAGCACCTAATTTTATAAAATTCTATATAAATCCATATCAAACAATTTTTCCAGGTTAAATACAATATTCTGATCATGTAATTTTTTTTTTCCCTTTTCTGAAAAGGAACCCGAAAACTCTTAAACCTCCATCACCGTTTCACTGTTTTTTTTTTTTTTTTTTATCTTCTCTTTTTTGTGATGTGGCTGAAGAGGTGGGGAAAGACTGATTACTCAGAAAAAAAAATCGCACTACTCTCTTGAGTGGCTGTTTATCTTTTCACTTAATAACAGCATGCCACAGAAAATGAGACTGTTCTTTATTTTGGGGGGGAGGGGGTTGTTTTGTTTTCCCCCCACGAGGTGGAAGGTAAATGTCATGGTTGTCAACATCAGCACATAGCTTCCTCTCTGCTCTGTTTTTTTAGTGCATTATGAATTCCATTAAAACGGCATCAGGTTTATAATTTCATAGACCTTTGATGTTCATTTATTGACTCCTAGTGGAGGGGAGGTCCCAGAGGGCGAACATCTACTTGTTATTCTTCATGGAGAAGATAAGCGCTAAATGAAGCCTAAGATCTAGTTCAGTATCCAGGAGAAAGCTGGCCTATCTGTGTGATTTTTGCTCAAAATAAATTTATTTGAGGTTCAATTTGTCTGAATATATTTCTTCTGTATTATGTCACATTATTTCTGTAGCACAACAATCTGATATAGATTTTAAAGAGGAAAAAAGCTCCATGCGAGTTACGTGCAATAAAGTGGCCGTCAGAACGGATTGGAACAAGGGTCGTTCAAAAGGTAACACAGCCGGGTAGCTGGTGCTTTTATCCTCTGCTCCTCCAAAAAGGAGATAATGGAGAACAATTTGAGTGGGGGGACAGGACTGAGGGGGGTCGAGGAGAAAACACTCAGCTCTTCTTATAAGACAGCATGAGGCACTTTAGCTGCTTTTTTTTTCCTCTTTTGTAGTTCTCTTGAAGAACACGTCTCGGGGGGGGGGGGGGTGTCTAATGCTTCTTTTCAGACTAGAATTCTGTTCATTCTGTCTTTCTGTATATCTTCGTCTACCTTTTGGAGAGACATTCAACCCACAGGATTGTAGTTCTTCAGTTTTACTTGTGCACACAAGATTCAAGAAAATATAACGATAGCGGTTAAAGCCCTGTTTTGCTTGAACTGGTCAAAAGGATGCATCTTTGCTTGCTGCGTGACTGACTGATGTTCCAGCCCTGAGACATCCCTCCATTAGATGGCAGTATACATCTAAATCGCTTACTTGTAATTTATCAATAATGTGTGAGAAACGATGAATTCCACAAATGCAGGCATAGAAAGGTTTTGTATAAATGAAGTAGGACGGCGATGTGAGTCTAATTAATAATCAGAATTTCATTCATTTTTTTGAACCGCTTAATCCTAAATAGGGTAACGAGGAGGCTGGCGCCCATCTCAGCTGACTCTGGGTGAGGGCAGAGTACACCCTGGACAGCTCCCCGGGCCATCGTGGGGCAGAAACACACTGACTGCTATGCAGCTACTCTTGAAGAAAGTCAGCAATGGTTGTTTTGCATCCCAGACACAATAGACCGTGAGAGACATGGCCAGCCTTTGATAACCCAGTAAGCTGCACTGGGAGGGGGACGACAGTAACAACCTGCTGAGAGTGGGACTTGAACTCCGTACCTTGGAATCAGTGATTCAGTGCCTTTACCACCAGGCCACTACTTCCACTCTGCAATCAGGCTTTGGTCAAGCAAAACAAGTTCACAAAGCCTTATTATTTGATCTGGTTATTCAGAATCAATGCTGTTACTGAGATGTTATTTCAGACTTGCTTGATTGAATTCCATTTTGCACCCACACTGAGCGAGGGACGGGGCAAGAAGGTTTGATTTTGCTACTTTACTGAACAGCTATAGTGAAACAGACAGCAGAGTTTTGAGCCAAATTCTGGGATCAGTGGTATTTATGCAAGACATGCTAGCAACTTGGCCCTCAACATCTCGTATTTGCTCTCCTGGCACCGACACAGTAAATGTGCATAAATGTTTGGCTGCATAGTCCTTCCAAATGAATCATATGATTGAAAAGATCATGCACCTCAAGCTGGAGGTGGATATTTAAAATACAGGTGCTGGAAAGTGGATAAAAGAGACTGGAGCTCTGGATATGGGTTAATCGAATTACAAATGGTTTAATTGCACCCTTTACAGAAGCCTCGCGAAGTTTTTGCCACTTGGGGTGGAAAGAAGGGCCAGTCTTGTCACAAAAATTATAGGCTTCATCTCTTCTCAACATTTTACTCTTGTTCTTTCATTATTTTAGCTTTCTTTTCCACTTTTTCATTTGTTTATACACTTGTGTATGAGAATACAGAGACCGGTTGGAAATCCTATTTCTTTTAATGACAGTCATCTTCATCGTGCTACGCCGCAGTAAGAGCTTGAACATGTGAAAAATGAGCTCTGGGACCATGGTACCGTAAAACCAGGTTTTCCTCGCATTTCCCATGTCTCCTGTCTGCACACGTTCCACATTCTGCAGTGTTTGGGATAGGCAGAAGCTCCACGGCTGGAGACTGCTGTGACAGAGGTTTCACCCCTCCTCATCAGGGGCGCTGAGCGGAATTCCTGAAATCTCCCAAAGAGCTTTGCAGGGTTTTTTTTTTCTTTTTTTGGTAAGGGGGGCTTTTACTTTTCAATGCCTTTGAGCTGTAGTGTGTCAAGTTAACATATATGAAAAAAGTGGGATGATGGTTCGGCTTGAAAAACTTTCCTTGCGCTTCCCCACTGTATTAGAGGCCATTTACTTGTGGGACACTTGTCTTTACAAGGTAGAGCAAGGTTTATATGGCAGTCTGGAGGTCCTTATATAATTTGTAGTTTTGCATGAAATGATGGGTAAATGGACCCAGGTGGAAAGTTTAAGTTGCATGTCTTCAGCATAATGAAGTGAGTGCAATAAACAGAGTAAAGTATAGGGATTATGGTGGGACAAAAGTGTGCTAAATTATAGCAGTCCTGTGTTTTAAACCATATTTTATTATACAAGTTTCAGTGAAGAGTCTCCAGTGGTCAGGCTTGGTGTTTACTCTACATATTTTTGGACTTTAAACCCAATTCAATTAGGCCCACCTCGTTACAGTAGCTCCCATAATCCGTTTTCCCATAATAAACATGTGGTTCAGTGTTATTATTCCAAGCTTCGTTCTGTAATCATTCAATCAGTGAGGAACTCCCAAAGTCTCAATAACACAAACCACTTAGACAAGCGTGACGTGTTAACAAAGCCTTCGATTCCCGGCACCGAGTCGAGCAAATCTGTGGAACAAGTGGCCTGGGAGGCATTTTCATTAATCATTAATGGGCCTGCACGGGTCATTATGTGTGTTAACCACCTCGAAAGAGTCTTCGTGCCCAGCCATGGGTGTGAATAATGAGCCCATGAGGCACGCGAAAGCTCTGGAGATGTAAATGACTCATTTTTTTTAGTTCCACCTAAAACACCAGTTAAGTTCTTTTCTTCTTTATGTAATTTCCACCAGTAAAAATAATGTCTGAAGCTTTTGCCATGTTTCTTGAACCGGAGTCCTGCAATCTGTATGAAATATTAGGATTATTGAAGTGGCAAAGTTGCTTCAGCTCAAACGCCATCCCTCAACTGGGAGCCTGAGACTCATGGTTTATTTATGAAGAATGATTACGTGGCTGGAAACTGCCTTTTGATATCTTTTTGTGGCACATTGATGTCTTTTGGAATCATGACATAGAGACTGAAAAAAAAAAACCTCCCACAGTATGTAAAGTAGTCGATTGGCAGCCTGTGAGGTGAAATCGTAGGTTTTAAAGCTGCAGAAAGGACCTTAAGTAGTGGTGGAATATTTCAGATTAGACGTTACTTTACATTGACATCTGGACTGAAATTCTGTGTATTATGTTGAAACTGTCTATAATTTCCCCCGAATGATTTATCTGTCATGTCGTGAGTTGGAACCAGTCATCATGGGGGGGGGTGGGATAATAAATATTCATAACGGGATGAAGGAACTCTGTGGATATATTCTTTAGAGCAGCTGAAGGGTGTTTTTTTTTGTTTTTGTTTTTGTTTTTTTTTTTAAATTTGCTTTTACTTTTGTCCTCCTTTCTTCTCTGCTCCTTTTTTTTTTTTTTTTTTTTTTTTTTTTTTAAACCAGCCCTGTTTTTATGATTGTGATTCCTTTTTGATCAAAGCCTGACTGTTTAGACAGAGACCCTCTGCTGCTTACATTAATTTTCTTTACTTTCTTCTTTCAGGATCTGTTTTTCTGTGCTGTCTTTATTAACTTAGTGCATATTAAAGGACCAGCGTCCTGGAAGTCTTTTAAACATGGCGCAACCCGACCTCCTGCCTGAGAGCAAGTAAGCAAAGAGAAAGCCTTGCATGAGCAGCAGCAGTCTGAGCTTGAAATGGAAAAAAAGAAGAATCTTCAGTAGGCTTCAGTAGATGGTTGCCAGATTTTAACAGTTTGCTTTCAAACCTTACCTGGAAATTGAAGTCTGTTGAAGTGCTTAAACAGTTTGGTAAGTATAACCATGCAGGAGGAAGCTGTTAGCATTGCTCACACTGGTGCATAGTCTTGGAAGTGGCCTGGACCCTCAGACCTCCTTGAGAGAAATGTGTGTACGGGTAGTGTCCGACTCGCGACCACATTTGGTTCTGACCAAGTAAGACAGTTTGGATATAAATCGCGTTGGTACATGAATTAGTAATAGAACGTATACTGTACCTTCCTACAAGTTCGAGTCAAATACCCCGCGATATTCCCGCCAAGCAGCGGAGTCAATCTATCCTTAAAAGACTTTTATAATATTTTTTATTATTATAATAATAATAATAATAATAATAATACCAGTAATGATTTATCATAATAACGTTACTGCTTTTTTTTTTTTTTTCTTGTTACGAATGTTTGAATGTCGCTCATCTTTTCCTTATTAAATGCATGTACTGTACATGATTTCGCCCATTTGATCTTTACAAATAAGCTCGAATCAGCTCGGGGAGGCTGATGATATTCACATACATGATACCCAAGTATATAAGCTGTTTATTTTTTTTTTAGTCATGGGTGGCCATAAAGTCGAACAGTTGTAAGTCGTGCAGGTCGTAAGTCGGTCACTTCCTGTATTTGTTAAACACTTCAAAACCTGTTTATTACCTGATTGTGTGCCTGTGCAGAAGCAGTGGCAACACAAATGTCATTGTTCACATGGTCATTTGAGTTCTGTTGGTACATCTAGGTGATTTTAAAAAGTTGCTACTTGATGCTGTAATGCCCAAATATTAAAATAAATTGGTCACAATTTTTTTTGGGCAATTCAGCTTGAATGAAACTGATACTCTTTTATGTGGCTTTCTCAGACCTGGGGGTCTTAATTCGTCCACATGTAGATGAGTATTTTGAGTTCACTGAATGAGTTTTCCTATGAGACAAATCACGATCCATGGAAGAGTCCTTTGCTGTGTACAGAAGGGGTTCTCGCCTTGAGTTGGTGGATGTTGCTACCACCAGTTTCTGGTAAATACATGCTGCGGTTGACTAAGGCATTGGTTTCATATATTCAGTGCTAATGCTGGTTCATGAGACTGATTTGTTTTAATGTTACAGGAACATGAGTAAA
>CM045734.1:25723563-25748563 GCA_024760905.1 Plotosus lineatus | reverse complement strand
GAGCACTGTTTTAGTAATTATTGAAGTATGCAGATAAAGTTGTTGGACGATAATATTTAAAATACAAACCAATGCAAAGGAGTTTTTTGTTTGTTTGTTTGTTTGTTTGTTTTTAATGCATATGCTATTTCTTCATTGGTGGAATTTGATAAATGTTCCAAGCATTTTGTGGTTCTCAGTGAGGGTGAAGATTTGCAGAAAGTTTGGAGTCTCTGCAATAGATATCACAAGATTTGTATTTTTTATTTTTTTTTTCTCTGTGGGTTGCGAGAAACTAAGATTCTACATACTTACCTCATGTGCCTTCTTAGAATTTGTTGTTTTTCTCAGTCTTTGACTTGATCTACAAGGCTTACGTAATCATTCCACTTAGGCTTTGGAAAGTCACGACCAAGTTAAAGCCCCCAGATCTTCCCGACTGCCTGGGTCTGAAGTGATCCAGAAAAGATTGAGATTTTCCACCATTTGGCTCACTTAGGATTCTCATCACTTCCTCATTCTTTCTTCTTCGCCACCCGAGTCCTATAGATTACAAGTTTTCTTGGTCACCAGTTAACACAGATCTGCGGACTTTTAGTTTTATTTGAAAGATTAAGGCTAGCTAGCCTTTGCGTGATTATGCGAGTAAGAGAGAGGGTTGCTGTTTCATCTGTGAAG
Organism: Plotosus lineatus; assembly: GCA_024760905.1. Taxonomy (NCBI): domain Eukaryota; kingdom Metazoa; phylum Chordata; class Actinopteri; order Siluriformes; family Plotosidae; genus Plotosus; species Plotosus lineatus. The sequence goes on along the minus strand of CM045734.1, from coordinate 25,747,906 downwards.
CATGTGGAAATTACTGTCTGGGTCGCTCTCCAGAGGTGTGTGTGTGGTATGTCATTAGTGAAAGCCAATGTGTCTGCTTTGTGTGTGTCTGACTGTATGTCACTCTCTTCACAATGATTGTAAAATGACCAAGCAAACCAAGAACAAAGTGAAACCACTTGAGTGGGTCGGCACATTCCTCCTCTCAACAAGTAATCAGCACTTAAGCCCGCCAGCAGAAAGAAAAAAAAAATTACAGAGGTCAGCTTCAGAAAATGTGCACATTTTCAAGACTTTATTTGTGGACTATCTAGGTAAAAAAAAAATTTTTTTTTCAAGGTCAGTGCAGTTTGCAGGTCTTTATTTGTTGATTTAGATCATATTTGCAAAGAGTGAATCCTCCTGAACTTGATTTATTTCTTGCCTGTTAGGCACCAGGTTTTTATGGCTTTAACATTTGTTTTATTCTTTCACTTTTTTAAGATCAGCCATAGCAACATAGTGTTACTCAGGCTATGTGTGTGGACAGAGCACTCGTTGACTGAGGCTGCATGTGCTTGCGGTCTGTTCTGGCCACAGGCCTTCTTGGCACGATGGGATTTCACACACTGCACTGCTCAGTGTGCATATTCGCCGTTGCCAGGTCTTGGCCAATTACAAATGTTTGCGAAAATCAAACCTCACCATACTGTGCTTCTGCGGCTCGACGACCACTGTGCCCCTGGTAGGAATAATCAGCATACAGATGCATGCATGCTTTTATGCCCCACTAACAGACATACTCCCTCTTAATATACCTCCATCTCTCGGAAGACTGAGTCGGCGCTTTCACTTGCTTCAGGTCAGTTCACTTGCCTGAGGTTCATGTCTACCTGTTCAATGTTGAATCTGGTTAAACTGACCAAATCTTGACTTGTAGTTCTGCCGAAAGCAGAGATGCCAAACATTTTAGGCTTCCCAAGTTTTACATTTATGAATTGCTGACTCTTGGGTTGCTTGTGGTAGGCACTTTTTTTTTTTTTTTTTTTTTTTTTTTTTTTGATGGCCCCTTTTCATTTGATGTTGTCTCTTGGGGTGCTTTTGATTGGCGTTATCTTGATTGCCCTTATGTTAATGAATGTCTGTCTGTCTTTTGGGTTGCCTGGGAATTGGTGCTATCTTGACAGATCCTGCATTTATGAATTGTCTGAGTTGGTCAGGATTGACATTGTTTGCTGAAAGAATTGCTTGGAAGATCGTGCAAGGTTCCATTTGGTTTAATAATGTGACCCAGAGTACTCAAAAAAATAATAGTTATTCAGAGGTGAATTTGGGTGTTAGTATTAGCTGGTGGAAGGCCGCACTCAAACCAGATGTGTGGGAAGTGTGAACTGCTTGGATGTGGCGGGATGAAACCGTGTGGTTTAGTCAAATTCTGCAAGTGGTCTTGATGCGAGTTACTCTGGGTCACCAGTGGATGAGAAAAGAGAGGAAATGTGCTGTACAAAAGGATTTTGATGAATGAAGTGAAAACCCCAGGTTTTCAATTGGTTGCATCAGTCTGGTGGTGCAAGCCAAGGGGAATAAAAAGGCCTGTTATACAACTGCACTAAGTAGGTGGTGAAAGAGGTATTTTCCTTACAGTAAATAGGGGAACTCGGGGCTGTTATGTTTACATATACTTTCTGGATAATCCCATTATGACTTAATTCCATTTTTGTTCCATTGTAAAACATGCCCCAAAGGTCTGCAAGAAAAGAACCAATGTGCATAAATATGGCTTCAGTTACAAACATAGTGGCTTATATTTAGGCCCATTATGTTTCTAGTACAGCTTTGCAGCTTCACAGAACTTATATATTATTGAAGTGTAGCTAAACCTGTAATAATCACACAAATTCTTGGATACCTCAGAAGTGTTGCCTTGCCACATATTAATTGTTTCCTCATTCCAGACTATGGCTGTTTTCTTGCCCACATATATAAGCACATGAGACTTCCTTAGTGTGTCCTAAATCGAGGCCTTCTAGATTTCAGCAGATGGCTTTGGGAAAGGAAAAGACTAGTGGAATTTGCACTGCAAATGTAGTTTGCCTCAGAGCAGTCAAAGGTGTTAAAATTATAAACTGGCCATTTAAATTTGTAAACTGTTTATGCTCATAAAGCACTACCTTAGATTTGTTTTAGTATTTTTTAGTAGGCCGAATGATAAATTATTTCTCTCCATCAAAGATTAATAGAGTTGGAAAAATATTCCCTGGCAGGACACGCCTTGTATTTTTCATCCTTAGTTTTTACCCAGTAAATGCCAGGCCTTTTCCTGTAAAGAAAAAAAAAAAAAAAAACCCATAAAAAGAATTCTTAACCTCTATGTACCCTTAGATGTACTTTTTCTTGCATAATGTGAGGAAATCCCAAAACTCCCAAGTGGCGTCATCATATCTATCCAATCACAGCATCATCTCTACGAAATTATGCATGACGTAGGCTACTTGATAGACAGCAAGCCTAAATAATGGGACCAGTAATGAATGCTGAAGTTTCTCATCACAGCACGCAGTGAGCACGGCAGGATCTCATAGCTAGCATGTACTATTCACCGCAAAAGTTTGGCTAGGACACGGCCTGCAGCCGGCGTAAAGTGCACTGACAAAACAGCTTTATCAATCAAAGGAATGAGGACAAACATGAATGTAAATCCATGGTGTGTGTCTCCAACGATGCCGTTGTCGTCACTGCGCCGAATTTCAGTGATAGAAAGCTTATATCACTCACCACCTCCTTCCTCCCGATTCATCTGACTTTGGGCTGAATACCCAGTTTGTGAATTGGCATCCCATCATTATGCTTCCACTTGAGAAAAGACGAATACAAAATGCTTCTTCCTTTCAGCTCTGAATCGCTGTTGTTTGCAGTCATTGTCTTGCTCACCCAATAGTTGTAAGTTTAGCTCTGAATCTAAATTGCTCTGTGATTGGTCGTAGTTTGAAAACAACCAAGCAGCTGACCAATGGGAATGGCCAATATATTTGTGATCAATTCCTGGGTCTTCGGCTATGTTCTGATGAGTCTTGAGTGATGTCCGGAGTTGTTTTGTGAGGTGCACGAAATTCAAATGCGTTTAGGAGAAGGGTTATTTTTCTTTGGCACACCTTGACCAGATTTTAGGCGCACCATGGGGTGCACTTGTTTAAATGGCAAGACCTGAAACGCTGATATTCTGTATTCCATTTTGGGGTGGAATGCTTGCCTACGTTGTAGCTGCACTGTCATTTCAGATCACACCTGCCAAGATACTCGTAGCTCTTGTCTCATAAATCTACATAACCCAAAACACAGCTGCGTTGTTTCATTCAATTCAGTTTTATTTGTATAACGCTTTGTAAAATTGATATTGTCACAAAGCAGCTTTATATAGTAAAAGAATGAGGCTTACAGAGTATAAAATTAGAATTGTTGAGCAAAAGCTTTCATTGCTTGGTGTACTACTTATACAGAGAGCAGGAAAAAAGAGGGATACGAGATAATGGTGGAAGTAAAGATTGTGGATTGTGGTGAAGGACCCTTGGTCTGCTTTTCCATTAATCTGAAAATTACCCTCGTTTTCACCGGGGGGTTCTTTTTGGCTTGAGCAGTGCACCGGGCTGAAAGCTGACATAGTGGCCTTTTTGTTTTTCTCCTTTGAACTTTCAAGGCTGTTTTTTTTTTTTTTTTTTTTTTCCTTCCCAATATTATTCCCTGTGCTTAGCCATGATTAATACAGTAGAGGCTAATTTCCCGGGTCATTTCCTCTAATCCCTAAAAACAATAACTGGTGAGAGATGACTTTTTTTTTTTTTTTTTTTTTCTCTCCTGGTTGACTGTGGTCCAGAAGAAAGTGCTGCTCTATATGGCAGTGAGACCTACAAAAACCGACAGCACTAAACCCATGTGTAAAGAGGAGGGGGACTAGAAGCCGAAGACTTTTTGATGGTCTTTAATCTATTTAGCAATGTGTGTTTACATGAAAATGGCTTGAATCCACCCTGAACCTGAACTCCATTCAGGTTGCTCATTGTGCCTGTGTAACTCGTCCATTCATGCACTTTTTTCCATTTGTGTCCATTCTTCAGAACAGCACAGGATTCCTAACTGGCATATTCATTACAGCTTTCAGAGTGAGTGTGCTCTTTAGCCCTCACCCCAGGCAAGTACAGCCACCTGGCTGCTTTTCAGACATCCACCAATCTGTGAGGCCGCTCTCCTGGAGAAGCAACTTGCTGAAGAACAAATAGTGCTTGTTTGTCAGGCTACTTTAAAGCTCTGGTGCTTCGGTGCACTTGTACCTTATACTGCAGCACGATTGCAAGCACAACAGTTTCTCATGAGCCAGCGGAGGCTGCCAATTCTTCAGCAGGACGTTTCATCAATAAACATGAGCATTAAAATAGCTGCATGCCAGGGCTGAGATATTTTGGCCAGGCTGGAAGAGTGGAAGACCTGGAGCAGTGACCTGCTGCTTTGTTTCCTTATGCTGATGGAAAAACGCCAAGTGGACGACTACTCGGCTGAAAGCTTTGAAGCGCCCAAGCACCGTTCTTAAGTTGGGGGGGGGGGGTTAAGCAGTAGACATGATATCGGCACATGGCTATAAAGAGCCTCTGACTATCACCAGGCCTGCTGGCTTGGACCCATTTTTGAATAATGGGGGTAATTAAAACCAAGCCATAATTCCCAAGTTTCCAGAGCTGAAAATAGAGATGCTGTCTTGTGCTAACCATTTTCTAAAATTGCACTTCTCTGGTTAAGTTTAAGTCGATCTGTTTGAATTATGGCGAACGTGTGTGGTAATTCTCCGGGATCCAGAAGGCTGTTCAGGTGATAAATATCCAGTGGATAATAAAACAATCCACACTCTTTTACTAAAATTGGACTGTATGTATAGCACTGCAGCAATCCCCACCCCCCACCCCAACCAAAAAAAAAAAACCAACAAAATTGCAGCTCTGACGATTCCACAACTGCAGCCACATCATTGCAGTTTATAATGGCTCTCAACTAGACTTATATACAGGACTGTGTGCATAGTTACTTTTTTTTGTCATTTGTATGTGAACATTTCTAACCTGTTATATTTCTCAAATTATAAAATAAACAGTATTTATTTAAACCACTTTGAGCCTGATCAGACAGTTAGGAACAGATGAATGCAATGCCCATACAGCACATTCATGGTGACAAACTGAGACCTGTATGGTTAAAAAAAAACAATGTGAAGAGTCAAAAAAAAGAAGTGGATATTGTAAATCTCAAAGAGCTGGTGCTGTACTCATAAACGGATTTCCATCTCTATGGTTTCTCTCAACATTTTTAAATCATCTTAGGAAGATTTTCCTCACCAGTTATGATTTATGGCTGGGTGTCTCAGGCTATTGTCCAAAGTGCTTTACAAATCAAACCAAATTATCCCTAGGTGTAGGCATGTGTGTAAAATCTGATGTCGGTCCTGCGACCCATCCCACTAGGGATTAGTACAAATAGTGCCAGTGTTTGCACGGCACTGCAAGGAGGACTTGACTGATTCACCCTCACGCTGCCGGTCACAAACCCTTGCTGTCCAAAAATAAACTTGGTGTTAGGTCTGATATCTGAGAAACTGCTGATCAACAGCAGCGGTTTACGACCACACAACTCTATTTTTTGTCTTTTATTATTATTAGTTGTTCGGCTTTTTTTTTTTTTTTTTTTTTTTAAGACATGCTTACATGTGGGTGGCACAGTGGTTACCACGTTCCCCTCACAGAAAGAAAGCCTGCATTCGCTTCCCAGCTCAGGTGGAGTTTGCATGTTCTCCCCGTGCTTCCGGTTTCCTCCCACAGTCCAAAAATGTGCCCAGTTGGCTGATTGGCTGTTCCAAATTGCCCCTAGGTGTGTGTGTGTGTGTGTGTGTGTGTGTGTGTGTGTGTGTGTGTGTGTGTGAATGGTTTGAGTTTCAGCCCTGCAATGGACTGGGAAGCTGTCCAGGGTGCGCCTCAGCCAGAGTTGGCTGAGAAGGGCACCAGTCTTATCACGGCCCTAATTAGGATTTAGTGGTTTTGAAAAATGAATGAATGTTTACGTGTACGTATTTAATGCTGTCTTAAGCCATGTAATAGAACTCAAGACCATCACAAAGATATAATCTGTTTTGTAGTTCGTCATTTGCAATGCTACTTACAACCAAAGCCTCGTCTGAAACCTGTTTTTCCATGGATTTCAGGTTTTTGTTGTTTTTGTTTTTTTCTTGGGGAGAGGTTCTACAAAAGAACTGGCAACTGCAAAATGGCCATGCACTTTAACCTTATGGGACAAACCACATCAAAAAAAGAACTCATCCTAAAGTGATGTGAGAAATCTTTACTTTGGGAAATCCAGATCAATTTCATGAATTCTCTGTGACGTTTCCCTTTTAAGTGCCTAAAGTCATCCCTGTGGGATCAACTGATGCATCGTCATTGAACGGGGCACTGCGCCAAGGAAGAAAAGAAACTTAAATTGAGATAAACAGGCAAGGCGTGTCTCCCTACGGCTCATTTTCATGTTGTCAGACATGTATACATTTACACTTTTGGAATTTGGCAGACATCTCTATCCAGGGTGACAATCATACTTTTGCAATTGGGGCTTAAGGGTCTTTCTCAGGGGCCCAACCATGGTAGCTTATCCTGTGGAATTAGTGCATTGCTGTTTTGCACTTGCTGATCATGTTCTGACTCAATACTGAGTTGAATTCACTATTTTTTATCCCTAGTAAATGAAAACGGACATGGAAAATGTGGCCAAAAGTTAGCCTTCATGTTTGAGAATCAGGAAGTGTGTGTGTGTGTGTGTGTGTGTGTGTGTGTGTGGACAATGTTGAGAAGATTTGTGTTCAGTGACACTGAAAGCTCAGGTGCACATTTGTTTCAGTCCTATTTGTTTCAGCTCACTGAGTCCAGACACAAAGATCAGCCATCAGGCAATCTGGTCCCCCTGGAGATATGCGCAGTAATGACTTTCATCGTCAAGTGTATGCATAACTCATGCGCTTTGTTTTCTATCATAAACATTAGACCAATTCTAATTGGGGTAGAACGGATTAATTTACAAAAGAATTTCCAATTAGTTTAAAACAATACCCAGACACGTGTATTGTAAACTTTTTTTTTTTTTCCCAAGGTGCTAAAACTTCCCGCATGGCGAAATGTGACTAGCGGGACTGCCTTTGTCATCTTAAGCGATGCATAGCGTTTCCCCCCTCCCTCACCCAGTAGAGAGGTTAATGTAGCGTAACCGCCGCCTCCCTGTCCTCCCTCTCCTGGGACCCTCATTCCCCACCAGCCATCCTGCAGGGGTCATCACACCCATATCATGATTGACATCTCAGCACTAAACCCTGATTGGTTTCATGCCGCCGTCACTGGCCAGTGGGAAAGCTTGTGTGAATGGATCTCAATGGGACAGATGAGAGAGAGAGAGAGAGCGAGAGAGGAACTGAGAGAATACTGGTTTGTCAGTGCATACACAGGAAGCGAACACACTGCCCTCGGGTCTCTCCGGTTTTGATTGTGTATGTGTATGGAGTTGAGGAGAAAGGAATTATGAGCGCAGGATAAGCACTTTACCGGTAGGATTTAAAAGATTATATCAAGTTGGGACTTGTGTACTTGCTACCAGCTAGTAGCCCGGAGTAAAATTGTTTTGATGAAAGATGATGTTGCATGCGAGCTGTACTGTAAATATTTGGGAGTTCAATGTAGCACCTATTTGTCAAGATATTTTACTGGAAACTTTAAGTGATGGATTTGATGTGACAGATGCTTGTGTAAAATCTTTGCTACTTTTGGTTTGTGAATCCTGACTGTCCCGAGATGACCAAGTTTCAGAGCCTCTGTGACTGATTTATCAGGTGTGAGCATGTTTAAATGTTTTGCCGCATATCTGGAACAGTCATTTCAGGCTTTTGTCTCACTCTTTTAAGACTGATTCCATTTCTCTCAGCCAAAGTTTATTACCACAACTTTCCACAGTTTTTTTTTTTTTTTCCCTTCCTCCATTTAATGCATGTATGTTGTGACATGCCATTTTTTTTCCATTTCTTTCAGATTCGCTCAAAAAACTCCAGAGTACAACAGTATCATCTCTCTTTATTCCATCATGAAGTCTGCATGCCTATCATGGCTGTTGGCTTTTGCTGTGGTGGTTTCATTGCCCTGCTCAACCTCCACCACACGGAGTCAGAACCTGCGGAGCCGAGTGCAGCGTGACCGCCGCAACATACGTCCTAACATCATCCTCATCATGACTGATGACCAGGATGTAGAGCTGGGTGAGCACACCTTGTCTTTCTTTTGTTTACTGACATGAACAGGCCTCCATGTAAATGGTGTCCTTTTACTTGTATTTGTTTACACCTGGAGTTCCCATTACAAGTAGTTTTCATTTTTTTCAATAACTTGTTGTTATTATTGTTATTATTATCCTTTCGACTTTTTCCCTTTTTTCAGGGGTCGCTACAGCAAATCATCTGATTTGCCACACATTTGATTTGGCATAGGTTTTTACGTCGGATGCCCTTCCTGACACAACCCTTTATCAAGGGACAGAAAACACTGACAGCTTTGCAGCTACTCTTCACGAAAGTCAGCAATGGTTCTTTTACATGAACCTCTCATCATAGACAGTGACAGAGATGGCCGGCCTTTGATAACCCAGTTAGGTACACTGGGTGGATTATTATTATTATTATTATTATTGGTAGTAGGAGTAGTAATAATAAGCCCCACTGTCAGCGTGTTGTCACTACTGTCAGTGCAGCCGATTGGGTTATCAAAGGCCGGCCATGTCTCTCACTGTCTGTATTGAGAGGCTGTAAAAGAACCACTTGCGGACTTTCGTCAAGAGTAGCTGCACAGCCATTAGTATGTTGCTGCCCTGTGATGGCCTGGTGAGCTGTCCATGGTGTACTCTGCCTTCACCCAGAGGTGACTGAGATGGCTGCCGGCCTCCCCACGACTCTAATTAGGATGAAGCAGTTCAGAAAATGAATGAATGATGATGACAATAATAACATAAAATAAATGCATTCAATTTCTATTTGTAATTTAAATTATTATAAAATTATTAAAATTCATTTCAAAGTGTTTCACACTGGTCAAAAAAAATTGTGAGAAAAGGTAACAAAAATAAGATGCTGAGATGAGTTAATAATATTTAAATAAATAGAGATCTCTCGCCATTTCACGCTTCAATTCATTCGGCTTCAGTGCATCATGGTTTGTTTGTTTTCTAAAATATTAATCGAATTAAAAAATAAGGAAATTAAGGAGGAAGCCATAAAAATAAGGCCAATTATTATGCAATAAACCCCCCCCCCCCAATCAAAACTACCGAATTCGATGTGATAAGCGCCCAGGGCGCTTAAAAAATTGGAGTGGGTGAGCGCTTATTAAAATGATTACCAGCGAAGAGGAACAGTAAGTGCTTATTAGCATTGAAGTGGAAAACATGAATAATAACAGAACAATAAATGAGTTTTACTGGTATTTGTATTATTTATTTTGTAGTATCAACCAAATTACTTACATGAAAGATAAAAATAAATAGGAAAAACAGCATAATTAACAAAAAAAAAGACCCTTTAATTTTCTCTCCTCGTGCTGTTCCTTTAAATACCCCCCCCCCCCCAGATGTAAAATCAATCCAATCAACATGAATGTCAACTTTAGCACATGGCACGTTGAACCAATCAACACAAATGTCATCTTTACCCCATGGCATATTGAACCAGTCAACACAAAAAAGCACATGGCTTGGAACTGAAAAATACTTCTCACTTTCTTATAGATCCATATCTGGCTCATCACTCCATTTATTCAGAGCATCCCATAATTTTGCTGTAACAGTTTGTAATGGTTCGTCGGTTGTTGGACATTTACCAAGAGAACACAGCAAAATATTTTCCAGTTTTTTAAAGCACGGTGGAACGACCAAATGTGTTGTTACTGATGAACATTTAAAGACATTCTCCAGTGGCAGGGGGTCTTGATATACCATGTAAACTCAATTTTACAGGCAGTGAATGCCTCATTTGACTGTTACAAAGACTGATCAAATAAAATTGGCAAGTTTGATCTACGATTTTGCTGCCAGTACACATGAGCGGTTATTAGACATAAGAACAAAAACACTGGGGGAGGTTGGAGCAGGGCACTTATTACGTCGAATGCGGTACTTACATTTTTATGTGAGGTGCACATATGAGTGTGCACAGACTCAGATGCGCACCTCTCAAAAATATATGTGTGTGCATTTATATTTTATTTACATCTTGCGCATTATTTTTGAATGTTTAATTGTTATTATAAGCATTTATATCTTTGAATATGTATTTATTGATATCATATACACATGTACATATACATCAGTCTGGTCAATCCTACTTCACAGAATTCGACGGTGGCCAGGGGATCTCGGTCCCAATTAACCATGGAAAGTGTGGGATCCCTGTAGTAGCATTGACAGAAAATTAAAAAAAAAAAAAGTCATTATATTGATATAAGGGTGTTATGTAATGTTTCGAGCCTGTAATCTTCGTCGTCTTTCGACTTTTTCCCTTTTTCAGGGGTCGCCACAGTGAATCATGTGATTCGCATGTTTGATTTAGCATAGGTTTTTACGTCGGATGTCCTTCCTGACACAGCCCTTTAGCAAAGGATAGAAACACGCTGACGGCTTTGCAGCTACTCTTTACAAAAGTCAGCAATGGTTCTTTTTACATGAACCTCTCACCATAGACCGTGACGGACATGGCCAGCCTTTGATAACCCAGTAAGCTGAACTGGGGGACAGTGACAACCTTTTGGAGAGTGAGACCCGAACCTCCAATCCTAGGATCAGTGATCAAGCACCCTTTACCACCAGGCCACCACTGCCTCCAATGTCCGAGCCTGTAAAATGTACAAAAATATCCAAAGCATTTTTATATGCAACAGGTTTATCCCTGATTAATTCTGACGGCTAGATTACAGGTTTTAAACATCTCAAACATTTTGTTAAAGCTCAAAGCTGATATTTTGTTAACTACTTTGGAAAGTGCTTGTGCTTCTTGTTGCTATAGTAACGTTTATACTACTTCCATGCTAATAAATTTTCCTTGTGTGAATGTATACAGAGATTTTAACATGCTATCATTTTCACTGAGAAAGTAAACAGTTTCCCAAATTTGCAAGAGCATAACAACTGTAATTTTGAGCCATGAAAAATACTCTGGCTGTGACTCACAAAATTAAAAGATTCATTTAATACACGACTATAGAGATGTTGTTCACTGCTTTATCCTCTTTCTACCAAACACATTTGTTTTCATGCAAGTTCTCCATTTACTCATCTGAGCCAGCCAGGAAAAATTGATTTAGCATTCAGCGTTAGTGTCATGTAGCCAGCGTGACTCAGCAGTCAAGCCGCTCTCTGGTTTGTGGCAAAACAACTGCAGTGTTTCAGGGACGATCTGGGAACCTAACTGTCGTCACTTCGACCATGTAACACTCAGCAAGCCTCGCTCTCAGTGTGTCGCATTAAAGTTCCTTCCAGTCATTCTGTGCTTTAACCTTCCAACTGGAAATGCGCTTCTGTGAGATCCCCAAGACTCTTAATCACTCAACTACTTCAGAGTTTCTACAAGAAAGTCTCAGTGTTTATTATAAGCGGCAGGAGTGTCAGGATCAGTAATGCTTGCTTTCTTTCATTCATTCTTTCCAACGTTCTTACTTTGAAAACTTCATTTACTTCTTCCAGGCTCATTGCAGGTGATGAACAAAACACGAAAAATCATGGAAGAAGGCGGCACAATGTTCACCAATGCCTTCGTGACGACTCCTATGTGCTGTCCATCCCGCTCGTCCATGCTGACGGGAAAATACGTTCACAATCACAACACGTACACCAACAACGAGAACTGCTCCTCTCCTTCATGGCAGGCACAGCACGAGACTCGCTCATTCGCGGTTTATCTCAACAACACGGGCTACAGGACAGGTACTGACATCGCCATCCTACACTTCACTTCAATTTCAAGTGTATTGATCAGGAAGAGATATGATTAGGTATAACTCATTTCTAGTTTTCGTAATGTAAAATGACAGCAGCTAAAATGTTAAACCTACAGAAGCTAGGAGTAGATGAAACTTCAACATTTATTATTAAAGAATAAAAGCTCAGGAGAGTTATCATGGAGTGTTCAAAAAGAAAACATCCATGCCATTCTGTTATTGAAAGAAAAGATCAGTTTTGTGGAAGTAACAGCACCACCACGTTGTATACATGACAATGTCATGGTTTTAAAAATGGAAGCGTACCATGCTGTATAGAATTTTAAATGCAACCTGATGTGTGGGTTTTTTGTTTTTTTTTTTTTTTTTTTTTAAATAACTGAGCTGGATTTTAAAGCGAAAAATGTTGGCAGAAGTTTGTGGACACTTGATCAGTCGAGTGCTTATTCAGCATCTCATTCCAGATTTAGCTCCCTTTGCTGTTTTATAATAAGCTCCACACCTTGGGGAAGGTTTTCCACTGAAGTTTGGGGCACGGTTGTGGGGGTATGTGTTTCTTCAGGCACATACGTATTCGTGAGGTCGGGCGCTGACTATCAAGCGTGTAAGGAGGTCAGCCTGTCCAGTTTATTCCAGAGGGTGATCACTTGAGACGGAGTGGGAGATCTACATAGAACACTTGGGTTTTTCCACTCCAGCTTTGGTAGACCATGTCTTCAAGAGGTTGGGTTCTCTTAATTCTTTTCAAGGGAGGTGATCTCCAGTTGTGAATTATGAGGTTCTGAATTAACTGAAAATGTGAGATTTTGGTTGGAGATAAAACCTGCATGAAGGTGTATCTCCAGCTATGGGGTTGGTGGGCATTGTTCCAGACATTTGTGTCAATCTCGGGTGTCTCTGAACTTTTGTCATATGTTGTATGTTAAATATTATTATTATGCGGACCTCACCTTTGAAATGTCTCGCTTGTATCCAAAGTACAAAGTCGTCCGACTCCCCATGGTTCTCAGCGCCCTCGGTTTGGTACCTCCTGATCTATTAACACAGATCAAGAGTGTGTCTGGGTTTGCTACCGGGAGCGCAGCCATTCTGACAGTTTGGGCAATGCAGAAGGCTGCAGTGTTGGGGAGTCTCCATATTCTCCGGAAAGTTCTTGGTGGGTTTGACTCCGGCAGTGCTTCCTTGGAGAAGTCCCATTCGCTGTCTTGGCTGCATGTGGAGACGGTGAGGGCCCTGAACTGATGATGAGCCTAACCAGCCTGACTGTGCCAGGATCACCCGATCCCTCTCTGCTGCATATTATTATTATTATTATTATTGCTGTTGTTGTTATTATTATTATTATTATTGTTGTTGTTGTTGTTACTCCCTGTTAGGAATAGTGTTAAGTAGTGTATATCTGTCAAGTTTTTCTGATTTTCCAGAGTTCAAATTGATGATGAGTTTTAACATTACATTTCAGTTAGTGTGGTATACAAAGGGAGACAAATAGCAGATGCAGGTGTGTAGTTTATGCATTAAAGTTGGGTAATACCAAGTTTGAAGCCAATCTGAGATCTTGCAGGGTCCGTAACTGGCGCCGCCATGACAGTGAGTGATCTAGTCCTGGATGAAAATTCACGAAAATACCATTGAACACTCTCAGTTTAAAGAGCCTCTTAATAAGTTGTGTAAAGATGTTATAAAGGTCAGTATCATTGTCAATAATACCCTAATTTTGATTATACATTTAATGGCAATCAAGTTATCGGGTCTTTCCTCCCTTTTGAACTTCCCATCACAGCCTTTTATCTGTAAATATTTTACAAGCAGTTGGCAATGCATTCACATAAAGGCCTCATGTAACAAGACCTATTATCATCTATAGCCCATTTAGACAACTGAGGTCTCAAATTTTATCATTTCCCTTGTTCTACCACTCCAGATTTTAAAAAAAAAAGTACATTTGAAATGATTCAGGGGGGGGGAATATCCAAGTGCCTAATTGCATCATGTAAAATTCCACGTATTTGCCTGTTCAGATTTCTCTAAACTAACACCATTTAAACTTCGTGGCTAACTCCTTGCCCAGCTCTTGGGAAATGTATTTTATTTTGGCTGAACACAAACAAAAAAAATTATAATGAAGACTGAAGGACCATGTACACAGACTTTTTAAAAAACAGATCACTGTGGGATATCATCAAAATGGAGGCATTGTGAAATTAAGTTCTGTTGCTGCCTGTTCTTTTGAAACCATAAGAAGACGTTTGAAACATCTAATCTTGAAGGTAGCAGAAAAAAAAAAGTGCACACTAATGATAGTTTTGGAGTTTAATGCCTTGTGCCTTGGTTTTCTCGCAGCGTTCTTTGGGAAGTACCTTAACGAGTACAACGGCAGCTACATTCCTCCTGGGTGGCGCGAGTGGGTGGGGCTCATCAAAAATTCCCGCTTCTATAATTACACAGTCTGTCGGAACGGCTACAAGGAGAAGCACGGAGCAGACTATGCCAAGGTATGTGCCTGTTGGTTTCAGTTCACCGTTTGTCGCAGTCACATTGCAAGGATTCACAGTCCCTTCACCTTGTTGTTTTTACTTCATGCACAATTGTAAGCTCTGCTCGAGAATAATTGCAGGGTTTGTTTGCTCGCAATCCCACGTTGATCGGAACTGCTCGGAATCTGATTAAATTAAAGGGAATGCTCAGAGCAAGAGCGGCATCTCCCTATTTGCGCAACACTCTCATTTTATCAGATGGTTCCCCACCAGGTCTCAGTGTGGAAATTGCCTTGAGGATTTTTTGTTTGTTTGTTTAATTTTTAGAAGACAGAGGTGCCATCATGGTATGAGCAAACTACTTGGCACCAATAATTATTGAAATTAAAAATCCCAGAGAAATTAAGGCTCGTTCTTGAGGAATGTCCCTAAAAGGAGCAGTTTGCTTCATCTTCCAGACCCTTTACTTACCAATGTCTTCCAGAGTACTACAGTTATTCTCCGTGTGGAATTCGAGCTGAGGTTTTTGGTTTTGACTTTACGAGCATGTCTGATGGGTAAATAAATGTTTGGCCTGGTGCTTGGATGGCAGCGACTTTCTTGTTTAGTTAGACTAAGGTGTTAAGTTACCCTAAAGCAGCGAGGTGGCTGAGGTCGGAGGTTCCTGCACTGAGCTCTGGAGAACACTCTGTGGCTTTAGTGGTTCAGAGGAACATTTTAATCTGTTCCACTGTAGATGTCCGGACTTTGCAGAAGCAGCTGGGATATTGTGGTTCTCGGCTTTGAAGCATCGTTTTTGCAGCCAGAATGTTGCTTTTTGAGACCTTTTGGACAAATCATGTCAGCACCAATTTGTCAAAACAAATATTTTGGTTTTCCTGTTAGATAAGGCTAATTAAGGTATGAATTCACACATGTTAATTTGCATGACAAACTCAAATCCATGAAATAGTTGAATTGCTTTCTGAGATTGATGACCTAGCCCTAGTGTTCACACGGTCTCCAGATAAACCAAATAATATTTATGTCTGGTTCACATCCGTCCTGTCATGCATTACTCAAGCCTAATTCATCAGAGAAATCCAAAAGCCATGAGAGAGCACTGAGATGTAGTCAGGCATAACCCTCACGACGTGCATGACTCGGTCATGTAACTCGGTGTAAATCTTGGTCCAAAGGGATGTTGCAGCACAACCAAACCCGACCGAATGTTTTGGGGTTTTTTTTTTTTTTTTTTTTTTTTTTCCTCCTGTGCTGAGGTCAGGAAAAGCGTATAACACTCTTTTAGTTTACACCCGTACCAGCCACTGTTTGAGATAAGAGGTTCAAGCCCTTGAGGATAGGATAACTAGCGCGCAAGGTTCCCCTTCAGCTTTCAAAGTCAGCCTCAAAGCTCAGAGAAAAAGACATCACAGTTGTCAAAACACTGTGCTAGCAGGGAGCCTTGACTATCCCAGTCCACCCCACCACACAGTTGGTGTTAACACCGTTGTCATGTTCAGTTACATGCTGCAGCATCATACTGTGCCTCCTAAAGCAAACTGACTTGGCTTGAGACTACCAGGTCTGGTTACAGTTCTAAGTAATGCACTTCATTCATTCATGGAACTGACTTAGCGTTTACTATTCTAAGTAGTAAATCGCAATTAGATTTTAAATATCTATATCTCCTTCCAGGACTACTTCACAGACCTGATCACCAACGACAGCATCAACTTCTTCCGCATGTCGAAGCGCATGTACCCACACCGGCCGGTCATGATGGTGATCAGTCACGCAGCGCCGCACGGTCCAGAAGATTCAGCACCCCAGTACGCAGAGTTCTTCCCCAATGCTTCCCAGCACATGTGAGTCAAAGGCATTCTGGGACAAACATCAGTGAATCCTGTATCCTGTCTGTGTACTGAATGCATGTCCAGTCTCCTGAAATAAGTCGCCTCTCTGCCGCTAACTTTGTTGAGTGGAGAGATTTTTAATGTTTTGTCTGTTTTAATAGTAGCAGATTATCTACAAGACAAAAACCCTGAGGAACAGTAGATTGTGTCGAAAGAGTCTCATGTAAATTCTTTAAGGATTTGACTTCCAGGTTAATGTTCAGGAAGATTTTTATTTCTTCAATATCTCATCTATCTCACATATGTTATTAAAAAGAGACCTTTGATCTCAAGGATATGATGAGTAAAAAATGCTGCTCAAACAAATGACTTTCCCACCATGAGCTTGAAATGATTTATAATACAAGTATACTTTTGGCACACACAAGCAGGATGAGTAGGGGAGGACATATTTTATGGAACGCTGCTTTAGTGCCAAGCTCGCTATCAGTTTACGGATCTATCTTAGCCGAGATATTTTTTTGGCTGTGCTCCCTTTCTGACATTGAGGGCCATGACAACGTGCCCGCTGTGTCAACGTTGTATCCCGGTTATCCTCCAACCCCAATAAGGACAAGATTTCGGTTCTATCTGTTATTGTTTTCGCTGTTGTTTTCCCTATTATATCATCATCAATGCTGGCAGGACTTTCTGACCCTCAACATATCAATCAGGCCATCCATTTACCATGTGCTTTCTGGGGTGTGTGGAATGCATTGATTGTTTTCCAAGCACCCTTTCGGGGTGTCATTAATATATTTTTAACATGAGCTCATGACTGGAATAGATGAGTGAAGCCCCTGGGTTTGCCATAACCGGCATATTTATGTTGCACTCTCTTGCTATCAGAACAAGGAGGCAGATGGCAGGCAAAAAATGTAACACTTAGGAATAAACATGCCGCCATTTGGCTGATCAAATTCATTACAGTCAAGTAGAAGTAGGCTTGACAAGCATCTGCCTCTTTTTGTGTGGAAAATAAATTAACTCTCAATTCATCAAGAAACAGAAATGGGCTGAAACGAGCCAAACAAAAGCTACTGATGTCCTCTTACCAGCTGCGGCTGAGAAGCATTTCAAGCGTGGGCTTATTTCATTGACTCGGTCACCATAATACAGCCTCATCTAAAATGCCTTGAAACTTGGGTTTGACTAGAACGCCAATAGACTGTACTGTTAACAGCAATAAGGCATAGATAATCCCATTAGCAAAATGGTTTTTGAATTACTTGTGGTCTTTGTGCTCGATAATTTATCAATAACCCTCAGCAGTTTGCACACCTGCAGCATTCTCGCCATTTTTAATGCAAGAGTACAGGGATCCCTCGCTACTTTGCGCTTCAATTCATGCGGCTTCGGTGCATTGCGTTTTTTTTTCTTCTAAATACTGTTCAGTTCATTTTCTGTAACCGCTTAATCCTAATTAGGGTCGCGGGGAGGCTGGCGCCCATCCCAGCCAACTTCGGGCGAGGGCAGAGTACACCCTAGACAGCTCACCAGGCCATCGCGGGGCTAAATACTGTATTCATTGAATTTAAAAATAAGGAAATTAAGGAAGGATAGGGGGGAAAAGTAAAGGAAAATGCCACAAGAACAAGGCCAATTATGCAAAAAAAAAAAAAAACCTAAACACAAAACAACCCAAAACCTCCCATCAAAACTAGTTACATTGTTGTGAAGTGCGCATCTGAGTGTGCGTGCGTCTGTCTGTGTCTGTATTTATATTTTATTGAAATATTATGCATTATTTTTTAATGTTTAATTGTTATTATAAGCATTTATAGCATTGAATATGTATTTATTGATATTATATACACATATACATGTACGAATACGTCGGGGGGGGGGGGGTAATCCTACTTCGCAGAATTCAGTGGTCGCGGGGGGGGGGGTGTCTGAGTCCCAATTAACCAAGGAACGTGAGGGATCCCTGTTCTTGAAAAATGCAAACCTCTGCCAAGCTCAGTAATCCTCTGTATGAACCAAAATGTCAAAATTGGTCTTCTCTCACAGTGCTTAAAGAGTCCTTACCAAAAAAAAAATCCTTGGATTCCTTTTTTTTTTTTTCTTCTTTTTTGGGGAATTCGATATAGATCGTCTTCAGAATCAAAGTACAACCTCTGGTAAAATAAAATTCATGAAAGTCTATACAGACACTCACACCATAAACCAAAACATTATCTCTTTGATGGAGGAGAAAATGTCGGTTGATGTTAGACCCTCAAGAGCGTTTGCTGTTCCAGCAATATTCAGGAAAACCGTCTGAAAGGCTTTACAGAATCTAATCTCGGAGGAAAAAAAAAAAGGGTTCACAAAAAAATTATTTGGACTATTAAACATTACTTATTACTTTCCTAACATGACTTTTGTGAAAGGACTCGTATAGAACCTTTAAGGGTCCCTGAGATGAACAAAATCAACTATGGTGATACGAGGTGATAAATTTTCTGCAGGAGAGGCCTTGCAGCGCTTAATGTAAAATATCTAAGTTTTGGCCTTTGCAGATGAGGCTCAACTGATTTCTTCACAGATTTATTTGGTCTGGCGGTTTTAATGTGTTTATGTAAACCTTTCGAGCAAGCTGATAGGTGGGAGAATAAATAAGCAAGATCAGCTACTTGTTTAGTTACCTGTCCTGTTTCTGAAGGGCTGAGGCACTGGTTTCTAGTTCAAGTTCCTAAAAACATCTTCTTAAAGTCCTTTAGTACGGAGTTTCAAACTTGACCACACGAACAAGACTGTGACTTGTTCACTCCTTTTTTTTTTATCATATATTTACTTTCCCACTTGTTTGCCCACTTTTATTTGTAAGTGCAAATGACTCGAGTTTGCATCCTAAACCTAATAACAAACCTCACTTTCAGTGCCACGGCCTGCAGGGCTATTAATTTTCTCAAACATGTGCCAACCCAAATAACTTTTCTTTCTTTTCCAATACAGCCAAGTATGCTCAAATCTTCAGTGTGAGATTAATCCCAGTTTCTATAAGAAATTATATCTTGCAGGAAGAATTTTTTTTTTTTTTAGCAAATTTTTACGACTGGTGATCAAGGAGTGATATCCGCGAACACTTTACCCACCGTATACAGTTACACAGACGTGTAAAGGCAAGAAGGTGTATGTGAATCACTGTGCTCAGGAAGTCAATATATTTTACTCCATTTAACAGCACACCCAGTTACAACTACGCTCCGAACATGGACAAGCACTGGATCATGCAGTACACAGGCCCCATGAAACCCATCCACATGGAATTCACAAACTTCCTTCAGAGAAAGCGACTACAGACCTTGTTGTCCGTAGATGACTCTGTGGAAAAGGTTAGTCGTTGACATTTTTATGGGCATTTGTGAAAAATACTTTGGCAGGCACTAAAGAGACCAGTCTGTGTCTTCAGATTTACAGTGCACTAGTGGAAACTGGAGAGTTAGACAATACCTACATCATCTATACCGCAGACCATGGGTACCACATTGGACAGTTTGGACTGATCAAGGGGAAGTCAATGCCATACGACTTTGATATAAGAGTCCCATTCTTTGTGAGAGGGCCAAATGTGGAACCTGGAACCCGGTAAGTTTAAATTTAGGACTGGGAGTGGTCATATATTTTGACCTCTGCTACATTTTTAAGATGGCATTTCTGGTTCCCTCAGGAACAATCAACTTGTTTTGAACATTGATCTGGCACCTACGATCCTGGACATCGCAGGCCTGGATACTCCATCGGATATGGATGGCAAGTCCATCCTGAAGCTTCTGGAGCAGGAGAAGAGTAACAATAGGTGTGTGGAGTATGATTATATGGTAGTCTATACCCATCCCTGTGAAAAAAAATTATATGATGGAGAAATTTAAAACAGAATCTGTGAACATTTGGAACTTGTTTGTGAAGAATTTGTTGCCCAAATGTTGTGCTCATGTGTTCTACTCCGGCCTGGTTGGGCGAGCGCTTCAGTAATCTGCTGACTTTTAAAACTGATTCATCTGCAAGGATGTGAATGGCATTTTTCCACACGAGGTTTCCAGATGAATTTGATCAAACTGACTGCTTAGATTTTTGTTTTTCAGATTCAAACTGAACCGCAAACCTAAGGTCTGGAGAGACACATTCCTTGTGGAGAGAGGGTAAATGTTATCTATTTCTATTTCTGTTCTCTATTATTCACACATTGTCCTATGAATAGCAAGCTGAAGTTCTGTAACTTGGAATACGATGGATAAATATCGGGAATGGGTTTATTTGTAGCTTGGGAACATTGGGCGCATTTACAGTGAATGGTTTCAGTCTCCTGCCTTCACTTGTCAAAAGTGTTTACAGTAATTCTGCAGCATAAATATACCGTCCCCTGGGTCCTAAATGTATCGGCTTACCTGTGGAATGAAAAGATTTCATTTGATAGCTTCGAGTCTTCAGACAATTCTCAGTGTTCCAGTGAGCGAAGCGAGGAACACAGCAGGGCTATCAGGTGCACCCTGCAGTTTCTCCTTACCCCGAGGCGACTCTCTCAGCTGTCACTCCACCCTGTCGTTACTTTTCAAAGTGTATAAGAATGTGCCGTGGTTAATTTTATTACTGCTTGTGTATTGTGTGGTGAGCTGACCCAGCACTGGGGAGTGCATCTGAAATGTGAAACCTCGAAGCGCAGCAATCCCAAGAATCTCATTGCGAGGCGCTTTCCCCTCACCGTGCGTGCATAACGAACACATGGGGTGATGCTCACAGTTCCCCGCAGTTCATCTTTGTCCACTTATGACCCGGGAAGGTCTTCGGGAGCAGGGCAATAACAGTGTGCCGCTGATCAGAGCTGGCTGCCTGTCATGGGACAAAATTACTGCTGTGCAGAAAATCTGACCTGCAGCACGTTTGAGAACTGCACATGACAGTCCCCAGATTAATGAATCGTGAGCGTGGTATTTTAACCACTTCATTAATGTGATGTAATAAAGTGGTGCGCCGATTCGGCTGAACTGCGTTTACAGTCAGACGCTCGGTTTATTGTTTAGTTTTATTTTTGTTTTGCTTTTGCATAGCTATGTAAAATGACCTGGAGTGCGGTCGGGCCAAGAGTAAATTCAGCACCTCAGTGCTGAGAGACAGGTTTATTTAGTGTCAAGAGACCTGAGCGGTTATTTCCATGGCCGCTAACTGAGAGGTGAGGCTATAGGGTGAGAGAGCCTGACTTGGCACAGTTGACCGTGGTTGCATGGTGACCAGGGTTTACCCTCAGTGTAGCAGCCAGTTCAAGCTTGCAACCGAGCTCACGGAGGCTTCCTGTCATTCCAGCAAAATCCTTCGCAAGAAAGAAGAGACCACGAGCGGCGTTAGCACAGCACATACCAACAGTCTGCCCAAGTACAAGAAGGTTAAGGAGACATGCCAGCAGCCTGAGTTTCAGACGCCCTGTGAACAGCCTGGACAGGTATGGTGTGTGTGTGTGTGTGTGTGTGTGAGAGTGATTACAATTCCTTTACTGCATTGACACAAGCCTCTCAAACCAGCACCTTTCAATTCATGTAAAAGTAAACGGTCTGTGTTTACGACAGTCAGACCTGTGATCTGCTGTACTGTAATCTAAGTTTCCCTTTACAGCTGTTCAAGCGTAATTAGAAATCGTTGTGCTTAGCAAGAGAAGCTAATTCCCTCGTAGTTCCCTCTTTCATCACTGGCCTATTAACCAGCATGCAGCACGCCTGCTCCACGAACCTTCAGCACCATGGTGGCAAATTGCAGCAGAACAATACAACCTGTACCAATTTCAGGTTGCATTGAAACACAGCCTGGATTTCCAGCACAGTGTTAATGTGAAGCAGACAAGCTTTTATGGCTCCGTGCTGCCTCTAATACCCAGTCTGGAAATTTTATTAAAAACAAAAAGGGGGCTGGCTCTGGGTTAAGGTGCCACACGAACACCGGTATAGGTGTGGAAAGGTGACTTCACTGTAAAGAGTGATGGGTTTTAATAAAAGATACTTTTATTTTTTTTGTGGCTAATTTCCATAATATCTTTTTTTCATTTGGTACGGTTCACTTTCGCCCAAAACCTCCGGCACAGAGGTCGAGTCTGAGCTTGTGGACATTTTTTTTTTTTTTTTTTTTTTTTTTTTTCCCTTCCCTCTGCTCTCCCTCTCTTGAGTTTGCAAGGAATGTGACCCGAGCCACAGTTAAAAGCTCTCTAAAAAAACCAGCAGCAGTAATGCAAGACTTCACCTGATGACTGCTGTCCTCCTCCACTTCCTGTGGTGAAGTCAGTGAGGACTGCATGTGCGCTTCTGTGCACTTAAGTGTGACTTTTGAAAGGGGGGTGATTGTTTGTGTAAACTCCTCCTGGTGTGGTTGTATAGCCTGTGAGGGTTTCTTTCAGTTCTGTGACTTTGATTCCTGGTTAGTTTGTGAAAATTTGCATTTCTCTGTCATTCTGGAGTCTCTGCCAGCGTGATGGCGTGTGTGCGCAAGATCCTGTGGAGCTATCCGTGCATGACTGTTTGTCTAACTGCTGTTGCAAGCAGATCATGTGAATGTGTGCATGCAAATCAGAGTGCATGCATAAAGTGTGTGTGTGTGTGTGTGTGTGTGTGTGTGTATATATAAAGAAACCAGGAGATTCATTTAGCTGGTTCACCTGCCACACAAACAGAATTCCTTGAGCCATGGTTTCTGGCTGTCCGTCTGATCTATCATGAGCATTACCCGCAGGCACAGAAGCAGGAAATCTGAGCACGACTGTGCCTTTTGTTCAGACACGGTTTCCCACAGCTGGGAGCAAATGTCTAAACTGTGAGAGAGTCTGGGAGAGTGCATGTTCACCAACTGACACCACCAAATTGGAGATTAGGGCCACATTAGCCTCTGGTCTTTTCTTTATGGGAAAGATTGAATGTGTGGGGCCGCGAGGCAATGCGTGTTAGCTGGATTACATTTTGAACAAAAAGAACTTTAACTTCTGCTCATGACCTGCACCTGAGACGCTTGTGTTCATGATAAGGGGTTAATGCTAGAGACAGCGATCATTACATAGCCTTGTGCAGAAGATATAAATGCACAGTGTGTATAGTTTATTCAATTGCTCCACAACACGGCCATTCTTGAACATGAATTTAATTGCATGTCCTATAACAGCAGCAATGACGGTACATTTAATTGATTGTTTATATTAACATACTTTTAATTATCATATCGTTTCTATGGTAACCCCTTAAAAACAGGATTGTGTGGGCAAAACTACAATTCTTAAATTCTAAAAAAACAAATAACTAAATTCTTTTATCATGTTTTTCTTTTCAGAGATAATGAATTAGCTTTTTTATAAATCTTCCCCACGGGGATTTGTTTGTGTTGGTAATGGTTTGTTTTATGTAAAGCAGATTTTTTTTTTTTTTTTTTTTTTTGGGGGGGGACGACGACGACACTATTAGAATTATTGAAAATGCAATTATAATTTTGATGATCTCAAGTTCTTATGTTTGAGGAATTCTTTAATATTGTACAGTTATTTGATATTCAATAGGGGCAGTGGTGGTCTAGTGGTATAGGGCGCTGGATCGCTGATCCAAAAGTTGGGGGTTCGAGTCCCACTCTCCACAAGATTCTCACTGTCCCCCCCAGTGCGGCTAACTGGGTTATCAAAGGTGGGCCATGTCTCTCACTGTCTATGGTGAGAGTTTCATGTAAAAGAACCATTGCTGACTTTCGTAAAGAGTAGCTGCAAAGTCGTCAGCGTGTTTCTGTCCCGTGCTAAAAGGGTTGTGACAGGAAGGGCATCCGACGTAAAAACCTCTGCCAAATCAAACATGTGAATCAGATGATTCGCTGTGGCGACTCCCGAGTAAAAGGGAAAAAGCCGAAAGGAAGACAGACAGTTATTTGATATTCAATATTTGGGAGATTCATTTGAGGAGTGGTCCAGCACAGGGTGTTTAGTACTTCATTTTTATTTATTATTATTTTTTTTTTCGTTGGTTGTTTTATTTTGTCTTTTGGCGGTGGT
>CM045734.1:25703563-25718563 GCA_024760905.1 Plotosus lineatus | reverse complement strand
ATGATTATATCTCTGGCAGCGATCTGTTCTGCTCATATCATCATGTTTTTACTTTCTGTATGGTATGGATGTTCAGTTTTTGTTTTCTTTGCTAATTGCCTGAATACTGTATGACAGGTGCTACATCCTGCTGAATGACACTGTACACTGTGAACGTGAGATCTACCAGTCTTCTAAAGCCTGGAAAGATCACAAGAGTTTTGTTGACCAGGAGGTAAGCTGTTAGTGAATGATGTCCTCTGCTAAAGTTTATGCATATTTAATGACCCAGCAGTAGCATTCAGAGAATACAATCATCTGCGGGGCAGTGGTGGTCTAGTGGTATAAGGCGCCGGATCGCTGATCCAAAGGTTGGGGGTTCGAGTCCCACTCTCCACAAGGTTGTCACTGTCTCCCCCCCCACCCCCCCCCACCCCCCCAGTGCAGCTAACTGGGTTATCAAAGGCCGGCCATGTCTCTCACTGTCTATGGTGTGAGGCATGTAAAAGAACCATTGCTGACTTTCGTAAAGAGTAGCTGCAAAGCCGTCAGCGTGTTTCCACCCTGCGATGGCCTGGCGAGCTGTCCAGGGTGTACTCTGCCCACGCCCTGAGTTGGCTGGGATGGGCACCAGCCTCTCCGTGACCCTAATTAGGATGAAGTGGTTACAGAAAATGAACTGAACTGAACAATCATCTGCCAAGCTGAAAAAAAAAATAAATAACAAAGCATTCAGCACCTCCTGCTGGACCTGCGGTGATACGACAGTTGCAAAAAATCACCCTATTTCACAATGTTAAAAATCCTTTTGGCACATTCCTGGATGCAGAATTTAATCTAGTCTTTCTTGTCAAAAGCACTAGCTCTGGGAGAATTTTTTTTTTTTGAGAATCCTGCTAGTACACACAAACCTAACCAAGAAAAGTAAAAAAAAAAAAAAATTCTGGACCTGCCAGAGAGTAATATCATGAATGGTGCGGCAGTGTTTTACTTGCAACCAATTTCAAAATTCTGAATGAATGATTATCCAGGATTGACTGTTGCTGGAGGACTTAATGTTGGAATAATAGGCTTAAGTCTAATTTCAGCGGGAATGTGGTGATGTCATACTCCTGCTTGAAACAAATGACTAAATCCGCCGTTCTCCTAAAGCTGATATTTTTCAAAAATTCTAAGTAATTGAAGCAAAATTGACAATTATATGAAGCAATACATCTTTCTCTTTTTGACTCTCTTTCTCTCTCTCTCGCTTTCTCTCTTCTAAAAATCTATAACCAACAGATTGAGCTGCTCCAGGATAAGATGAAAAAGTTACGTGAGGTCCGTGGACACCTGAAGAGTAGAAAGCCAGATGACTGCGACTGTGGAAAGAAAAGGTTTGTCCTAATTACCCATGCTGCCTCTTTTCAATGTCCTCTCCAAGCAAACATCAACAATCCATCACTCTCCACGTACAAGTCTTGTCAGAGTTTACTGAGTGCTAACTGGAATCCAGGGTGAGCGTATTATCAGGTGATGATGGAGCGTTAGAAATAGCATGACATGCTGCCTTTGAGAATTTCCTCTCCGCTCCGGTACCGCTATGGGTTGTTTCCTCCAAGTGGTTAAGTCACTGTTTGCAGTGGCAGCTGATTCATTGGAGTTTGTTGAGTGATTGGCCGTCACACCACCTCGAATCCTCTTGAGTGCACTTTCCATCTCTGACCATTGGTGACGGGTCATTTTTCAAACTGTAGCTCCAAGAGCAGCAGTGCACTTCTTGAAAGAGCATATGGGTGGAATGGCTTTCAAGTGTAATAATAGTTGTAGAGGAGATGCCTCTGCTCTGACTCTGAGCCCTCTTTTTTTTTTAATGGATCCAGAACAGAGACCTCAGACACACTTTTTTTGCTTGTTCATCTCAGACTTGACTCCTAGTAACATTAATCCTGTCATAACATATGAACATAAAGTAGTGATGTTAAAATGACGGGGCTTTTAGGAAATGTATTTTAAATTGCATCAATCTGAACTGGTTTGCCTTGAAGTCTCATTTCCTGTCTATGTGCTCAAAGCCTAAAAGTATTTAACCACAAACACACAGACGAAGAACTTAGTTGTGCAATACGGTGACTTTAAAACTATTGATGAAGAAAACCCCCAGAAGTTTTTTTTCTTTCACCAAATGTATTGTTAAAATAAAATTCCTATGTGTTCTGAAATAAAGATAATACTCAACTTTCCTTGTTTAACCTTCCTAATAATAATAATAATAATAATAATAAAGATTCAGCAAACATATTGATTTTTATGTATAAGTTGTGTGTACAGTACGTTTGTTCTCCTGACTGACCACAATGACTGGTGGCACAAGTACAATCACTGACTTCACGTGGCACCAACTGGCATGTATGTCAGATTCTTGTTGTTTGGCCCAGCGCCACGTTACCTGAACAATGTGTTTACATTAACACTACTAATAACAATACTGCTTTCATGTCATTAGTGGATGAATTGAATTAAAAAACTTACCTTTTCTGAGTCGGGCATGTGGTGGTCTAGTGGTATAAGGCGCCGGATCGCTAATCCAAAGGTTGGGGGTTCGAGTCCCACTCTCCACAAGGTTGTCACTGCCCCCCCCCCCCTCAGTGCAGCTAACTGGGTTATCAAAGGCGGGCCATGTCTCTCACTGTCTATGGTGAGAGCCATGTAAAAGAACCATTGCTGACTTTCGACAAGAGTAGCTGCAAAGCCGTTGGCGTGTTTCTGGCCTGGCGAGCTGTCCAGGGTGTACTCTGCCCTCGCCCTGAGTTGGCTGGGATGGGCACCAGCCTCCCCGCGACCCTAATTAGGATGAAGCGGTTACAGAAAATTAATGAACTGAACCTTTTCTGAGTCTTCAGACACAAACATACACTCTGGGCACTGCAAGGGTTAAACGTCATCTTTCAGTTAATCAGAGTCGATCTAATCAGCTTTACGTCAAGTTTCCCAGTGCCAAAGCCGATCTCATCGGCTTTCCCATGCACGTTTGAAAATCTAGGTTGTAGCTCAGTGAGTGTATTTACTTTCGTATTAATACACTCACTGGCCGAGTTACGACCAAGATCGTTTCCGACCAACCAGTCGTACTTCAGATTGGTGGCAAGTTGGATATTTAACACAACGAAATCAAAACCACCCAGCACTCGCTGTGAATTCATGAAGCGTATTCAACACCTGCACGTTCTTCCAACATGCGAACTAAACTTGTAGGCTTACGAATTGGAATCCTGGAATTGTATTTCCCTAATATTATGTTGCACATTATAACGAATACATAATATGTACTGTTTAAGGTTTTATTCTTTGAAATATTGCCTAATTCTGTATAAACTTGTACCAGTATTTAAATTTGGGGAAAAGTTCAAATTTTTCATAGGTGGACACATGTCGACTCATTTGGACCTTAATTAAGTGACAAATCGAGATATTTCAATTCTGTTTTCCTTTCTCAGATCATCCTAAATTGAGAAACAATCCTGCTATCACCAAATCATTATCAAAAATGATGAATAATACTACACTCACCTGGTAAGCCAAGTTTGAGTGATCCATAGCATGGTGAGGGGCAGTGGTGGTCTAGTGGTATAGGGTGCTGGATCGCTGATGCACCAGCCTCCCCGTGACCCAAATTAGGATTAAGCGGGTACAGAAAATGAACTGAACTGAACAGAACATAGCATGGTGGCCATCTTGGATTCCTGGTCATGTGACATTCTGGTCCCTTTTTGCCCGAAAAAAAAAACAAGTTTTTGAAAAGGACAATATAAGAGCTGTTCATAACATATATAGTTTACTCATGTAAAGCCAATATTTAGGCATCTAAAACCAATATATAAAATACATGTTGGTTATGCAGAAAAATGGATGGCATTTCAGGGTTCAGTATGTGGCACAGCTAGTGTTAACTTCTAATGATCTAATTAGAACCACACATTAGACCTACTGGAAAGAGCCTGTCTATGTAAATATAATGTCCCCCCCCCAATTTTACTTTACTAGTACTTTGGTTCAATTTCCTTAAGCTCTCACATGACATGTAAAAATAACATGTGCATTATGTAGCTCACGTGTAAGGTCATAATTTACTAAGATCAGGAATGCACCATGGACTGCAGACAGAGACACAGTTTCCTGTGAAACAGATCATCAGTGCATCACAGTGCCTTCCATATATAACAATTAGCTTTGCATGTGGACATTGCTTATGTACATTTATATACCTTCAAGTAACTGCACAGTTTCATCAATCTACATTTTGCTAAAAGGCTACTAATACTGCGATATAAAGGCTGTCCATCAGTGATATACAGGTGAAATTTCAAGTTTAATTTAAAATGCAAAGAGTGTGGCGCTCACTGACAATATTTTTATAATATAAATTAATTCACAATTTCAAAACTTTCAATTATAAATGTAAAAAATATATGTTTCACATTCACAGAATGTACTTTACCCCACTCTAATATTTTCTAATAACTTCAACCAGAAGCTTCCTGTAGCTGCAGATCAGTCTGGCACATCGATCAGGACTAATCTTGGCCCATTCTTCTTTACAAAACTGCTGTAGTTCAGTCAGATTCCTGGGATGTCTGGCATGAATCGCTGTCTTGAGGTCATGCCACAGCATCTCAATGGGGTTCAAGTCTGTACTCTGACTTGGCCACTCCGGAATGTGTATTTTGTTCTTCTGAAACCATTCTGAAGTTGATTTACTTCTGTGTTTTGGATCATTGTCTTGTTGCAGCATCCATCCTCTTTTTAGCTTCAACTGTCTGACAGACGGCCTCAGGTTTTCCTGCAAAACATCCTGGTAAACTTTTGAATTCATTCTTCCATTAATGATTGCAAGTTGTCCAGGCCCCGAGGCAGCAAAACAGCCCCAAACCATGATTCACCCTCCACCATGCTTCACGGTGGGGATGAGGTGTTGATGTTGGTGAGCTGTTCCATTTTTCCTCCACACATGACGTTGTGTGTTCCTCCCAAACAATTCAACTTTGGTTTCATCAGTCCACAAAATATTTTGCCAAAACTTCTGTGGAGTGTCCAAGTGCCTTTTTGCGAACATTAAACGAGCAACAATGTTTTTTTAGACAGCAGTGGCTTCCTCCTTGGAGTCCTCCCATGAACACCATTCTTGGCCATTGTTTTACATATAGTTGATGTGTGCACAGAGATATTGGACTGTGCCAGTGATTTCTGTAAGTCTTTAGCAGACACTCTAGGGTTTTTTTTTTTTTTTACCTCTCTGAGTATTCTGTGCTGAACTCTTGGTGTCATCTTTGGTGAATGTAATTTGGTGGATCTATTGGTATTTTTATATATATATATATATATATATATATATATGAGAGAGAGAGATATAGATAGAGAGAGAGAGTGTGTGTGTATGTGTGGTATCAAATGAAATATAACTTGCGTCAAAAAACAAACCAGTACTTAAATCAGGCAATATCTTGCAAATTATTACAAATGATATAATAAAAGTACCATAACATATAAAAGTTACATTTTTGCTCTGATTAATGGCAGCCTTTGAGTTTTGCTACTTTCTTGTCCTATTATCACAACATAAATTCTGCTCTATGACAAATTTATGACTTTTATCCGCAATATTCTTCTCTCCACACAGTTGTAT
Organism: Plotosus lineatus; assembly: GCA_024760905.1. Lineage (NCBI taxonomy): Eukaryota > Metazoa > Chordata > Actinopteri > Siluriformes > Plotosidae > Plotosus > Plotosus lineatus. The sequence continues at coordinate 25,712,922 of CM045734.1, read as the reverse complement.
TATTATTATTATTATTATTATTATTATTATTAGCAAGAAAGGGAGAGTAAGTGCAATATTGGTGAATGGTTGTGTGTGTGTGTGTGTGTGTGTGTGTGTGTGTGTTTGAAAGCTCTTAATATTTTTATTAATATAGCAGTGAAAATCTGTAGCATGCAAATACAATGCACAAGCTGTATCATTGTGACCTGAAAACATAATGTACTGAAAAGCAAAAGTGTACTTCAGTGTCTTGTTCTTTATTTTTCTTGTCTGAGAAGTTCATCTCTCATATAAAAAGAAATTGGTTTATGGGAATTTGTGAACGTTTTTAGAATGTTTTTTTTCTCTCCCAAAATGGAGGTCAACTTTTCTACTTGGAGCCCAGAGCCTGGTTGAAAATAAGTTACTTTTACTACACATCAGTCATGTCTGCTACCCATATAACTTTGCTAATCAAAGCTAGCTGGCAAATATTACTCAGGAGTTGATGAGAGACCGATCTGAATTACACTACTAACTGCAGCCTACCCTTACCTGGCTAACTAAGATAAGCGCATAAGTGTCATGAACATTATTCGATACAACGTGAATCATGACCATAGAGTTTCCAGTCATTAGAGCAGAGGATTTTATTTGGCTAGAAGAGGAAAGTTTGGTCTGTGGGGCTGCACCCTTTCACTTGCTATTCTCTGTCTATTAAACACAGCTACTATAGCAAAGAGAAGGAGGACAGAAACAAACCGGAGAGGGTGAAGAGCAGAAATGACCGTCTTCATCCTTTTAAGTGAGTCTCCTGCCTGTGTGTTGCACGTGTGAGGTGTCTGTGTCCCAATCAGCCTCTATAAAAAAAAATAATAATAATAAAAATAATAGACTCCTTGATATCTGTTATAGCACTGTGTCCACTGTTGTGTCAAATCAAGTGTCTTGTATTTTGTGATATGGGTTAGTGTTACTGTTTCTTTCATGTTGTATGAATCCTCAACGCAGTGGGGAGGATTTTCTGTGCTTTACCTGTAAAGACTTTTTTTATATTTGTTACCGACTATGTGTGTGTGTGTGTGTGTGTGCGTGCGAGTATATACACACACTCAAAATGGCTGCCACACATATCCTTGAAAAACTGTCTGTAGTAGCAAAATGCAGCTTGTTCATTTAAAGGATAAATCTTTAAATTTATAAACCTATTTAAAGGGGATCAAACCCAAGCCTAATCAAATCTTGCATTCATGCATATGTCTTCTTTTTTTCCTTTCGACTTTTCCCCTCAGGGGTCGCCACAGCGAATCGTCTGCCTCCATCTCACCCTGTCCTCTGCATCTTCTACTCTTACTCCAACTACCTTCATGTCCTCCTTCACCACATCCATAAATCTTCTCTTTGGTCTTCCTCTAGACCTTCTGCCTGGTAGTTCCAACCTCAGCATCCTATGACCAATATATTCACTATCCCTCCTCTGTACATGTCCAAACCATCTCAATCTAGCCTCTCTGACTTTGTCTCCAAAACGTCTTACATGTGCTGTCCCTCTGATGTACTCATTCCTGATCCTAGCCATCCTCGTTACTCCCAAAAAGAACCTCAACATTTTCATCTCCGCTACCTCCAGCTCTGCCTCCTGTCTCTTCCTCAGCGCCACTGTTTCTAACCCATACAACATCGCTGGCCTCATCACCGTCTTGTACACTTTTTCTTTCATTCTTGCCGATACCTTCCTATCACACATCACACCGGACACTTTTCTCCAACCATTTCTGTGTGCTCCTACCTCCGCTTTTATAGGTCACCCTATGCTCCTGTCTCTTCTGGAAGAAAGTATTCACCACAGCCATTTCCATCCATTTTGCAAAATCGATCAACATCTGTCCTTCTGTGTTCCTGTCCTGGATACTAAACCTGCCCATCACTTCCTCGTCCCCTCTGTTACCTGCACCAACATGCCCATTGAATTCTGTACCAATGACCACTCTTTTACCTCTGGGGGTACTCTGCATCACTTCATCCAACTCACTCCAGAATCTCTCCTTCTATTTGAGCTCACATCCTGCCTGTGGGGCATAAGCACTAACAACATTGAACATCACACCTTCAATTTCTAACTTGAGACTCATCACTCTATCTGACACTCTTTTCACTTCTAGAACATTCCTGACAAACCCCCTCATTCAAGATGACTCCGACTCCATTTCTCTTCCCATCCACACCATGATAAAACAGCTTAAACCCTGCTCCTAAGCTTCTAGCCTTGCTACCTTTCCACCTGGTCTCCTGAACACACAGTATGTCCACCTTCCTCTTCTGCATCATGTCAGCCAACTCTCTACCTGTTCCTGTCATAGTTCCAACATTCAAAGTCCCTACTTTCAGTTCTAGATTCTTGCCTTTCCTCCTCTCTCTTTGCCTACGGACACGCCTCCCGCCTCTCCTTCGACCAACAGTAGTCCAATTTCCACCAGCACCCTGTTGGTTGACAGCACTGACCGCGGTCGTTGATAACCCGGGCTTCGACCAATCCAGTATGAAATCTGTCTTGATGGTTCGTATTCAGTATTTTGGCAAAAGTTTTACTCAGGATGCCCGTCCTGTTGCAACCCTCTGCATTTATCCGGGCTTGGGACCGGCGTGAGAACAGAAAATTGTTTGTGCCCATCCTCACAGCTGAATTGCATTCATCCATTTGTATTTGCACATAAAAACATTCTTGTGTTGCAAAAAAAGGAAAAAGTGGGGAGGGAGAAGCATAATTTTTACATGGGGTGCCATTATACTGCAAAAAGTCAGATATGACTCGTAGTATGAAGTGTTTTGAATGTAAATGCACTGAAGTATACATCACGGGTTCTTGTGTACGAGCAGACGCTTGTCTGATGTATACATCATGTAATGTACTATTATGTGAGGATGCACCTAGTTTTATTTTATTCCCTATTTGATTTGTTAGCTTAATATCTGTGTATTGATAGTTTTGCCATCATGCCTTATATGAAATGATATAGAGTAAAGTCAGAGCTAACACGTGCTGGATACGAGTTCAAAGCGGACGTATTCATTTCATATTTCCAAGTGGTCAGCAGTACTTGATTTAATGAACTTTAAACTCGGATATAAATGTTCTGTTTATATGTTTATGCTTTTAAAGACTAACCATTGGGTTTACACGAGGGCATGATGTCCAATCTCCTCGATTCAAAAAAAGTACTTCACGCGTTCCATCACAACTTGCATCAAATCATAATGTTCGTGATAAAATTTTTAGCAGTCAAATCCAAATCTCCTTTGACCAGGTTCCACCAAAATCCACCAGGTTCTCTTAAAAGATCATCAAAATTTGATCCCACATCTCCTCACACATCACCATTCTCTCAAGCTGTCGAAATCATGGGCATCATGCCCCAATGTAAACCCAGCGTAAATACAGCACAGGTGAACATTTTTGGACACTGCAGATGCATTTATGATGAGAACGCTCCATGTTGTGTGGGTTCTGCAGGGAAATGGTCCAGGAGCTGGACAGCAGGGCTCAACTCTATAACGAGATCCGCAGAAAGAAGAAAGAGAGGAAAGAGAGGAAGAGGCTTAGAAAGGGAGATGACTGTAGCCTGCCTGGTCTCACCTGTTTCACTCACAACAATGACCACTGGCAGACTGCCCCCTTCTGGAACTGTACGGAGCACACACTTTTGTATCTTCATGTTTTTAATGAGAACCTGCACTGCTTCTGAATACCAGCTACTTACACACTTTCAGCATGTTTTGTTTATCAGAATACTTAATCAAATTTGGATTGGTTTGTGCAGTGGGAGGCTTCTGCGCCTGCACCAGCTCCAATAACAACACGTACTGGTGTCTGAGGACCATAAATGAAACCCACAACACATTGTTCTGTGAGTTCGCAACCGGATTTCTGGAGTACTTTGATTTGAACAGTGATCCTTATCAGGTGAGTCTGTGAAAATGATGATAATTGTAAGTTTCATTAAAGATATTAATAATTGTCTTATTAAACATTTTATGGTGGGAGGGTCTAACTGGGTTATCAAAGGCGGGCCATGTCTCTCACTGTCTATGTGAGAGGCATGTAAAAGAACCATTGCTGACTTTCGTAAAGATTAGGCTGCAAAGCCGTCAGCGTGTTTCTGTCCCTTGCTAAAAGGGTTGGAACAGGAAGGGCATCCGACATAAAAACCCATGCCAAATAAAATGTGCCAATCAGATGATTCGCTGTGGCGATTCTCAAGAACGGAAAAAGCCGAAAAGAAGATGGAGGGGGCTCAAAATCTGGATGTTTATTTTTAGGATTTTTTTTTTTTTTTACTGTAATGTCGCCCATGATTGACTGTCAACTGCTATGAGTGACAGTGAAGCGAGCATATGTCCTTTCTCCCTCCCGTGAGAACTTGGCCAATTAGCTCCCATGGACTCCCAGTTATGGATGGTTATGCCATTAACACAGATTCGAACTTGCAGTCTCTGTCATGTCATACAAATGAGCTCACAGACACCCATGATTGTCTGGCAATCACTGGACTCCTGGTTACGGATGGCTGTGGCATTAATCTGGATTTGCACAAAAACATTTTAGAGAAATAAAATTTTGTGTGTGTGTGTGTGTGAGATCATCATGATGTGGGTAGGGATTAAAGCATAAAATTGCAGAAAAAGTTTGAAACAACACAGTGGTCATAAGCTTTCCCAGTGTTGAGAACTGAAATAATGCTCACAAGTAGCAAAAAAACCTTGATCATATCAGTTCAGTTCATTTTCTGTAACCGCTTAATCCTAATTACGGTCGCGGAGAGGCCCATCCCAGCCGACTCTGGGTGAGGGCAGAGTACACCCTGGACAGCTCACCATGCCATTGCAGAGCGGAAACACACTGACGGCTTTGCAGCTACTCTTATCGAAAGTCAGCAATGGTTCTTTTACATGAACCTCTCACCATAGACAGTGACAGACCTGGCTGGCCTTTAATAATCCAGTTAGCTGCACTGAGGGGGACAGTGACAGCCTTATGGGGAGAGGGACTCAAATCCCCTAACTTTGAATCACCCTTTACCACTAGGCCACCACTGCCTCTTGATCATATTGAAACAGTCAAGTTGCAAGGATGCTATAGCCATTCATTACTCAAAAACTTGTATTTTTATGCAGGAAGAATTTTACACTCCATTGTCGATCACAATGACACAAGCCAGTGGTCACAGTTTTCAAGCTTATGTATGCGGAAGAAGGTAGATGGTATGATGATAGATGGCAAGTTAGCCTTCATCTTCTATACCCTTGTGTTTTGTCATATGATGGAGTAAAGCTGGGGGAAAACTAGTGAAATAAAGTTGCGTTTTTCTTAATGTGTAACTTGTACATGACTTATTGCCAGAACATAATTGATTGATAGACGGGTCAATGGATGTACTGTGGAGTCGAGACAGCAAAAAATTACCGAACAAAAATGATCTATAAGTGTCAGGAATCTAAATATTAAAAACTAAGACGGCCTGAAAATATATACAGAAACAGAATTTTCATTATTTTCACCACTTTTTTTTTTTTTTTTTTTTTCCCATAAGATGAGTTGTAATACAGTCGACATTAAGACGGCTATTAGGGATATTGTGGAAGTAACATGTCCAAAACCAAATTCTGACTACATACATTGTAAAAAATACTACATCATGTATGCTTGATATGAAGGCAGCTCAGTTTGATTTCTAATTTTTTTTTTTTGTTTTTTAGGGTTTTTTTTTTTTTTATAAATATAACCTGACTGAGAGGGTTATTGTGTGTTTGCAGTTGAGCAATGCGGTTTACACGGTGGATCGAGACATCTTGAACCAGCTCCATCTGCAGCTAATGGAGATGAGGAGCTGCCAGGGCCACAAGCAGTGCAATCCCAGACCCAAGAGCGCAGAAACAGGTATCACATCATGCATGTCCACTCTTTAATTTGCATTCATATAATTGCTTTAAAGGCATCATCGAACTCGGAGCGTCACAAAGAAGTCAGCAGGCACATATTATTTTGCCCAGTATTTGTATGTATGTATGTATGTATGTAAATCAAACACTTATTTGCCATAAATAAGGTGAAGATCACTGAAGTGTCAGCAAACTTGAGGTGAATAATTATAATTCACTCAAGAGATTTTCTGACCAGCGGAAGGCTATCGAATAATTACAGATATTGCATCAAGACCGCTGGATAAGTTGAATAAAAATTCTGAATGATTGGAACACACCAATGTTCCTCTTAATAGATATCATCCAATATAGATAGCGTACACCTCAAGGTAAACTGTCGACGTACTATGGCCTTGAGCTGTAAACTTGGGGGGGGTTCATATTTATACTGGTATAACCATAGAAATAAAGGACTACTACAGAATAAAATATTAAGAAAATCAAGTTTATTTTTCAGAACCACAGTCCTTTGGACATGGAGGAACCATCTTCCATATCTAGCTACCTCCTCTCCCCCTCGTCCCAAGAAGTCCTTATAATCACACAGTCTATGAAGTAGTGTTTGATGTGGGGGGGGGGGGGGGAAGAAGTATAAATTATGAAAAAGTAAAACAAAATTCTTACGATTAATTGCTTTAATTCCGTATGATGTTTTTCATGTTTAGGACGAATTGGAAATGCATTTAGATGTGTAGCATGTGAAACTCGTAGTGCTCACTGATTCGGATTCTGACTCACTAGCTCGGTTATGTGGTAACATGACTGACTGTTGTATCGAGGGGGGAAAAAAGGACACATTCTAGTACTTGTTTGCTTTATTTATGAACTGCGAGTACATACAGCTAATCGGCCGTAGCCGTGAGACCACTTTCTCTGCTCTCTCAGCAAGGTAGCCAAACTTCTTCCGAGTACATTAACGCCATCTAGTGGAAAGGATATCACGCATTGTCTACATAAATAAAATATTCTAAATTAATCATAAAGTAATTATACAATTGGGGTTCTGTATGACATGGCAAAATATTTTTTCTTGGAGGGTGATATTCACCTTCAAGCAAAAAAAAAAAAAAAAAAAATCCCTCTTGACGGAATAATCACATGAGCTTCTTTATCCATGGGCATAGGGGCGAGCGGTCCAATCCTTGAGCATCATTGCTCCAAGAGTTGGACAGCCAAAATGGCTCTGGTTTTCTTTCCGTCAAACTCTGAATACTTTTTCCCATTCAGTTTGACTTTTATGTTTTGGCATGTTTTAGTCGTTGACCATTCTTGTGTTGCATGAGGCATGACAACCTGACTGTATATCTCTATGGTTCTGATGCCATGTTCTTGCTCTTCTTCTTCTTCCCACCTGTACCTATCGTTTCTTAATAATTACCGTCTCATCCCCCTCAGGAAACAGAGTGCTGATGACCTACGTTTTACATTCATATCTCTTTCCACATGTACAGCGAGTGATCATATCAGAGGGGAAATAATCCTGTGGTCCTTTTCATCTCTTTTTAAGGCCATGTTAGAAATATGTAAATTTGTAAAATGTTGAGCAGTACAGACGGTCCTCGACTTACGTTTTAGTCACATTCCGAACAGCCGAACATAAGGTGGAAAAAAACGTAAGTTGTTACTGTACGTTCCAGTAACATATGACCGTTCATACTGTACTATACATCCATAAATACTATTACCGTATCTCATGAAACACCCCTAAATCAATTATAATAAACATAAAATTGTAAAATAATGTCAACTTTAATTTCAAATAAATTAAATTCAAGCAAAATAATTTCAAATAAATAAATTTTAATCAAATTCACTTCTTACCACTGATTCTGATTACCACTATCACTAGTAGGCTTACGCTTCTGACCAACCATATTTTCTTAGGGTTACAAATACACAAAACAGTGTAAACACAAAGATCACAGAGACCACTTCTTAACACAAGGGCAACACGCGGTGAACTGGGAAGAAGCAGGGCACATTCAAGGTCTGTCATTTGTAAACCATGAACGCAGTGCCTTGTAAGCAATGGACACAGTGTCATGTGTAAGTAGCGTACTACGTAAGAAAGTCTCGTACTACGGAGAGCGCACTAAACTCAAAATTTGACTTACAAAAATTATTATTATTTTTTTTTTTTTTTTTTTTTTACAAAAATTTTTTTACAGTCAGTTCAAACGTAAAATCAAAAAAACAAGGCGAATAAACGTAAAGCGAGGACTGTCTGTATATATTCATAAAGAGAACAGATTGAACTTTCTTTTCTTGTGCTGAATTGGTTCTAAGAATGCATTTAAAATGCTGTACATTTTTATGAATATTATACTAATATGTATATGCCTTAATAGTTCTAGTTTTTGGTAGTTATAACTATGATGCAAATCTTGCATCACCAACAACCCAATACACGGGAATAGGCTTTGGGTAAGCCAATAAAGTGGTTATTTTTGTCCATTACTGATACAAATCCAAGGAAATTACTGTATAAATCATTTTTCTTTGTATAATAATACATTTTTTAATTCACCATGTAAATAATTTTGAAATTCCGAAAGTTGTTACTGTAGTTATAAAATGAAACCGTATTAAACAAAAGCGCTCAGTGCTCAAACCTCTACCAAGCCAAATACTTCCCTGTATTAGTCAAAATTTGTCCAATCTCACGCCATTTAAAAAAAAAAAAAAAATCAATCCTGGATTTAGAATTTAATCTACATCAATTCCAGATTTTCAATTTAAATCTGATCAGAACATTTAGTCTAATTCTGCTGACAAACTGTGGTTCATAAAAGCTGAGATCTGATTTACAGCCTAAATCTGTCCACTCTGCTGTGGTGGAGTTCATAGGATGTTACATCAGTATTTTCTGGCCGATCTGAATCACGAGTTCAACCGAGCTGGGATATAAAGTGAACATCATTTTTGCAATTTCCATTCATCGGAGAGTTCATCAAGCATGCGGGTAGATGTTTGGCACTGAGGTTTATTTTGAGCTACATGACCAGTGGAAAAATTTCCTGTAAATATCTCCAGCACAGGTTATGTGCTGATGCCTCTCTGTGAGAAGCAAAATTAACAATTTTTTCATTGATTACATTTGGCACTGGCATTTAATCATATTTTTTTTATATATAAAAATACAAAGAGATCTCTTTTCTCCTGTTTATACTGCTGATTCTATTGATGGAGTCTTATCTAACAGGGTTGCTCTTCAGTGCGGTGCATGCAGAACTACAACATCTATCTTGTTTTTGTCTCTTATCTCATTTACTCGCCATTCCACGATTGACACATTAACATTCAATTGCTCTTATTTTCCTGATCAGGGAGTAAAGATGGAGGAAGCTTTGATCCACACAGGTATCCACCTTTTTTAAATTCATCCAAGCCTTATTCCCATATAACTGCATGGGCTAGCT
>CM045734.1:25671063-25698563 GCA_024760905.1 Plotosus lineatus | reverse complement strand
AATGAAGGATTGGCAGTGAGATATCATTAGTTATTTATATTGTTGCCATATGAATTTAGCCAAGCCACGAAATCAACATCCATACTGCATGAAAAAAGGCCAGCTCCTAGTCCGATATCACTTAGTTTTTATTATTGATAATTCTAATATTAATAATGATGATGATTCTGAGTACGTGTCATCAGCTGTTATGGTTTTTTTTTTGGGGGGGATTTCTCATTATCCTGGTTTCTGTAGCATGAAGCAACGTTTTGGAGAGTGGGACTCGAACCTCCAACCTTAGGATCAGCGATCCAGCACCCTTTACCATTTGGCCACCACTGCCCTCCTACTAACCACAATGTAGATTATAAAATCAGAGAAAGCATCAACCTTGTGCCTGTTATTACACTCATGATTCTCTCTTACAAACTGTTTCTCGTTCCTTTCTGGACCGTAGAAAATATTTATTGGCGAAAACGATGCCGCTATCCACAGTTCATTACAAGCATCTGCTGTTTTGCTCATTGTCTTTCTTAACCTCAGAAATGTTAACACTTGCGTCTGACCCTTTAATCCACACTCAAAAAGAGAAAAAGTCAGGTATGCTAATCTATAGCTGTTAAGATGGTGCTGGCAACTAGTTCAGTCTTTACCGAGAAAGTTGGTTCATTATTTTCAAAACTGTTTCTTCATCCAATTTTATCTGAGCTCTGGGTATTTTATTTCGAGAAGGTTTGTTGATCCAGGGTGCAGAAGGTCAGGGTATTAGAACCGAACAGCTGCAGGTTTAATCAGTATGCGGTGACAGAGTGCTATTTAAAACTTGACCATGAAGGATGCAGTGTGTCATGTCCTTGGTTGTGAGTAATAATTCAGCAATGCAGGTACCGTATGTGATGCCATGAGTGGGTCATTCTCCAGTATAAGCTCGTTCGAAAATGAAGGGCCGTACTTGTGTTGCAACCATTGAATCAAACCCGATGAAATGGTCATGCAGGCCGAAGCGTTGATTCCTCACTCATTGAGTCATGCTATTGTTAAATGTATGAGCACTGCTGTAAGTGAGACTAGTGCTGGCTGCATATCAATAACATATCTCCGATATCATTGTGTTATTTAACTATAACTGATGCAAGATCTTCAGTTTGCCAGGGGAAATAAAGATCGGATTTCGGAGTAGATTGAAAAAGGTCATGTGATCTGATGTCTGGATTTATCATATACCAGAGTGATGACTGTCAGGGTGAGAAGGGAAGCACATGACGCAAAGTGTAACCATTATGTGTCATTCCTTCAAGCCTCTAGAGGCAGTGTAATAGTCTGGGGTTGCTTCAGGTGGTCAGGTCAAGGCTCCACAAGATTATATAACAATATAATTTAAGTCAGACGATGACCTGAATGATCAGGATATCCCATCAATCCCAATAGATATAATTTCAAGGTGAAATCGTGAAGGAGTGCCTCAGAAAGCATGACGAGTCATTCTCACACATGTATTGACTCCCCACAGTCCCGACCTTAAGCCTGGTGGACTTTCCAGAGTGACTCAACTCTCCTGTCATGAACACAAGAGCTCACTGAAAAATAAATTCAACCTTGGACTGAAATGAAAGTTGTCCCCATCGCACATTATTAAAACTACACTACGGCAGATATATGCTGCTACCAAAAATGAAAATGATCCAATAAAATACGGCAGTGTATGAATTTCTTTTTATTCTTGGTTAGGAAGTGTATTATAACTAAAGCTACAGTATTTATTACCGAGTTCGTATCACTGACCATCCAACGTCTCTTCCTGGGTGTGTCTATCCCACTTTGTGCCAATCTGACCATAGGGTCACCTATGGGCCTGTTCCCTGCTATTTTTAGAACAGGCCCAGGGCTCCGTAGCACCACTCTCCATTCAGCTACATCTAATTTTTTTTTTTTTTTTAATATATATATTTTTAATCACATCGATATCTTCACATAGATGAATATCGTTAATTATTAATAAAAACGTATAATTAATGGTAAACCGAGCAAATTTATTATTTCAGAAGTGTGTCTCCACCTGGTAGCTCTTTGTATTATTTGCTACCCAAGAAATTGCTCTCGGTTTCATTAAAGGTTGGAGACTCCTGCACTATTGAATGTGAGTCAGGGAAGATGGATCATTAAGATAATAGCTGATCTTCATCAGAACTGAGTGACTACAAGTCAAACCGCAATTACTCAAATATTATAAATAATGTCTACTCGGACCTTCTTCACCTTCAAACCATCCTAGCCAAGAATTTAGTGTTGAAGAAATCTGAACCTAGAAATCAAGAGTGAATTATTTCTATTTCATGCTGGAGCAACATCCATGTGGAGCAGAGTGTGTTTTACACTGCACAAAGAACAATATTCAACAAGAACAAGTGTTTAGCATATAAGATACAGATGACACTTAAAACAGATGGTAAAATGAATCAAATAATGCATTTATTTATTTTTATTTTATTTATTTGTCTAATCTAAGCCAAATTGAATAATCTGAATAAACGTGCTCCGGCTGTCCTGCGTCACTAGTCGGACTGTGATTCTACCACTAGATGTCACTGTTGAGTTAAAAATGTATGCTTGCTCAGTCTAAATGTATACAGTAATGTTGTATTGGTGTGTGTGTGTGTGTGTGTGTGTGTGCAAAAAAGTATTTTGGATCATATACATACACACTTGTGTCTTATCTGTGAAAAATAAATTCATTTGGTGTAAGAAGTCATGAAAAATACATGTCATTGTCAATGAGTCACGTAAAAACAAAATAGGAAACTTGCTATGACTTGCTAATTTAAATAAACCTCAGGTGTTGGTTTGAAAAAGAATAGCCTTTCATCATTAAAAACTATTATGTCATGATGCTAAACCAATACCATGATGAGTAAAGTTAAACTGCGATCCGTCAACTGCTGCTGGAGGTGTTCAATCTATAATGGGTGAGTCGCCAAGCAGGTTACCTGGTCTGAACCTGAGTGAGCTGCATTTCACTTGCTGAAGACAGGCCTGGAGAATAATAAGCTTTCGAGCAGGGCAGGAACTCAGCAGCATTTCATCAGGGAATAAAGCCAGCATGAATAAAGACCCATTGATTAAAAAAGATTTGCAGACACAGAATGAATAGACCAGATTTTAGATGTGTGTGAAGCTTTGTCTTCTTCTTCTTCTTCTTCTTCTTTTACTTTTGGCTGCTCCCTTCAGGGGTCGCCACAGCAAATCATCCGCCTCCACCGCACCCTGTCCTCCGCATCTTCTTTTCTGACTCCAACGACCTTCATGTCTTCCTTCACCACATCCATAAATCTCTTCTTTGGTCTTCCTCAAGGCCTTCTGCCTGGTAGTTCCAACCTCAGCATCCTACTGCCAATATACTCACTATCCCTCCTCTGTACATGTCCAAACCATCTCAATCTAGCCTCTCTGACTTTGTCTCCAAAACATCTTACGTGGGCTGTCCCTCTGATATACTCATTTCTGATCCTATCCATCCTCATTACTCCCAGAGAGAACCTCAACATTTTCATCTCTGCTACCTCCAGCTCTGCCTCCTGGCTTTTCTTCAGCGCCACTGTTTCTAAGCCATACAACATCGCTGGCCTCACCACCGTCTTGTCTGTGTGGGGGGGGTAATAATAAATCCTGGCCGAACTCTTGGTGGAACACTACCCTACCTGAGTGTCAGAGGATATTAGGTCAAAGGTCAAGGTTAGAGCACGCTTTACTATGGAACATAATATGAAATTATATATGGACTTTCAAATGAGACCTTTGACCTTGTTTAGAATTTTTACACAAATGGTTTTAATTATTATTACTATTGCTGATGTTATTGTTTTTGTTATAATTGAGTGAGTATATTGGTAGTAGGATGCTGAGGTTGGAACTACCAGGCACAAGGCCTAGAGGAAGACCAAAGGGAAGATTTATGGATGTGGTGAAGGAGGACATGAAGATAGTTGGTGTAAGAGACGAAGATGCAGAGGATAGGGTGAGATGGAGGCAGATGATTCGCTGTGGCGACCCCTGAAGGGAACAGCCGAAAGGAGCACATGAGTAAATAAAACCAGGACCCATATAGGGCCTATTTGCTACATTTTTCCTGCTGCATGGTGATGGTACCTATGAGTGCTCCTGTAGTTTTGTTATGATGGTGATGATGATGATGATGATGATGATAGGTTGAGGGCATCACAGTGGTGTACTTGTTAGAATTTCTGTCTCACAGCAAGAAGGTCCTGGGTTTGAGTCCTGAGCTTGGGTGTTTCTCCCTGTGCTTGCATGGGTTTCCTTCAGGTACTCAGATTTTTCCCCACAGTTCAAAGACAACAGACTAATCTGTCCTAGGTTTGAATGTGTGTGTCACCCTGCAATGGTCTGGCGATGGTGTACCCTGCCTTTGCCCTTTGGTGGATGGGATAAACTCCAGCCTCCCCTCCATCTGAATAGGATTAAAGCAGCGCGGCGAATGAGTGGGTGAAAGAGATGATAATGGAAATCACACCCCGAGTTAAAAAACAAGTTAAAAGTATCCTATCAATAAGGTCTGTGTGATCCCTTCACTAAAGAACTAGGAACTAAAAACACACTGTGCTCCAATAACTAGCATAGAATTGTATTGTGCGTAATTAAGCAGTGAGTCATTTGGCAGCAATTAAATAAATAAAATCAGTGAAAAAGTGGAAATATCCGAGATTTACTGTTAGAAACAGAAGACCTCACACAATTCCGAAAGAAATAAAAACACGGGTGATGTTTACGACTGTAATATCATTGTGCCCAATGTAGGTGTCATTGGTACTCGCGCACAGGAGTAAACAAATGGTTTCAGAAAAACACTGTGGATGACTCCATTTTATTTCCTAAAGATCATTTAGAATTTATTGATTTAAAGATAACAGAATTTCATGTTTATTTAATACACGTGGTAAGCGAATGAGTCAAAGTAAAGACATGAGTATGTTAGTTTCTAGTGAGATTGATGTGATTGATAGTTTTTATTAAAAAAAAAACCCCAGAACTTTTAATTCTTATTAATATTTTTTATCATTTATTGCTCAATAACCACTAATTATATAACCAATAACTAAATAATTACAGACTTAAAGTAGGTTCTACCGCAGCAAAACTAAACACAGCTTTTTTTGGTCTGAGAAACTACAATAATTTATATGCATGAGACTCGATCATCTATCCATCCATTGATTATCCAAACTGCAATTTAGAGTCACCAGTTTATCTAATGTGTAAAAATGTAAGCAACTCATCATGTGTGGTATTTCACATTAAATTCAATTACATTGCAGGTGTGGGGCCGGTGGCATAGTGGTTATGGTGGTGTGCTCATGATCGGGAGGTTGCGAGTTCGAATCCCACTGAGACCCTCACTGTGCTAAGACCCCTGGGCAAGGTCTCAACCACAAGTGGGCCTCTGTTCACCCAGCAGTATAAATGGGCACCAGTAAAAATATACTGGGAAGGTAACCTGCGATGGACTAGCGTCCCATCCAGGGGGAGTTGAACTCCTGGTCGCTTCACGCTACGGAAACCGGGCATAAGCACCGGCCTGATGAGCCACGAGGCTCGGGTGTAAGAACCCAATAGACTTTTCCTACCTACCTACATTGCAGGGTAAACTGAATAAACATGTTATAGTCATTTTTGGAAGAGATAAAACCTGCAGGGCTTATTCAGGAACCACCACTTAATATTAAAAAGATATAAAAATCGAACAAGCGTTGTGTTGGCCTGGTGGTAAAAGGTGCTGGATCACTGATCCTAAGGTTGGGGGTTCAAGCCCCACTCTCACTGTGACACCCCCCCCACCCCCTACAGTGCAGCTAACTGGGTTATCAAAGGTGGGCCATGTCTCTCCCTGTCTATGGTGAGAGGTTCATGTAAAAGAACTATTGCTGACTTTCAACAAGAGTAGCTGAAAAGCCGTCAGCATGTTCGCGATTGCCTGGCGAGCTGTCCAGGGTGTACTCTGCCCTCGCCCGGAGTCAGCTGGGATGGGCGTCAGCCTCCCTGTGACCCTAATTAGGATTAAGCGGTTCAGAAAACGAATGAATGAATGAATAAAATCGAACAAGAGCAGCACGGAGGTATAGTGTTCAGTATTGATGCCTCACAAGAAGCAAGGAGGTTATGGGTTTGAGTCTCGGACTTGGTGAGGAGGTTTCTGTGTGGAGTTTACATTTTCTCTCTGTGCTTGAGTGTTTTTTTTTTTTTCTCTCCAGGTACTCCAGTTTCCTCCCCATGTCCATAAACATGCTACAGTAATTCCAAACTGACCCAAGATGTGCGTGAGAATGAGACGGGTTTGAAGTGTGTTGATTGGCTGGTGAGTTGTTCAGGGTGGTTGTACCAGACCTTCACCCATTCTTAGCTGAGATTGGCTTCAGTCTTCTTGCGACCCTGGTGGAGGACAAATGAGCCGGGGGTGAGTTTGGGGTGCGATTTATTGTTCTTCAGGAAAAACACTACATCTCCCAGAATCCATCAGCAGCCGGACCGCCTCCAAATCCGCAATCGCGTACGGCAGCTGAGTGGCCGCGTCGAGGACAAACAATATCTACCTCCGAGTGAGCAGCTCTCCACCTCTCCAGGCTTCTCCTCCACTCCTCCACTCCTCCATCTCTCTCTCTCTCCTCTTTATCATGCTCCCTGATGGGGATTCTCACCGTGTGCAGTCCCGGGCTCTCTCTCTCTCTCTCTCTCTCTCTCTCTCTCTCTCTCTCCGGGATCCTCAGCGCTAGTTTTCGGGATTATTTTTGTGCGTAAAGTCGTGACTTGAGCTCCTCGGTGCGGTTGTTGTTCACCGGTGTTGTTCGGGTAAATAAACACTGGTAGTGTACCCCAGGAGATTAATATTTACTCTCTCTCTCTCTCTCTCTCTCTCTCTCTCTCTCTCTCTGTGTGTCTCTCTCTGTCTCTCTTTGTCTCCCTGGACTCTACCTTTGTTCGAAGTCTGTATTGATCTGGGGACTGATGGAGCTGAGATCAGGGCTGAAATAGAGCTGAAGTCATCTCTCATTGTTTCCTTTGTTGATCCAGAACCATTACTTGCTTCTTTAATTGTGATTTTCTTTCTTCTGGTTTAGAAAACAACACAACAGAGCACTGCATGCTGGAGAGATTCTTGAAGAGGTGAAACCTGGCTTGAGAAGAAGCTTTTATTGGAATAAAACACCAGCAGGAACCATCTCAGACATCTTCTGTAGCCTGCGATGATACTTGAAATTTAATAATCATAATCATAATAGTAATCGACCCTGTGTTGGTCATGATTTAAGGTGGGTTTTTACTTCAAGACTGATTTAAACATGTCCACTTTTTCTTGGTAGGACAGGAGATGTACTTGTGCGAATATCGTTGCGTGTAGATCATGCACGAAGCTTTAGTGATTCTGAGCAGGTTGTGCTGTCGAGGCTGTAGATCAATTTCCAGCCTTGCACACTTTCTTCAAGCTTTATATCCTTTCCACCTTTGATTTATTCAGGCTCACAGGTTGGTTAGAATGACTTCGTCGTATAATATTGAGACCGGGAGTGATGTCTCGGAGTCTCTGGAGCTCCCAAAGTTCCAAAACCAACATGGCGACTCAGGGAGTTACTACAAATCCAAAAGTTTACCCGTCCTCAACGGAGGCTGTCCAGCAGCTGACAAGGCTTTAGAACTGCAGCTTCCATCCACGTTAACTTCGATCCATACAGACAGAGTTGCATTTAGTGGCATCCAGGGAAAAAGTGACTCCAGCCAGCTGGACTCTCCAAGCCAAACTGATTTCTCCCCCTCGAGCATGTCCAGCATGGTGGGTCTAAGTGGATCTATGAGACCTGACAGCAACAGGGCTGGAAGCAAAAAAATAGGTTTCTCTTTAGCAAGGGTTGTCGGATTCCCAGCGAGGAAGTATGTCAGGGTGATTCTGGCAGACTCGAGGTGTTTTCTGTTCTGTATGTGCTACCTGACGTTCATCCAGTCACTGATGGTTTCAGGTTACCTGAGTAGTGTGATCACCACCATTGAGAAGCGGTATAGTCTGAGGAGCTCAGAGTCAGGACTGTTGGTGAGTTGCTTCGATATTGGGAGCCTGCTTGTTGTTGTCTTCATAAGTTACTTTGGGGGTCGGGGGCAAAGGCCACGCTGGTTGGCCGTTGGTGGAGTTTTCATAGCAGTCGGGGCGGCTCTGTTCTCCCTTCCCCACTTCATCTCACCCCCCTATCAGATCCAGGAAGTAAACTCGTCTACAGGAAATGAGGGCCTCTGCTTGAATGGGAATGCCAGTGGTAGAGATGGCTTGGGCATTGCATCATGCCCTCGGGATCAAGAGGGCAAAGAGCATTCCATCTATGTAGCACTTTTCATCTGCGCCCAGATCCTGGTGGGAATGGGTTCCACACCTATCTACACTCTCGGCCCGACCTACCTGGATGACAACGTGAAGAAGGAGAACGCCTCACTGTACCTTGGTAAGGTAATTTTACTGATATCGGTATGGCTTCACTTTGCGCGGTTAATTGGGACCGAGATTTCCGCGAAGTAGGGTCGACCCCCCCCCCCCCCCCCCGAATAAATTCTTATAACAGTGATTCCAGATCTCCGCTATCTAGCGGAATTCCGCTATTTTTACTCGCCAAAGTGATAATTATTTATAATATATGCCCCCTTTACCCCCAGCTGAAATATTTCATTTCCTCTATTTCTGAACCTGTTTTTTCTATTTTTTCTCAACCTAGCCAGGATCCCTGTCATAATAACAATTAAACATTAAAAAATAATGCATGCGATGTAAATAATATATAAATTATAAATACACACGCACTCAGACGCACGCCTCACATAAAAATGCAAGTAATTTTGTTGGGTTGGTTTTGTTTGGGTTTTTTTTTCATAATTGGCCTTGATTTGCTGCATTTTCCTTAACTTTTTCCCTATTTTTCCTTAATTTCCTTATTTTTTATTTTGCGATGAATATTTTTGAAAAATCCGCGATGCACTGAAGCACAAAGCAGCGAAGGATCCCTGTATTATACTTTACCAAATGAGGCTTATTAACTTCACTGCAGAGCTGCTGACTGCCCCAGGTAACAGGATGACAGGCAAAGGTTATTAGCATCTAATGATCTTTATCTGACCAGCAGGACTCTGTGCTTGTAGTGGTCGTGCTAGAAACATCTCCAGTGTGTATGATTTGAGTTTTTTCACATGAGAACATTGAAACAACTGGAGGCAGGTTAGCATCATCAGGGATGACTCATTGCTCCTGCCTGAGGAACAGTCAGTATTGGAAAAGAGTACAACAGTAGGACAGTGAGTGTGTTCTTGTAACAGAAAGACAGTAAACACTTTGCGGACATAATACTGATTCGACAGGCCCTTTGGGTTGGATGTGACCTTTCAGAAGCCAGCGTGGTTTGTAAAAGTCAGAGTTAATGGTTCCGTTCAGCATCGTCTCAGACTCGAGAGTTTCTGTAAGAGATTCATACACTTAATGTGAAAAGATAAAACATTTGGTGGCTTGTTGTTAGACGAAAATAATTTTCAAATGGAGTTAGCGATGTGCTGCGGAACGACTGCTACCACCCTGAACGTATGTCTTACTCAACCTCTTGAGACCCCATCATCCTCATATTACATTATATTTTCTCCTGATTACAAAGTGTGTACGTAAGGTCTTCATACACGAGGACAGTCGGGTCTCATCCTCATACGGTGGCCATCGACATGAGTGTAACTTTTTTTTTTTTTTGTTAAACTCCTTCCTGTTTTAAAATTTGAATGAAATAAATTCAGGGTGTGATGAGTTTGCAGCTTATGCTGTTTCTTTATTTTCCATCATCTCCTATCATGGTAGACGCCCTGTACTGAAAAGATCAAAGCCTTCTGTTATAGTTATACTTATCGCTGCAAAGTTTTTACAATGTAAACCCCTTCCCTAAATTTAAAAATTTAATGAAAGTTTATTTAATAAGAATGGTTTATTATTGCGCTCCTGTTAGTTTCAGCATGTACATTTAGTACCTGCGTGAAAGGAAATAACTACAGACGCTTCCCGACTTACATTTTTAATTGGTTCCGGACAGCAGAACGTTAGTTGAAAGTGAACGTAAGTTGTTACAGTGATGTATGACGTGTGACATATGACGCTCATACTGTACTATACATCCATAGATACCATTACCGTATCTCATAAAACACCCCTAAATCAATTATTATAAAAATAGCATTGTAAAATAATATCAAATATATCAAATAATATAAACATTAATTTCAAATAAATTAAATTCAAACAAAATAATTTCAAATTGATACATTTTAAATTTACTCATCAAATATCAAATACAGTATCAAACATAACCTTTAACATTCTCTATGATGCAATCTTTCTGCTTGTAAATGGTTCCGATGGTCGACGGATGGTCACATTACATGAAGCTGAGCTGAATCACATTACATGAAGCTGAGCCGACTCACTTTGCATGAAGCTTTAAACAGCCAATCAACGCTTACAATATGTGTGGAGCTCAGTACCGAAAGTAGTACACTTGCTGAAAGTAGTTTACTTGCTTGAAACAAAGCGCGGGTTATGCGGACTTCCGGCTTTCAAGTGAGCAAGGGCTTCGTTCAACTTGGTTTGTACTCAGCCTGCACTGATGTGAATCACCAACAGAGCAGCGAGTTCTCTCTTTCCTCGATTCAGGTTTTCATATTTTACCGCTCTCTTTGCTTAACTGAGTATGCATGGTATATTGTGCCAATCCGAGCAGATAGTTAATTCATCTCTGTGTATGAGACTTACACCCATGAGAGGAGGCTTACGCTTCTGACCAACCATATTTGCTTCGGGATATGTCCGCAAAACAGTGTAAACACAAAGGTCACAGAGACGACGTCTTAACACAAGAGTAACACGCTATATAACTGATATATAATATAACTGAACTGGGAAGAAGGAGGGGCACGTTCAGTCTGTCGTTTGTAAACAATGGACGCAGCGTCGTTACATCATAGTGCTATTATGTCAGCGTACTATGTAGGTACATCTAAACTCAAAATTTGACTTTTTTTGGGGGGGGAAAAAAAAAAAACGTAAAACAGAACAACGTAAGTTGGGGAGCGTCTGTATTTATTTTTTAGCCAATTAGAAACCGAGGAGTACAGTGATCCCTCGCTAGTTTGTGCTTCAATTTTTCTGGCTTAAGTGCATCGTGGGGTTTTCAAAAATATTCATCGAAAAATTAAGGATAAATAGGGAAAAAGTTAAAGAAAATGCCACGAAACAATGCCAATTATGCAAAAAAGGAAAAAAAAAACCTAAAAACTTCCCAACTAAACTACTTATATTTTTATGTGATGTGCGCATCTGAGTGTGCACGCGTGTGTCTGTATGTGTGTGTAGTTATATTTTTTATACATCTTATGCATTATTTTTGAATGTTTAATTGTTATTATAAGCATTTATAGCATTTAATATGCATTTATTGATATTATGTACACATATACATGCAAGTATACGTCAGTCAAGGGGGTCGATCCTACTTCGTGGAAATCGGTGGTCACGAGGGGGGAGGGATTCTCGGTCCCCATTAACCATGGAAAGTGAGGGTTCCCTGTATTTCAATTCTGTTGAAAATGTACTTATTTGTTTTTACTTACTTTTTATTTCAAGTTGGGACATCCGTACCCTAATGGTTAGAGAAGTGTCCGAAATGTCACTGGTTTGATTTCCAAACCAGCAGGAAAAATGTGCGTTTGTTGTGTGTGTGTGTGGCAGCCCACTGCTCCAAGTGTGTGTGTGTGTGTGCTCATTTTGGATTTGTTCAAGGCAGAGGAAATGATTTTCTTGACGAGATTAATGCAGTATATCACAATCAAATACCGTATTCAACGTGATAAGCGCCCAGGGCGCTTTAAAAATCAGAGTGGGTGGGCGCTTATTAAAATATTTCCAGCGGAGTGGAACGGTAAGTGCTTATTACCATTGAGGTGGAAAACATGAATAATAACCGAACAATAAAAGAGTTCTACTGGTATTTGTGTTATTCATTTTGTGGTAACAACCAAATTACTTACATGAAAGCTGAAAATAAACAGAAAACAGCATCATTTTAAATAAAAGACCCCTACCTTTTCCCTCCTGGTGCTGTTCCTTTAAACATTTTCCTGGAAGTAAAATCGAGCCAATCAACATGGATGTCAGCTTTAGGACATGGCACGTTGAACCAATCAACACGAACATAAACAAAAGCACAGGGCCAGGAACATGCTTAAATTTATGAAGTTAGTGAGCAGGAGAATCAGGTGAAAAATACTCATCAATTTCTGAGAGGTCCATATCTGGCTCATTGCTCCATTCGTTCAGAGCATCCCATAGTTTTGCTGTAGCAATTTCTAATGGTTCATCGGTTGTTGGACATTTATTTACCAAGAGAACACAGCAAAATATTTTGCTGTTTTTTAAAGCACGGCGGAACAATCAAATGTGTTGTTACTGATGAACATTATAGACATTCCCCAGTGGCAAGGGGTCTTGAAATACCGTGTAAACTCACTTTTACAGGCAGTGAACGCCTCGTTTTATGGTTACAGAGACTGCTTGATCTACCATTTTGCTCCCAGTACACATGGGCAGTTATTAGACGTAAGATAAAAAAAAAAGAATAAAAAGAAATATAGTTCAACTTACAATCAAGAAAAACTTCATTAACATTGTTTTTTAATCTGTAATAGAAAAGATTTAAAGTGCACCAATGTGACTGAAATGAAAAAAATACATCCTTATTTAAACTCATTCAACTTATGTCTTAATATCTCCGTCTCTCTCCATCTTTATCTTCGTTCCTGTTAGAAATGTATCCATGTTGTTTCTTGAGGGGTTGTTTTCGCTCTTCATATAGTTTGCTCCTGTAAAAAACCTCTACAACATAATGCTACAATGAAAGCGCCATTGCCATCTAGTGGAGTGGCAGTGCAATTACATTTAATTCTCATACTATTCCAGAAAAGCATGTTCCCCAGGGTCACACAAATTCTTTAATAAAGTGCTTCCCTCTGTATAATGGATGATATGATCGAGTTGTAACCTCACAACTGGTGTATTAAAGGTGTTGTATGACCACCTCCGTATGCTTTTTCTGCATCTCCTGAAAGTTCCTAACGCCAGTGGTTCGCTCTTCTTTTGAGTTTGGCCCTGACTACCAAAAAAAAAAAAAAGAAAATAATTACTTGGCGCCTTCTTCCTTCTGTGTGCAGGAAATATGACTGTGTTTGGAATTTCCAATGCAACATACTAGTTCCTTTCACGTTTCTTTGTTTTTACAAATTTATTTGATCAGAATCAAACACCAACATTTCATCCAGAATTTACCAGAAATTCTTAAAAGGGGACGGGGTTCGCATGTCCACCTCACAGCAAGAAGGTCATGGGTTCGGTCCTTGGACTCGGGTGTTTCTGTGTATAGTTATGTTCTCCCTGTGCTTGCATGGGTTTGCATCCCGTGGAGATTTGAAACATCGCTCCTATGTGTGAGTGTGAATGATTCTATGTGTGTTGGCTCTGCAATGGTCTGGTGAGCTGTTCAGGCTGTACACAGTCTTTGCCCAGAGTAGGCTGAAATAGACACAAGTCTCCCTGTGACCCTTATTAGGATTAAGCGGTTTAGAGAATGAATGAGAGATTCTTGAGAAAAAAATAATAGAGGAGGCCTTTTGGTATGTACAGTATTGACTCATTTTTGTGTTTTGTTTGTTTATTTTGTAATTTTATTGTCTTCAGTAACAACTTGTAGAAAACTGTGTACTTGGAAAGTGCAAGGTGTGTCTGCCACGCGCAGATAATATATGAAATAGTTCTGATGTGGGTACTGGTTTTATTTATCTATGAGCTTCTCTTATAATCTGCTCTACAGTATGTGGATGTAACTGTTAGATAATTAGGGGAAAAAACTTTTTTTCAGGATGGCTGGGGTTTGACTTTTCATGATCTCTTCAGATTAGAGTCCACATATTCTCATTATTGTACTTATACATGCTCCAAAGGTTTGTGACCTTGCTCTGACCTTTGACTTCACAATTCCATAATCAGATCATGTCTAGGACTCGGGTAGGGTAGTATCCCATCAGATGTGATTAAACCCATTCATAGGTGTGGTCATTATTTTGTTGATTTGATTTTGGGCAGGGACAACTAAATAAGAAAAGGTACTAAATTGTTTGTAATAGAAGCTTAAAATGGCGCCCCACCAATGTACAAGTTTTACTGATTCCAATAAAATGTGAACAAACAAAATTATATTTTATGAGTAGTGGGTTGCCTATTTATCACAAGTACATTTATTTATCAGAAGTATCATGTTGAATGTCTGTGTGCCTTGCTTGGTGGCCATATGGCTACGAAATGTTGTCATGCCATGACATGGCCAGATACGGATTTGAACTGAAGTCAATTTTCAGACGTGACTGAAGTGACTACGAATCACAGCGAAAAGAGGGAACTGAAAGGTTTACTTGCAGCTGCTGCTAACAGAGTTCCCCTCAATGTTTACCAAAATATAACAAAGAACACAAGTTCAGAGATTTCCTACCTTAATATATTAGGGGTGCTGATCAATTCCATCTGAATAAACTTGAGAATAAGTGATTGAGAAAAATGTATGAACGTATCGTATCAACCTCTTTGTTTTACAAATATGATTGAGAGGACACCAACTTGGGGCTAAATGTAGTTGAACAAACATTTTCTGAAATCCTGTTTTCAACGGAATATTCTAGTTGCCCAGAAGCTAATTTTGGACCTTGATGTGACTTTTCGTACCATAACCCCCGTACCGTACATACAGTGATTTTGTATTGTGTCGTATGTAGAGATTTACGTCAGCTAAAGTAGTCGCTCTTGATTGGATTGCTGTGTCCTCTGGGAGCAAGTGTGCATATGCCATTCTGTAAAGTGGATAAAGTGCACACTTCAGTTAGCTTTGTGGTTGCTTGTTCTGAAGAAAACCATCAGGAGTGAATCAGCAGTGACTTGTGTGCATGGTTGTGTGTGGAGTGTCTTAACCTGAATCTTAGCTGCGCTATATAGTGTCCAGTATTCTAATCTTTAGTTTGTTCTAATCCATTACCTTTTGGAGGATTTTCCTCCCCAGATTTTCTCATAGCCAGTACCCACCAATCAGGAATGTCTTCTCTATCACATGAAAATTATCAGCCATGAAGGGCAAGTGGACAAGCAGGTGCTTTCTTCAAGCCGATTGCATTTTTGAACTCCTGTGTTTGGGTTTCAGGAGGGGTGTAATACATTTGAAGGAAAGCCCTATCCGCCTCTCAGCATACAGATGCCATGATGGCTAGTGCCATTTCTCAGCAACAAAGAGAGTGTATCTCCCCTGAAGGGCTCAGCTAATAAGCTTTTACGGACTTCCAGCAATGGATGCTTGTGTGGTGTTCAAATTCTCAAACTTCTGATAACACCACGCTCTTCTGTTACGTCAGTTGAGAGAGAGCCCCCCCACCCCCCAATAATCTGTTTGTAATCCCTGTTGATGACTCTTGAGTGCTTATTCCTGTAGGAAGATTATTGTGGTTGGAGAACAAAGCAGCGGATGGAAGTTTGTTAGAGGAGTAGAAGTCTCATACAGTATATAAGGCATGTCCTGTATTTGCTGAGTAGTGGATACTTCATGTAGTTGGGAAGGTGTATGGGAAAATGGATGGGTGAATAGATATGTAGGTGGTAGAAAAATTGTTTGGTTTTATATATACAGACACTCCCCGACTTACGTTTTTAATCGGTTCCGGACGGCCGGACGTAAGTTGAAAGTGAACGTAAGTTGTTCCAGTGATGTGTGACGTATGACGCTCATACTGCACTACACATCCATAAATACCATTACCGTATGTCATAAAACACCCCTAAATCAATTATTATAAACATAACATTGTAAAATAATATCAAATATATCAAATAATATCAAGCTACATTGCTTGGCCAATCTGTGCTGCAGGAAATTTGGTGTGCTCAGTTGACTTGTGAATCTTAGAATCTAGGTTCATGCATTTCGTAACCTGTTTTTTTTTTTTGTTTGGTGGGTCTTTCGTAAAGTGAGGTACCACTCTGTGTGTGTGTGTGTGTGTGTGTGTGTATATATATATATATATATATATATATATATATATATATATATATATATATGTCTGTCTTCCTTTCAGCCTTTTCCCTTTTACTCGGGAGTCGCCACAGCGAATAATCTGATTCGCACGTTTGATTTGGCAGAGGTTTTTACGTCGGATGCCCTTCCTGTCACAACCCTTTAGCAAGGGACAGAAACACGCTGATGACTTTGCAGCCTACTCTTTACGAAAGTCAGCAATGGTTCTTTTACATGCCTCACACCATAGACAGTGAGAGACATGGCCCGCCTTTGATAACCCAGTTAGCCGCACTGGGGGGACAGTGACAACCCTGTGGAGAGTTGGACTCGAACCCCCAAACTTTGGATCCAGTGCCCTATACCACTAGACCACCACTGCCATATATATATGTATGTGTGTGTGTGTGTATATATATATATATATATATATAATGTGTACTAGTGTAATATATATATATATACACACACACACAGGGATCCCTCGCTACTTTGCGCTTCAATTCATGCGGCTTCAGTGCATCGTGCTTTAAAAAAAAATATATATATATATATATATATATATATTTAAGGTAAAGTAAAGGAAGAATAGGGAGAGTAGTGAAGGAAAATGCCACAAAAACAAGGCCAATTATGCAAAAAAAAACACCTCTAAACCAACACAAAATTAAAAACCCAAAATATCCCATCATCACGAGTTACATTGTTGCATCTGTGCGCAAGCATGTGTGTTGTCATCTCATGCAATACCATCTGTATGTGTGTGTATTTGTTTTATTTACATCTTGTTTTTTTAAATGCTTAATTGTTATTGTAAGCATTTATAGCATTGAATATGTATTTATTGATTTTATATACACCTATACATGTACGTATACGTCAGTGGGGGGGTTGGAGGGGTCCTTCTTTGCTATTTCGCGGATTTCGATGGCTGCGTGGGGATCTCGGTCCCAATTAACCGTGGAGAGTGAGGGATCCCTGTGTGTGTGTGTGTGTGTGTGTGTGTGTGTGTGTGTGTGCGCGCGCGCGCGTGCCTGTGCCTGTGTGTATATAAATATAATATAAGTGAGCTTTGATCCCCAAAAATCTGCCCTAACCAACCAGCAAATTTTTGATTTACGAGCTCTGCTGGGGAAATGGCTTTTCTGGGCCAATTAGCCTCATATTCTTCTACGTGTATTCCTCCATGCTGCAAGAACACCTTATGCAGTGCTTCTCAATTATTTTCTGTGATGCTCCCTATAGGAAGGGAAAAAACATTTCACGCCCCCTTACAATTATTCTCATAGAACAGAAAACCAATGAATCCGTTCCAACCCCCTCCAAAACTCATATAACCTGCCACAAACACGTATATTTGACCTAATTAAAGATAAAGATGTAAAAACAATAAATATTTCATAATAATAGATGTACATTAACATTAATAATAATTAATAAATAATAATGAAACAAGAATAGTCGTGGCGGTAATCCCCGAACCCGGTGGTGGACACCTGCGGTGAAGGGGGCCGTCCAGCTGAAGAAGGAGGCCTATCGGGTTTTATTAGCCTGTGGGACTTCTGAGGCAGCAAACGGGTACCGGCAGGCCAAACGTGCTGCAGCCGAGGCTGTCGCAGATGCAAAATCTCGGGCGTGGGAGGAGTTCGGTGAGGGCCTGGAGAGTGATTATCGGTTGGCCTCAAAAAGGTTCTGGGCCACCATCCGACGCCTCAGGAGGGGGAAGCAGTTCTTCACAAACACTGTTTACGGTGGAGGTGGGGAGCTGCTTACCTCGACTGGGGATGTTGTTGAGAGGTGGAGGGAATACTTTGAGGACCTTCTCAATCCCACCAACACGCCCTCCGTGGAAGAGGAAGACCCTGGGTGTTCGGGTGAGGGTCCGCCCATCACTGGAGTGGAGGTCACTGAGGTTGTCAAAAGCTCCTCGGTGGTCGAGCTCCGGGGTTGGACGAGATCCGCCCGAATACCTCAGGACTCTGGATGTTGTAGGACTGTCTTGGTTGACACGTCTCTGCAACATCGCGTGGTCATCGGGGGCTGTACCTCTGGATTGGCAAACTGGGGTGGTGGTCCCAATTTTTAAGAAGGAGGACCGGAGGGTGTGTTCCAATTATCGGGGAATTACACTCCTCAGCCTACCTGGTAAAGTCTATGCAGGGGTACTAGAGAGGAGGATCCGACCGATAGTCGAACCTCGGATTCAGGAGGAACAATGTGGTTTTCGCCCTGGCCGCAGCACTCTTGACCAACTCTATACGCTCCACAGGATTCTGGAGGGGCATGGGAGTTTGCGAATCTGTCCACATGTGCTTTGTGGATTTGGAGAAGGCTTTCGACCGTGTCCCTCGAAAGATCTTGTGGGGCGTGCTCCGAGAGTACGGCGTTCCGGATCCGTTGCTACGAGCTATTCGGTCGCTGTATCACCGGAGCCAGAGTTTGGTCCGTATTGGTAACAGCAGCTCGGATTCGTTTCCGCTGGGAGTTGGAGTCCGCCAAGGCTGTCCTTTGTCACCGATTCTGTTCATAATTTTTATGGACAGAATTTCTAGGCGCAGTCGAGGCGATGAGGGGTTCTGGTTCGGTGGCCATCGGATATCATCTCTGCTTTTTGCGGATGATGTTGTCCTTTTGGCTTCATCAAGTCGGGCCCTCCAGCTCTCATTGGAGCGATTCGCAGCTGAGTGCGAAGCAGCCGGGATGAAGATCAGTACCTCCAAGTCCGAGGCCATGGTTCTCAGTCGGACAATGGTGGAATGCACCCTCTGGGTCGGGATGAGGTCCTGCCCCAAGTGGAGGAGTTTAAGTATCTTGGGGTCTTGTTTACGAGTGAGGGAAGGATGGAGCGAGAGATCGACAGACGGATCGCTGCAGCCTCTGCTGTTAAGCGGTGCCTGTACCGGTCCGTCGTGGTGAAAAAGGAGCTGAGCCGCAAGGCGAAGCTCTCAATTTACCAGTCGATCTACGTTCCAACCCTCACCTATGGTCACGAGCTTTGGGTAATGACCGAAAGAACAAGATCACGGATACAAGCGGCTGAAATGAGCTTTCTTCGCCGGGTGGCGGGGTTTTCCCTTAGAGATAGGGTGAGAAGCTCCGCCATCCGGGGAGAGCTCGGAGTAGATCCGCTGCTCCTCCGCATTGAGAGAGGCCTGTTGAGGTGGCTCGGGCATCTGGTCAGAATGCCCCCCGGACGCCTCCCTGGTGTGGTGTTTCGGGCATGTCCAACCGGGAAGAGACCCCGGGGTCGACCTAGAACACGCTGGAGGGACTATGTCTCTCGGCTTGTCTGGGACCGCCTCGATGTCCCCCCGGGAGAGTTGGAGGAAGTGGCTCGGGAGAGGGATGTCTGGACCTCTTTGCTAAGGTTGCTGCCCCCGCGACCCGACCCCGGACTAAGCGGAAGAAGATGAGATGAGATGAGAAACAAGAATAAACAATAAGTCAGCTAACCCTTCCGATCATTGACTGCGTGAAGGTGTGCGTGTGTGTGTGTGTGTGTGTATAAAAGGTTTTTTTTTGTTTTGTTTTTTTAACTATAAAAATTGGGTGGAGGTGTATTTAGTTCTTTCGGTGAATGGTCTGAATTGATGGACAGTGGCAATGGATGGGTGAATGATTCTGATGGAATTGAAATAGTTAGTGTGGGTGGATGTGTCCATGAATGAATGATGGGAATGTATGATGGGGATAGATGGAAGATAGTTTGGATGGTGTTGATATGATGAATTAATAGTAAAATGATAAGGATGAATGATGTGGAAAGAAGGATGGCGTTTATTGGTTTTGGTAATTGGGATCGATGATGACTAAATCATCAGAAAATATTTGCAAGGATGGTGTAGACGTTTGGAAGCGAATGAAGGAATGGATGGATGAACAGTAAAGCTGTTTGAAGGAAAAAGTGTTTTGTAAACATAAATGGAAGATGGACAGCCAGATGATTGTGATGAATGGAAGGTTGCAGATCGATCAAAGGATAATTTGGAGAGATGCTGTAAATAATGCATATGGACTGAATTAGATGGATATATATTAGATATATATTTGGCTATTATGTGAATGCATGAGTAATGCACAGATGTTGGCAGGAGGACGTGGCTGGAGTGGATGTAAGCATATGCAGATAGGTGAAGAATTTGGATGGGTGAAATGATGCAAATGTATTATAAATGGTAGGGAATGGGAGGAGTATGGTTGGAGATGTGTAGACGCATGGATGATAGTTGGAGGATGAGGCTGGATATATGAGTGGATCATACTGTTGGGTGGATAAATGAATGGAAATGCATGATGCAAGTAGTTGGAAGCAGACTGTGGTTTTTGGGTGATGTGGTTGGATGGAGCGTAATATTACTGGGAGATATTGATGTGGATGAATGTGGCTTGAAATATTTTTTGTGTATAATATGGATTATAATAATGTGATGGAACGTTTCAGAATACAGTAATGCACTTTGGGGCTGTTCAGTCAATACACTGTGAGCACATGCTGCTTGCATCTGTTTAAATTTAGAAAGTGAACAGCTGCTGGATCTGTGTGTGTGTGTGTGTGTGTGTGTGTGTGTGTGTGTGTGTGTGTGTGTGTGTGTGTGTGTGTTTTAGTTTAAGAGGCATGAGGTAGTCCATCTCCTTCTGCCAAATATGTTTGTCCTCTCCTTTTTGTTTTTATTCCCTGTCCCCATCCTACATTTCATCTCGGCATGTTAATGTTTAATGCAATGCATTTGATTATAGCTTGGTTAACCATTCTTTAGTATACAGGAATCCCTCACTTTCCGCAGTTAACTGGGACCGAGATCACCCCGCGACCACCGATTTCCGCGAAGTAGGATCAATCCCCTGACTGACGTATATGTATGTGTATATAATATCAATAAATACATATTCAACGCTATAAATGCTTATAATAACAATTACACATTCAAAAATAATGCACAAGTTGTACACAAAATATAAACACACACATACAAAGTGTGCGCACGCACACAGGTGCACTCACACACACACTCAGATGTGCACCTCACATAAAAATGTAAGTAGTTTTGTTGAGGTTTTTTTTTTCTTCATAATTGGCCTTTTTTGCGGCATTTTCTTTAACATTTTCACTATTTTTCCTTAATTTTTATATTTTTAAAATTTTTTGATGAACACTTTTGAGAAGCCGCAGAAACTGAAGCACGAAGTACCAAGGGATCACTGTGTATACTCTCTCACTCACACACACACTCACACATACTCACACACACAAACACACACAAACACACACACACAAACACACACACAAACACACACACACAAACACACACACTCACACATCCTCCATTGGCCACACCTAGCTACTTCTGCATTTGCTTGAATGTATCATTGGTGGTTTCTTCCAGTCCCTCATGGCAATCGCATTTCTAGAGCTGTTCTGTCATGTTCTAGATGCCACTGTTCCAGTGCCCTGGGCTTCCGCTGTCTTTTTATATCCCACAACTGAACCAGGCTACAGTTACATGCATTACTCAGCACTCGGTGGCTCTAGGGCTCTTTATGCCTCTTGCCACACTTCTTCTCACCCCCACCCTACCTCTCATTTAAACACATTGCAGTGTCCTTGCTGTGCTCTGAGCAGACAGTAAATGTCAGATGAGATTTATGGACTGAACCACTCGATGTGAACTCTCTCCATTTTTAGTGGGCCGTCTTCTGTTTCAGCGAGGCTCCCATTGATGTGTCTGGCTTTAGAATCAGAAATGCCATTTATAGCAATTTTTTTCAAAAATGTTTTATAAATTACATCGAAGTACAACATGTTCCACCCTGAATACTATTTCAGGAGGTGTGAAGTTCCAATGATGTCAAGTCATGTTTGAAACAAGACCACTGAATAGATTTATTCCTCATTAGCCGCTGTCTGAAAGTATTATGGGTAATACACATCACTCAATGTGTGATGTCTCGGGTGTGGTGGTGGGGGGGGTGGCGACTTCCAAAAGCAACGATTGGTCAGATGGGCACAATTAAAGTTGGAGCCAAAGCCTTTCCGTGAGACACATCTTCAGGGACAGGGTCGGTGACCCCAGTTCTAGATGCTCTAGATCAGGGATCACCAACGTGGTGCCCGTGGGCACCAGGTAGCCCGCAAGGACACTATAAGTTGCCCGCGGACCTGTTCACTGCTAGTTTTAGGACAGGCCCACAGCTCCATAGCGCCACTCTCCATTGAGCTGCATCTAATTTTTTTGAATATATTTTAAATCAAATCAATATCTTCACATAGATAAATATCATTAATTATTAATGATAACATATAATTAAAGGTAAATTGAGCAAATTTGTAATTTCAGAGGTGTGTTTTGACCTGGTAGCCCTTCGCATTAATTGGTACCCAAGAAGTAGCTCTCGGTTTCAAAAAGGTCGGTGACCCCTGCTCTAGATTTTTAACCAAGCAGGTATGCTTTTTCCCCAACCCAGTGAAACATAAAATAATTTTTCTGTCTAAAAGAAAATGCCTCCTTTGAAAACATTGGCTTAGCACGGTCACTATCCTTTTCAAAATTGATCAAATTTGTACTTCATGATGTCACTGGACCCTCACTGACTCTGTTAATTTCAGCCTCAGTCTGAAAGACATATACTGTTCTCATAGACTCTGGTTCTTGTATGGCAGGGTGGGCCAATGGCAGACTTGTGGAAAAACCTAAGGGAGTGACATCATTTGGAGCCGGAGAGAGAAGAATGCATGCTATTCATAAACCTCAAGTGCTTGGTATTTTCCAAGATGGAAAACAGACACACCTGATGTGATGAAATATTTGTTTCATTGGAATCGAAAGTGAAGAAGTATTTTGTCATGGTAGTACAAACTGTTTACCCTACATATTTTACTGTGTAATTTCTAAAAAAAGAATGCAATACAAAATATCTTGGCTTTGGACTGTTCCTTGTTGGAAACAGTGGTGATTGGATGTTGGGACCAATCGTGATCAGAGATTGGTTGTTGGTAGCAGCAGGGTTCAGTGATTGGTCATTAGAAAATTGTTTGTTAATTGCAAACAATGGTGGTTTGGGGGGCCTTGGTGGGCCATGGTGATCAGCAGTAGGTCATTGGGAACATTTGGTGAATGTTCATTGAGAACAGTTGTAAATGGTGATTGGTCGTGGGGAACAATGGTGATATATTATTTACTGTGGACTCATACAAGAACAACTCGGTGATTACACGGTGCTGATGCTCTTGTTAAACCTCTTCTCTTGACTTTTATTACAGTACTTATATGAGTTAGAGACCCATGTCAATTTCAGAGCAATTGCTAGTATCTGCACAAAAACTAGCCAGATCATGTGGCTCGATTCAAGTCTGTTAAAATTCGTTGGTGTTAAAAGTCCCCAACGACGAAGTTAACCCATTGCAGACTGAAATAGACTTTGGAATTTCAAAGCTATAAGCAAATAATATTTCTTAGAAACGGCTCACGCAGCACACCAGCGACCATGCTGACAATTATAGTATTTGAATATTTTCTGTGAAATCTTAACATATGGTGGCTGCTCTAATGCTGGTTGTTTCTCTGCTTGAATTCCTTCTGTCATCCTTTATGCATTAATTAGCCAGCATCATACTCCCCAGCTATTTTATTTTAAATGTAGGACTCCTAACAACCAGAGAAGTGCTTAAACATCATTTTTGCAATTATATCAAAATGGCTTAGGCTTCAACAACTTTTTTTTTTTTTTTTTTTTTTTTTTTTAAATCAAACTGAGATTAAAAACCACACACAAGAGAATGAAAGTTGTATCACTTTGTGGGTTTCCAGTATTGCAAAACTGTATAGTATTGAGGAATACTCCAAATATATTTGATTCACAGTCTGGGAGGAAGTGGCATTCCCTGGGTCTTTGTATGATTTGTAAATGAGACCGTAAATACTTCAGGTTTGTGCTCTTTGACCTATCACTTCCTCCAAAAGCCATTTTTCTGCTCATTGGTCTCAGTTGCTAAAAGCCGGCAAGTATTAAAATAAATCAAGTGCACCCTCAGTGAGCAGATAGCACTTTTAAAAGAATGCACCAATCCTGGTTTTAGAACTCGTTTAAGAACACTTATCCCGAATCCATGTTCATGACAAAGACTCACAGAACATTCAGTCGTCAACCAAAGTGTTCCTGATATGACTGGAAGATTTTATACTGACATCATGCTGTATCATGTTTTGAAGCTGCCGTTCTTTGCCTGATTACAGCATCTGGATAATCCATTGCTATTTATGTAGTGTAACGTAAAATACTATACTGTAACAGCACAGTGTAAAGAAGTGATACCTTGTAGATAATTTGTCCAGTATATGGTTTTAATAGGCAATCTTATAATGACCTGGATCACTTCCATTTGCTTTAGGGATGCAGCGTTGTGTTTGGGCTTTCGGTGGGTATGTAGCACTTACAAATATTGGATATGATTTCTCAATCTTGAAGTAAATCTGTATGGAAATCTGCTGACCTAAAATTACATTTCTGCCATAAATGATTAACGATGCCACCAATGACCAAGTTCAGAGTGAATGATGTACCATCTCCCAATTATCCAATACCAGTGTTAAGGCAGTATATGCAATACAGTAGCGGAGAATAAACTGATGATACATTTTTCGAGCAGCTGGTTTATTAAGCCGGAGCACAATGTTCCGGTCCTCACAAGCCAATTTTATAAATTGAAAAAAAAAAAAAGTTCAAGATGTCAATCACGTGAAGGCAAAACACATTATGATAGAGAAAGATCAGCCTGAAAGAGGCAGGTTTGCAAAAATGGGAATAAAAGGAAATCAATTTTCAAATACATGCAGGTTTCCCACAGTCCAGCTGCATTCTATTCCTATTACCCACCTACAGTAATACATGATAGCACCGCTATTCAAAAAAAAAATGTCTGGATGAAGGCGGAATCAAAACGAAGGACACTCATAATTCGTCACAGTCAATTGGAGCAAGTAGTATCATTGTTACACAAATTAAAATGGAAAAATTAATCATAAAAATCCTCTATTATTGTTTTTCCTGCATAAAAATGTATTTAAAAACTCCTTTTACGGAAGATGGTTTACATACGTCTCCATGTAATATGTACTAAACTTTCGATGTCTAGTCTAAACAGATGGTTTTAGCTATACAGGGATCCCTAATGACTTCACGATTCGATTCATGCCGCTTCAATGCATTGTGTTTTTTTTTTTTTTAGTTCTTTTTTAAATTTATATTCATCGAATTAAAAATAAGGAAATTAAGGAAGAATATGCGAAAAAGTTAAGGAAAATGCCACAAAAACATGGCCAATTATGCAAAAATTAATAAATAAATAACTAAAACACTAAACAAACAACAACCCAAAGCCTCCCATCAAAACTAGTTACATTTTTGTGAGGTGCGCATCTGCGTGTGCACGCGCGCGTCTGTACGTGTGTGTGTGTATTTATATTTTATTTACATCTTATGCATTATTTACATTATATACTAGCGCCCCCCCCCCACCCCCCGCTTCATGCTATGGAAACCGGGGATAAGCACCGGCCTGATGAGCCACGAGGCTCGGGTGTAAAAACCCAAACAGACTTACCTAGACTTATGCATTATTTATTTTTTAAATATTTTAATACTTTTAATATATTACTTTGCGATATTTTTGAATGTTTAATTGTTATTATAAGCATTTATAGCACTGAATATGTATTTATTGATATTATATACATATACATGTACGTATACGTCAGTCAGGGTTGGGGGGGGGCTTGATCCTACTTCGCGGAATCCGGTGGTAGCGGGTGGATCTCGGTCCCAATTAACTGCAGAAAGTGAGGTATCTCTGTACTGCATTTAAATAGTCTCAAAGCACAGAGCTCACCTGACCTTTTTTTGCACATCATTCTTCATGGAGTATTGACGTTACGTCTCGGGGACAAATCGGCAAAATCTGCCTCCCTTTCGGTAAATAATTGTTAAATAGCATGCCTCATCTAACAGGCTGTATTCCTATCAAATTATCTGTCAAGTTTATTTCCTTTATATTCATGTTTATTGATCACTTCTCATCCGCTGTAAAGGAACAAAGACATAACAGTTGATTTACCTTTAGGAACACCCACAAAATTAAAGGCAAATCTCAGAGTTGAAAATGTCTAAATGATGACTGAAAGCTAAAAGAATGTCTCCTGCACCATTTGCGCTCCATCTTACAGGAACTCCACTCAGACTTTTCGGCATCTTTTGCACCTTTGCTGAATTTGTGAATAAATTCCTTTGTGTCCAGCTTGACTATTGAGTGCCATATTGCCATCATTTTTTTTATAAGTTAGGGCTGTACAGAGTTTTAGCATGTTATACTACACTGTATAAAGTGCAACTGATAAACAAACACGTTCATAATTTAAGCATGCATAAAAAAAAAAAAAAAAGCTAAACCACTTGCAGAGTCTTTTTTTTTTTTTTTTTTTTTTTATAAATCACATATCCAAGGCTTTCAGTGAGAAAATTAGTGAAGCCAGATGTAATGGAGACTAGATTTAGCGCAGGAGCCATTTGTCTCAGCACATTATTCGCTATGAAAATTGTTTTCACGGCACGGCATATCAGAGCCATTGGTAATTTTAATGTGTGGCAAATCTGCTCTAATATTTTCATAAAATGGGAAATTGATTACTGCTGTACATAGCATGCTATTTGGTGACGCGTAACTACAGACGCTCCCTGACTTAATGTTTTTAATTGGTTCTGGATGGTGGAACGTAAGTTGAAAGTGAACGTAAGTTGTTACAGTGACGTATGACGTTTGATGTATGACGCTTATACTGTACTATCCATCCATAAATACCATTACCGTATCTCATAAAACACTCCTCAATCAATTATTATAAACATAACATTGTGAGATAAGATCAAATATGTCAAATAATATCAACATTAATTTCAAATGAATTAAATTCAAGCAGAGTAATTTCAAATAGATACATTTTAATCAAATTCACTCATCAAATACAGTATCAAATATAATCTTTAAATTCTCTATGATGCGATCTTTCTGCTTGTAAATGCTTCCGATGGTCGATATATGGTCACTTGACATGAAGCTGAACCGACTCACATTAATATTTGAGGCGCTCAAAACCAAAAGTAGTGTACTTGCTGTGCTTGAGACAAAGCGCGGGTTATACAGACTTCCGGTCTTTCAAGTGAGCGAGGGCGCCGTTGAACTCGTTTAGTACTCAGCTTGCACTGATGTGAATCACCAGCAGAGCGGAGAATTGTTTCTTTTCTGGATTTGGGTTTTCATTCATTTTACAACTCTCTTTGTTTAACTGAGTATATATGTGT
>CM045734.1:25653563-25666063 GCA_024760905.1 Plotosus lineatus | reverse complement strand
TGACACTTTTGTTCCCTAAAGTGACGCCATCAAGCAGAGAAAGTCCATTCAAAGTGAGCTTGATTTAATGAGTTCCGAAGGGCAAATCTGTGCTATGACAGCTCTGTCAAGTTCTCGTATCCAGTTGCTCAGAAGGTGTTGATTAGTATAAGTTTCCATAATTGCAATATTTGATGCCTGCAAGACAAATCTCATGTTTAATTTGAGGGCTTTCTGGTTTCTTGCTAATGGGACATGCTGTCCTTTTTGTCCTGTTAGCTTAATGAGAAAGTGAGAACAGCCATTTATTGCTGTAATCACTGAAAATAAATCATGCTGAGGTCAGTCCATGACAATAAATGGGTAAGACCGACGATATGGTGCTCAGGTTCATGTTAAACTTTCTACCTCAACACTGATGACTTTTCTTATAAGAAAACACCATGTCATGGTTTAGTGCTCCTGTGAGTACACTGTAATCAGATGGAAAATCCTGTAGTTGTTTTTATTTTCTAATAGAAACCAAAATCAATAATTTCCTTTACGGGATAATAAAAAGCAAGAACAATGTGGTGGTTTAGGCAAAAAAAATCAAAAGCACCAACGAAGTTCAATGGTATTAACATTTTTCTAAGAAGTTGGATCTGTGCACTGCAGGCCAGAAGATTTTCGTGCATCTGGTGATTCTTAAGAAAAGATCATAAGCGACCTAATGACCTCCTGCCTTATTATAAAGTAGTGACCTAGCAGCCCACATTTCCTTCCCCCACATACACTGCTCTGGATTAGTTAGAACACAGATTTGGGTTGAACAGGACTGTGTGTGTGTGTGTGTGTGAGAAATATGTAAAAGGGTGGTGGTTCAAAAAACATAGCTATGCAGGTTCGTGGTTAAAAAATGTTTGTGGTTGGAAAATCTTTCTCAGAAATGGACAGAATCTGCAGGTTTGCTTCTGATCAGAAGCTTGTGATTTGGTATCGAGCTGTCTAAGACAGGTTTCTAAAACCAGTGCTGCTTGTAATATAACGCTCATAAAAAATAATTCTAGATGAATACTGGCATGCAAGAATCCATGTTGTATGCACAGGAGAAATGTGTTGAGATAAATAACATGAGACCCACATTGTTGACTCATGGAAAAAAAAAACAGCCCACTACGTGTGTCCTCATTTCTGTCATGCATCTCCACCTCTCTGCAGTGATGGACCTTCAGGTGGCTCTCTGTTTACTAGGGGTGGGTATTGCCTAGATTTTATGTATTGCAATATATTGCGATTTATAACATGTATTGCAATATATTGCAAGAAGAATTTTAAATTAAAAGTGAGCCTGTTCTTGGCAGTATTTATTCTTTATTTCAAAAAGAGAAATCAACAGCATTAAAAACATTGTTTTTCGTCATTAAAATAAAAATTCTAAGCATCAGAAAAAATCTGCTTATGAAAATTTAATGTTTTAAACTTTGGCACAAACATTAACATTGAAACAGAACTGCATATTGAGCAAGATAAGCTATTTAAACATATTAAATACACATAACGACATTAGAATAGTGTAAGTGCATCTAGTGCTTTGATTCGAATATTGTGAAGCCTTAATCATTAATGCATGTATATAAAATTTTTAAGGCGGGATTAAAGGTGGAGCATCATTCGCGCATGCGCAGAACTGTATCATGCACAACTCGACCTCATCAGACCTGTGAGCCTATGAGCAGTAGATTGATATATTTATATATAACAATGTTAACATTACACATACTGTATATACATTATATTAATGCCATCATAGCGATGTGCATAGTCCTGCAGGGCACGTGCCTCACGTGTAACACTTACAGTGACACTGACGGCTCAGGAAAGTTCGTCAAACTTTTTGAACTTTACAATAATAACAACATGCAATATCGTTTATCATATAAATCACATTAATATGATCATTATGCTGGAGAGACGTGGAATGTAATTTACCAGAATCTGGACCGATTTAGAGCATGTTGAGCCTGAGACGGAGTCTGCAAGTTGTGTGAGACGTCATTTTTTTCAGAGTCGACAGAGATATTATTGCTGTGTTAAGCAAAAGAAAAAAAACATGCATGGTTAATTTGCCTTGTTGGAGCTCAGGTTCATGGGACGGCTTCCCTCTTTTGCTCATTTTAAAATAAATGTTTAAGCGAAAATCCACATGCAGTAGGTCAGTAAATTTCTGAGCAATTTGCAACATGAACCGTGGTTTTGTTTTTAACGAGGAATTTCCATATCCTGTATAAAAACAAATTCTATTGGCTGAAGGCCTTTGTGACATCTGCACTGCCCAATCACGGCATGGCTCTTATTATACCGGGCTCTCCACACATGACTGTAGATAAGAGGACGGAAACAAGATTGTGTCAGGATTACATGCCAGGACCTCTGCGGTTGGCTTTTTTTTTTTTTTTCAATGAAAGCATTACATTTGGGTTTTTTTTTTTTAAACTGTTCTGAAGTTTTTCGAATGCATGCCAAAAAAAATGGTTTTGCTTCAGAGTATTGCAATACATATTGTTTGCATGTTAGAACTGGTTTAAACCGATAAATCAGTTTTATTGCACAGCTCTACTGTTTAAGGTACCACGTGCCTTTGTTTTTGGTTTATCTTTAGTCAGCTTTCTCCTCTTATTATTTATTCAGTCCTCATGCGCCCTCAGTGCAGCTAACTGGGTTATTTTTTAGTGAAATTGTGATTTTCCTATTTTTGCACTGTTGTTTGAGAAAGAAGCGGTTAGCTAAGAAGAAATGCGACATAGCGAGGACCGAAGAGAGTAAACAGGAGTACAGGGAGACACAGTGTAAGACGAAGGTAGTGGGACTGCATCAAGGGTCAGCTCCGAGCCCCTTCTTGTTTTCTATGGTGATGGACAGGCTGACAGACGAGGTTAGACCAGAATCTCCATGGACTATGATGTTTGCAGACGGCATTGTGATCTGTAGTGAGAGCAGAGAACAAGTGCAGGAAAATCTAGAGAGGTGGAGGTATGCCCTGGAAAGGAGAGGAATGAGGGTCGCCTCAGTAAATCAGAATACATGTGTGTGAACGACAAGGACCAAAGAGGAACGGTGAGGTTACAGGGAGCAGAGATAAAGAAGGTGGGGGATTTTAAGTACTTAGCCTCAACAATCCAGAGCAATGGAGAGTGTGGAAAAGAGGTGAAGAAGCGTGTGCAGGCAGGTTGGAACGGTTGGAGAAAAGTGTCCGGTGTGATGTGTGATAGGAGAGTATCAGCAAGAATGAAGGGAAAAGTGTACAAGACGGTGATGAGGCCAGTGATGTTGTATGGTTTAGAAACAGTTGCGCCGAGGAAAAGACAGGAGGCAGAGCTGGAGGTAGCAGAGATGAAAATATTGAGGTTCTCTTTGGGAGTACCGAGGATGGATAGGATCAGAAATGGAACATCAGAGGGACAGCCCATGTAAGATGTTTTGAAGACAAAGTCAGAGAGGCTAGATTGAGATGGTTTGGACATAGGAGGGATAGTGAGTATATTGGTAGTAGGATGCTGACGTTGGAACTTGAGAGGACGACCAAAGAGAAGATTTATGGGTGTGGTGAAGGAGGACATGAAGGTAGTTGGAGTAAGAGAAGGAGATACAGAGGACAGGGTGAGATGGAGGCGGATGGTTTGCTGTGGCGACCCCTGAAGGGAAAAGCCGAAGAAGAAGAAGAAGAAGAAGAAGCTGCAAAAACAAGGCCAATTATGAATAGAAAACCCTAAACAAACCAAAAACAACCCAAAACCTCCCATCAAAACTACTTACATTTTTGTGAGGTGCGCATCTGAGAGTGTGCACACGTATCTGCGCGCGTACGTTTGTATGTGTGTGTATTTGTATTTTATTTACATTTTATGCATTATTTTTTAATGTTTAATTTTTATTATAAGCATTTATAGCATTGAATATGTATTTACTGATATTGTACACATATACATGTACGTATATGTCAGTCGGGGGGTGGGGGTGGGGTTTGATCCTACTTTGCGGAATTTGGTGGTCGCAGGGGGATCTCGGTCCCAGTTAACTGGGGAAAGTAAGGGATCCCTGCATTTTGCAAATACTGTAGTAGATTTTGGACTACATGCTTCCTGTTTGGGATTGATCTGGTGAAGTGTAAGTATTACAGATGTGATGTAATGTTACATGAAACTATCGCACCGAAACCTGATTATGGCTTTTCTGCTGGATTTTGCTCCTTGTCTGTGACAACTGTGAGAAGGACGCACCAGGAAACCTCAAAGAAACAAATGTTCCTTCAAAGAAAACAACTTTTCCAGCAAGAATTGCTAAGTTGCAGATTCTCAAAGTAATATTCCTGTACTCGTCAATCTTCTTTAAGTCTTCAGTAGTTGTTTCAACCTCATTTCTGATTGCTGACTCATTCACCGTTCTCGGTGCTTGGGGGGTTTTTACGTCAGGGTCTAGGTTTTTTTTGTTTTTGTTTTTTTGTTTAGATTTACACCAAAATTTGCTGTCGGTGTTGGTTGGAATGCAAGGCGTTGGTGTTGGGATCAGCAGAAATAGTGAATGGAGTCAGCATCACATTAAGAGAACCCCTGAAGAGAAGATATAGCACAGTGTCAGCACAATGAAAATGGAAATCACGGTGTGGGAGTGGATCAAACCCAGATTGCTGATTTCTCTTTTAGAAAGTGTTTGTTTCCCCCCTCCATCCACCAAGAAAGATTTTTCATGTAGCGCGACAAAAATGTATACAGTCATTACTGTATGTAATTAGCAGGTGAACAGAATAAGCAGTTTTAATGACATCAGTATTGATGGATTTCTGGAAAGTGAAATGATTTCTGGTATGTGTACACAGCCACTCAAGTTTCTGTGGTAGCTTCAGCAAGAGTGATTTGAATAAGTTAGAATTTTATACTTGTAATGAATTCACTGTTTAGCATTGAGCCACTGCAGTGTGTTTAGGGCTGTTTTAGTCATGAATGTTTTGGTATTTTTGATGAAAGGATGCTGTTGACAAGGAAGGTTTAATTTACAAATTGAACATTTCATTTTGTTACTTGTTTAATGATCTATCTTTTTATGCTGGTTGGATAAATGATAGTTCCTGTTCACTAATTTGTTTGGTTGTTCCACCAGGGCTTATATTCACTGCAACCCCACTGGCACATTTATTTATTTCTTTATTTTTGCTTCACTATTAGTTCTGGTACTGTAAAAATTTTGCTTCCTGTTTGAAAAATCTTGACTTTGACATCCTGAGCAGGGATGTCTAACGATACTGTTTTTAGCAATACAGTAGACCCTTGACCATTCACGGTTTTGCATTCATGCCCCCGCATACTCGCGGATTGTCGACATACCCGGAAGTAACTGGCACGTGATTCAAATTTAGCCAATGGCTGAGAGCTTTTGTTTCTCCCTCCTGCTGATTGGTTGAGATGATGTTTCCGCCCCTTGTTTCTCCTTCGTGCAGAAGTTGCGTTTTTTTGTGTGTGTGTGTGTGTTTTTAATTACTAGTTAAGCTGTATTATGCCACCCAAACGCCGTGCATCTTCTCAGGCTTCTGGTAAGGAGCCGAAGCGCCAGAAAAAGGTAATGACGTTGGATGAAAAAGTAGAACTGCTTGATTTGATACAGGAAAGAAAAAGTTATAAAAAAATGTGTGTGTATATGTATGTATATCTATCTATCTCTATATATATATATATATATATATATATATATATATACACACACTGTATACTGTTTATATATTTTATCATCAATAAATATTATCACAGTAGAAAATTAAAAGCTTGTTAATAATTACTACATTTTACTACATTATTACTGCATTAATGAGTAAGACTGTCTATAGAATGTATTTAAGAAGCTTATGTTAGCGCATGTAATATCATACATCTTCTTTCCTTTCGGCTTTTCCCTTTCTCAGGAGTCGCTACAGCGAATCATCTGATTCACACATTTGATATGGCAGAGGTTTTTACGTCGGATGCCCTTCCTGTCGGATGCCCTTCCTGTCACAACCCTCTAGCAGGGGACAGAAACACGCTGACGGCTTTGCAGCTACTCTTTACGAAAGTCAGCAATGGTTCTTTTACATGCCTCTCACCATAGACGGTGAGAGACATGGCCCGCCTTTGATAACCCAGTTAGCTGCACTAGGGGGACAGTGACAATCCTGTGGGGAATTGAACCCCCAACCTTCGGATCAGTGATCCTGCGCCCTATCCACTAGACCACCACTGCCAGTCCTCAATAGGCTAATTGGCTGTTCAAAATAACAATCCCACCATGTGAGTGAGTGTGTGTGTGTGTGTGTGTGTGTCTGTGTGTGTGTTGCCCTGTGATGGCCGAACTTGTTGTTCAGGGTGCACCTTCCTTTACTCAATGTTTGTTGACATAGGCTTCAACCTCCCTGCAACCTTATGAGGATTAAGTAACTTGGCAAAATCATTATTTTTTTCTTTAAAAAGTATGCGCTTTCGTTTGTAATACAGAA
Source organism: Plotosus lineatus (assembly GCA_024760905.1). Lineage (NCBI taxonomy): Eukaryota > Metazoa > Chordata > Actinopteri > Siluriformes > Plotosidae > Plotosus > Plotosus lineatus. Next base: position 25,659,582 of record CM045734.1, on the reverse strand, counting down.
GAAGAATATCATACATATCATACATCTTACTTCGGCGTTAATGATTTGCGCATATAGTATGATACATATGATTTTACTCCGGGTAAATAACTCGTGTAATTTCTTGATCTGTGGGAAGGGCCGGAACCGAACCCCCGCGAAAAACGAGGGCCTACTGTATAACTTAATTTCATTCATTTATTTTTTTAACATAGTTTTTCCAATGTAGCTCTCACTATTTCCCACCTCATGTCATACTCCTTCCTAGTCACACATGATCTCCACTAACCACAAAGGGCAAGAGCAAGAATGTGCTCATAATTGCCTCAACCAAGGAGGTTATGTTTTACCTTTGGTTTGTTTTTTTTGCATAACAGAATTATGCAAAATGCTATATGAAAATGTTTTTTTTTTTTTTAATGAAATTTCTCCTTGAAGTGAGGATGTGAACAAAGAAACCTCAATAAATTTTTGTTCCATATTAAATTTTAAATCCAAGAGTTTTTAAAGGATTCTTTACCATTGTGAGAGGATTACTTTTGACTTTTTAGTTTATATATATCAGTTTTCTGTGCTTGGTTGATTTTTGTGGTATTCAGATGCTAATGTAGAAGACTTGCTTTCACATTGAAGAACCCTAGAATGACTGTTCAGCTCCGTCCTTCACAGGAAGTAATGTAATAACTGGACTGATCGTGTCAACCAGCCTGCCAGGAGGGAATTAGTGTTGCACCAACGAATCAATAAAATCGATTATTAAAAATGCTGGCAACAAATCTCGTTATCGATAAGTCTCACGATTATTGTGTAATCAGCCACTACTGACGAGTGTCACTCAGTATGGAGTTGAACGGACGTGTCATATTTTTTCATCTTCATAAATATTACAAAACATGGCTCAGTCAACAGCCAGTAGCACTGGGAGAGAAAAAAAAGTGTTTGACCAAAATCTTCAAAGCTTTTGGAGCATTTTCATCTCCTTGGTCCAGAAAATGTGTTGAATGCAGGCTTTGTAAAAGTGAGATGGCTTGGCATGGGAGCTACAGAGCAGATATTCAACGCCTCGGAGCTCAGAGCATCGAAGATGGAACCATCAACTTCCCCACACCAGAGCCTCTGCCCCAAGACGACAGGGGCATGCCATGTTTCATTGTTGGTGACGATGCTTTTGCACTCAGGAAGTACCTCATGAAGCCATATTCCAGGCAAGCCCTTACAGAGGAAGAACTGGCCTACAACTACAGGATATCCAGAGCACGTCGAGTGGTTGAGAATGCATTTGGCATCTTGGCCAACCGATGGCAGTTCCTGCTGTCTACACTTCAATAAGAGCCAGATGTAGTCAGACTTATGGTTGAAGCTGCTGTCTGTCTTGAGGATGCGATACACTGTCACCCAGGATGCAGATTTGGACCTAGAAGACGACGAACACATTATTCCAGGACAGCGGCGTGCAACTGCGAATATGCATGACCTGGAACAAGTGGTGGGTCCCAACAGAGACACCTGAAGCTCTACTTGAACAGTGAGGTTGGAAAAGTCTCTTGGCAGCCGTATGCCAACAGCCAGAAGATACTCCGATCTTATAGCTGTAGTAGAGTCGCCCGGTCGTAGATGAGCATAGTGCAAAACATGAACAAACAAAACAACAAATAAAACAGATTAAAACGAGCCACGTCCAGCAACGTGTAAGGCCACTTAGGCAAAACACGTGTTCGAACGTGGGGAAAAAAACTGCAAGTTACCACGGCTAATCACAGTCTCATCGCATCTGTATCACTGCCATAGCACTGCCTAATCACTAATAACCGCGGCTCGGTGTTGTCAGAAGGATGAATTGCCACTTTTGCGTCTTATCACGTCTCCCCGAGTTTTTATCACTGCAAGAACACGGATTATTACGTGTGTTTCACGTGTGTTGCACGTCTTTACCAGGTGGTTGTCCGCGGTCTAAAGTTTTGAGCAGTTCAAAACTTTTTTTGTCTCGTGTGCACACTGTGGAACCATTGTTTCAGCTCCACCTCGCTCGTCCCCATGCCCACTGACTGATCAAACCACAGCTTGGCCTTCAGTGCCTTGTTCGTCCAGTTTTTTGTTATAAAGGCTCGACAATGGCCGGCTCCTCGTCGTAAGTGAGCTTGATGTAGACGCGAGACTTTTTGATCTCCGCGGCGACATCAGCATAAACGACATCCATATAGAAATGTAAATTAAAAAATGTTGGCTCTCTTTCCGATTAATCAATTATTCGAAAAAAAATAATCGACCCCATTACATGTTCTCTAAATTCTGGTGGGGGGGGGTCTCAGATAATCTTGATCTCATTATAGTGAAATCATGAGGTTGTAATACATTTGCAAAAAAAAAAAAAAATCCTAAGAACCTACCTCTGGGACCTGCTGTGTCAGCTGAAGTAGCAGTTAGCTTGGATGCATCCAATACATAACAATGTAAATGCATTCCAAAGCCGTCATTAGGTCAGCAAGACTTAAAAAAGTCCATGCAAAGTAAGATGGCAGCTCGACAAAGACTCGGTCGTAAAAGACAATTTTTGCCCTTAGTCATAAAACATGAGAGTTTATTTAAGCTGTGTTCATGTATTATGAATGCTCTGAAATTTTGCTCTATTTGTTCTCTCTTAAAACCAGCATTGGGGTTTCTTATAGTTCTCCTTTAATGGTGTGTCATATCCAGCTGTTATTCTGGTCTGTGCATTTTTACTAGTCACATAGAGCAGACCTTTAATGCTGAAGTGTGACTCCTGAGAACTTCTCGGCCCTTTCTACCAAGTTCACCGTGTCTTTGAAAGGAGGCTTTTCTGTAGCATGAACCCAGCAATTCAAGCACCAGGAATGTCCTGTCTGTTAAGTAATTCAATACAAAGTGTATATAAGGAAAGGGATTGTCGTTGGCTTGTCTATTGTTCAGTTGTACAGTTTCTTCCCAAACAAGAGCACTCAGGGAGAGTGCAAACCTACCCACACACACACACACACACACACACACACACACACACACACACACAGTATACGGTGCACTATGTTGCTGTTATAGCTTTTTGAAAAATTTCTGAATCCAGAATCCATTGCATATTATTTGTAAAATTAAATGTCGTCTTCCTTCTCCAAAGCCCCGAAGCTTATATGCTTCCATTTGTTTATACTTTTGCCCATGAAGGTATGACATGAGTGGCAAGGTGACATCATTGTCATCACACGTGCCTCACAGTAAATCCTGAGTTTGAGTCCCTGGCTCGGGCGTCTCTGTGTAAAGTATGCATGTTTTCTCTGTACTTGTGTTCAACACTTGTGCGTCTCCATGTATTCCAATTTCCCCCCCACAGTCTAAGGGCTAATTGTCAGTTTCAAACTGCGACAGTGTGTGTGCGCGCGTGTGTGTGTGTGTGTGTGTGTGTGTGTCTGTATGTATGTGTATGTGTGTATGTGTGTGTGTGTTTTGGCCCTGCGATAGTCTGGCAAGCTGTTCAGGGTTTAACTAAAATGGACTTTAGCCTCCTCATGAACCTAGTAGGATTAATCCGTTTGGCAAATGAGTGAGTGAGGTTAGCCGCATGGTACTTAGGTGCATTTTTTTTTTTTTTTTTTTTTTTTTTTTTTTTTTTAAACCTTAAACCCGATACACAATGGGCAACAATGTTTCTGAATGCATGGCATGGTACTGTAAAAAAAAAAAAAAAAAAAAAAACACCCGTCAGAGAAGAGCTAATTTTTGTATCAGAAGAGTTATAACCACTCAAGTTAAGATACCGGACTTTTGGATTAATCTCAGTGCAAGCATTTACACCACAAATGTAAGTGCAGTGCTCCAATTAGGTTTTACATATCAATGGCCATAATTATCCCTTCCTTGACCTTATGAAACTTGAAACAGGAAGTAAAGTGACATTAGCTTGCAGTGCCAAGCATGGATAGCTTCAACACCTGATGCAGACTACTCCACCACTGGTAATAAGAGGACCAGGAATGAGTTCTCTGGATTGCTTCAAGGTTTGGACACAGTGCTCACACAAAAGTAAGAAGACAACTTGAAAGCTGTTCTTTTGAGTATAGTACTAATCCAGTTCTGTAATTCTGTCTGGTATACGTTCCTATATATGATCTCCCTCTGACATTTTGATACTTTAATGAATTTTGTTGTCTTTTAATTCAAACACTGAGCTAGTTAGTCAGCAAGTGCTATCTTGTAATGTCTTTTTCCTGTGTCAGTTTGCTGTCTTTGTCTAATTAATCACTGCAACTCTATGGACTTTGAAGTCCTGGTGCCCACTGTCCAACTCATTAGCATGAAACTCAAAAGTGCTTAGTGGTTGGGAAACAAACTCTTCTCTGAAATAAGAGATTCCTGTTGCCCCCAGGTGAGAGTTATTAATATCAGGATCTGTTGTGACCTCTGACTCCTGAGTGGTGATGAGCTTTGGGGAGAGTTCACATCAGTATACAGTACATTCGTGGAGTTCCACAAGGCTCTGTTCTGAGCACTGTGTTTTCTCACTGCTTCCCGATATCATAGCTGGTTTTCATGTGAACGAAACACATAAATGTTCAATAGATTTTCGGGAATTTCTGCTGTTTCACATCTGTACCTTCATAGATTGGTGCTTACTCTCCACATTTGGGGTTTGTTTTGGTCAGATGTTTACATTAAACAAAAAGGGTCAGGGTCAAAAGAAATAGCCCTACCTTGCTAGCAACCTATAATAGCCTCCGTGACCCTGGCAACTGGATCTGCCGCTTGGGAACATTAGTCTAGTGTAATTGATTTTATTTTATTTTTTTCTTTACCTAATGTCCATGCACAGAACGTATTAACGTGGCTTGTCTTCTGTGATATTAACGTTCATCTATCATCCAATTTGTATTATAAATGGTGGCAAACAATAAATATTAAACATAATTTGTTGGAGACACATATACTAGTCCTTCTCAAAAAATTAGCATATTGTAATAAAGTTCATTATTTTCTGTAATGTACTGATAAACATTAGATTTTCATCTATTTTATAGTCATTACACACAACTGAAGTAGTTCAAGCCTTTTATTGTTTTAATATTGATAATTTTGGCAAAAAAGTAAAGAAAAACCAAAAATCCCTTCTTCTTTTCCTTTCGGCTTTTCCCTTCAGGGGTCGCCACAGCGAATCATCTGCTTCCATCTCACCCTATCCTTTGCATCTTCTTCTCTTACACCAACGACCTTCATGTCCTCCTTTACCACATCCATGAATCGTCTCTTTGGTCTTCCTCTAGGCCTTTTGCCTGGTAGTTCCAGCCTCAGCATCCTATTACCAATATACTCACTATCCCTCCTCTGTACATGTCCAAACCATCTCAATCTAGCCTGTCTGACTTTGTCTCCAAAACGTCTTACATGTGCTGTCCCTCTGACGTGCTCATTCCTAATCCTATCCATCCTCGTTACTCCCAAAGAGAACCTCAACATTTTCATCTCTGCTACCTCCAGCTCTGCCTCCTGTCTTTTCCCCAGGGCCACTGTTTCTAACCCATACAGCATCGTTGGCCTCAACACCGTTTTGTACACTTTTCCTTTCATTTTTGCCGATACCCTCCTATCACACATCACACCGGACACTTTTCTCCAACCATTCCAGCCTGCCTGCACACGCTTCTTCACCTCTTTTCCACACTCTCCATTGCTCTGGATTGTTGAGCCTAAGTACTTAAAATCCTCCACCTTTCTTATCTCTGCTCCCTGTAATCTCACCGTTCCTCTTTGGTCCTTGGCATTCATGCACATGTATTCTGTCTTACTGAGGCTAATCTTCATTCCCCTCCTTTCCAGGGCATACCTCCACCTCTCTAGATTTTCCTGCACTTGTTCTCTGCTCTCACTACAGATTACAATGTCATCTGCAAACATCATAGTCCATGGGGAATCTTGTCTAACCTCGTCTGTCAGCCTGTCCATCACCATAGCGAACAAGAAGGGGCTGAGAGCTGACCCTTGATGCAGTCCCACCTCCACCTTGAACTCTTCTGTCACACCGACAGCACACCTTACC